>JAHTLZ010003468.1:9602601-9624782 GCA_023846285.1 Phrynocephalus versicolor | reverse complement strand
TCTCTCTCTCTCTCTCTCTCTCTCTCTCTCTCTCTCTCTCTCTCTCTGTAGGCATACTTTGTTTGACTGTGCCAATGTGCCAGTGGCTTGTGTACATGGTGGTGGTTATTGGCTGGGTAGAACTTAGACCAGCAGTTCCCAACCTTCAGTCTCCAGGTGTTCTTGTACTGCAGCTCCCAGAAATCCTGGCCAGCATAGCTAGTGGTGAAGTCTTCTGAGAGTTTTAATCCAAGAGGACCCATTATTGGGAACATTTAGAGCATTTCCTTCTTGTTGTTCATGTGGGTTGCTTTGGTAAGTGGGCAAATCTCAGTGTGCTGAACAGCCGGTGGCTTTTCTGCCTGTTTTCTTGCTTTTCTTCACTTGTGCTAACCAGACCCAGAGGATCTCTGTTTTGCTGAGCGGGTGGCATTCAGAGTGGATTTGATTTAAAGCAAATCAATTTACATCAGAATTTTTTTTTTAAAAAAAATGAGTTTTGACCCTTTAAATAAACTGATTTTAAAAATTTAAATTACGATTTAAATCCATGTGGGTTATTTAACCGGTTGATTTTTATCCACTCTGGTCGCATTGAAGCCACATCGGCTAAAATCCTGTTGCTTTGTGCAAAACGTTGCACTAGAGTTGGCTTGTTGAATCAGTGAAGATTTGGTGAGTTAACTCCTGCATAGCTTCCATTGATTCAAGTTGTGCTATTCCAGCTACAACTTTAGTATAGTGGTACTATTAAAGTAGACCTATTTGAATCAATGGGGTTTATGGAGGAGTTGATTCATCACCATCCTACCCCATCACCCCGATTCACTGGCCCCGTTCTAGTGCAACGTACTACACTAAGCAACAGGATTTCAGCCACTTATTTTCTCTTTTCCAAGTTTTGGGTACCTTTGAATTGCTTGGTGGGTGAGTGAGATGAATCTTTCTTTGTGTGTAGGGCTGGTGATAATAAGATGTCTTGGCTGGGCTTGCGTTGCCTTTGACAGTGATGTGCATTGGCTCAGAGACTTCCCTCTATCAACCAGTTCCTACATAAGTCTGGTGATGGTTTTAATTTCTTACATTCTGTTGCCTGCTTTTGGGGTAGATTGATTCTTTCTGGTCTCTCTCCCCCCCTGCTGTTTTGAAATCATATTTAAGGGTTTCTTAGAGACTGCGGCAGAAAACACAAGTGGTAAAACAGGAAAAAATGACCTCAATGAAGTTTTCACTTTTGTGCAAACACTGATGGGGGAGAATCCAAACAGGAACAGATGCTGCCCCAAAAGAATCTGCTATGATAGATAAGATAAGATAAAACTATTTATTGCATAATCGTCAGATCATTGCAAACAAGCAAACATATTATCATGCCATATTAATCAGTATTTATACAATAAAATAAACATTTTAATATTAATGCTTTAAAGTACAGTATAGTATAAAATATTGTTTACTTAAACCAATTTAACTAAATCCCCTAAAAGTATTTACTTTACAATTTTAAAACCTTTACATAAAACATTTAATTTGCATTCTAAGAGGCTATCTTTAAACCTCTGAATCTTTATAGCACTTTACAACTATACCATCCAAATACTTAGCTCTGCATATAGCGGCTTTAAAAGCAAATATTGCAACTCTGTTTATTATATCTAGATTAGATGTTTGTAATAAAAAACTCAGTTTCTCTGAGATGCTTCTGTTTTCCACTTTCTTTAAATTGTGCTGTAAATATTTTTCTCTTATATTGCTATATAGGGGACAGTCTAATACATAATGGTCTAAGTCCTCGAGGGCAGGGTTTCCACAAACACATAAACGATTATCTATAGGGATACCCTGAATTCTACCCCATTTCATCATAGTATCCATTTGTTCAAATTGCAAGTGAGTATATGCTTTCCTATATTTGTTTTATTTATTTATTTTATTATTTATATACCACCCGTCTTCCGAAGGAACTCTGGGCGGTTTACAGCAACAGCAATGATGACTCCATTCTGCAGATTTTTATTCAAGATTTTACACTGGGTCAACAAAACAAAGCATTCATGTCAATTACATACATTACAAAAGATGTTTGTGCTGGTACAGGGCAAAAAAAAAACTGAACAAAAATACAGCTCAATATATTAAGGTTAATTTAAAATAACTGCTTTCCATAAATACTGTACTCATGTTGAAGGCTCTTCAACTTGGGGAAAAAACCAAGAATCTGACGGAAATGCATTATTTTGTGCTAGGTGTCAGGCAGATCCAGAATGGGGCAGATTGCACCTCTGGTAAGGCAGAGAACAATTGCTGTCACAACCCCATCTTTTTCTCACCCACATGCACTAAAAGAGTGAGGATCAACACTTCGCAATATTGCATTTTCATTGGGACAGTTGAATATGAAAGAAATACAAATATTTTCACTGTAGACATCCCAATTTCACACATGATTTCTAAACAAGTTTACCTATTGCCAGACTGCAGATCTTTTGTCTTTCCTGCCCATTTACCCTCGGGTCTATTTCCAACTGGGGAGTATATTTGCTTATTGCAGCTGCTAGAGGAGGAGACACAGATAAGAGTGGTTGGGAACAAATAGGCATTACAAAGCATAACTTCCTTGTTCCCTGTATGCCTTTCAAAATCAGAAAGTCTGGGGCAATTCTCTAGCTGCTTCCCATCCTCCATTCCTTGACCTGTATGGGTAAGTTGCATTTTACTAGAGCTTGTGAATGACTGCGTACCCCAGCTTAGAAAAATGACGTCCCTGGTTGTGTTTTCTCAAAGGCAATGATCCTGAATCTTATTAGACTGCCAGAGACTGAGCAGCAGCCAATCGTTATATCCTTGCAAGTAGAGTGGGCAAGAATGGTGGCTATTGTGGTCCAGCAACACTCAGTGAATGAAAATCTGAAAGCAGTAAGTGTTCTGGGCTGGAGGCACAACTTAGAAATCTACTCCTGGGAGTACATCTCCTGAAATCTTCCAGCCCTCTACGTTGTGTTTCAGAGGAGCAGGGTCCTCATGTCTGTTCTTCATCACCATCTAGTCCGTGTGTAAACATCTGCTGCTAGACTTCTTAATGAAATATGTGAGCTGTCCTGGCTTTCACCCCTCATCCACCAGCCTGCTTAGGGTTTCATGTTGGAGTTTTTGTTTTAATCAGATGAACAGCTCTACTAAAAAAGGGTGTGCTGTGGTATAAGGAGCAGGTGATGAGGCAGGAAGCACCATTGTAGCTGCATTTTCTTGTGCTGCTACAGATTGGTTTATATTAAGGTCCAGAGTACAATGTGGGAAGACTTTTTCATATTGTCTGAGATCCAACTACATGTGATTCACTGAATTTGGGATTTGATGAGGCAACTCCTCCATTAAGGTCCAATTATTCAGTGGTCCTAACTTTAGTTATGACTTACTCTAGGATTTCACCCACTATTTATACTGAGAATTCATTTCAGGATAACTCTCCAATTTAAGTATCTGGCTACAGAATTCAAGGTTAGAGGTTTTCCCCCAGTGCCGTTGTTGTTGTTGTTGTTGTTGTTGTTGCTGCTGCTGCTACTACTACTACTACTACTACTACTACTATTTATATACCTTCCCATTAGTACAAAACTGCTATGGGTGGTTCACAGTACAATCTGGCAGAACATGGTGAAACAAAATGAAATAATAATCTCCTCTGAGCAGAGCTATTTTGACTCCACAGAGAATGGCCACCCCGTGTGGCCTTGGGCAAACTGCATACTCCCAGTGTGGCCGCAGAAGAAGGGAATGAAAAACTACTCCTTTGTGCTCTCTACCTGAAAAACATGGGAAAGGGTTGGCAATATGTCAGAACTGACTTGACATTATTATTATTATTATTATTATTATTATTATTATTATTATTATTAGACAAAGGCAATAGAGAAAAACACATGCTTAGTTCTGACTTTTTATCTAAAGTACTGGGCAGTGCAATCAGGTGCTTGCACGGTTTAATCAGGATGTTCCGTGTTGGTTTCCTACTGCTACAGTGTGAGCTTAAATGCATTTCATTTAGCAAATTGTGTGTGGGAATAGTAAAGCACCTCTCTGTATTCTCTACCTCAGGGGTGCCCAAACTTTTTGTAAGGAGGGCCAGATTTGGTGGTTAAGAATGTGTCAGGGGCCGGTTGCTCCCCAACTCTGTGACCCCACTGCAAGCCCCACCCACTGACCCCTTGCAACCCCACCCGCAGGAAGGAAGGTGGGGACGAAGGGAGGAAGGTGGAAACCAAGAGAGGAAGGAAGGAAGGTGGGGAAGAAGGGAGGGGGGACCAAAGGAAGCACAGGGAGCCATGGCCACAGGTCGCCCCTTGGAAGAGGCAATCTGTGAGACCTTGCACCCTCCCCCAAGCTCCCCAGCAGTGGCGACGGCTCACCCGGCAGCCCACCCGAAAGCTCCTTGGCGGTGGCAGAGGCCCGCTGGCCGGCCCACCCCCACACTTCCCCCAGCAGTGCTGGTGGCGGCACACCGCCCAGCCGCCCAAGCTTCCCAGCGGTGTCAGTGTTGGCAGAAGGTTTTTTTTTTTTTAAATGGGGCGAAGGAGGGGGAGGGAGGGGCAGGCCAGCCAGCCGCGGGCCACTCAGAATGGCCTGATGGGCCGGATTTGGCCCCCGGGCTGGACTTTGGACAGGCCTGGTCTACCTAGATAAGCCTGGGGAAAAAAGCTTGCCATGTTTCGTTTTTGGTTTAAGGGTGTGGGTTTATTTGACTCTCCAGATGTTTTGGCCTGTCAGAAGCCCTGCCTGGATGGACAGCGGCAAGAGATTATGGGGCTTGTAGCTCACAAACAGTTGGAAAGCAAATCTAAAGTCTTCTCTCTTAGGTCAAATGCACAGTCAAAACTTTTATGCTAGCAGTGTTCAGTACCTGATTGTGAATGTGTATTCGATTTAAAATACCAGATGAATAGTTAGCTACAATAAAATATTTTTTTAAAAAAATCAGCTGCCAAATGCATATTAAGTGACTTTAGTACAGGTCAGTTTTTCACACAATCAATGCAAGAGGGAGATGCTAGGAAGATTTCAGTATATAAATAGTTTTTCACCATAAATAGCACTGCACTTGTTAATAAAGCAAGTCGAAGGTGAGGAAAGATACTGGGGAGGGTGTAACCCAGGAAGTGAAACATTAATAAAAGAACCATCCAATTTTACATTGAAAGGGGGATGTTTTTAATAGTTTACTTTGGATGATTTAAAATTGGTGTTTAGACATGTTACATTATTGCAATAAAATCTTTAGCAGAAAAAAGGGGGCAGCCCATCTGCACATACCCCATTTTCATAGATTAATTTCCATATCAAACTGGGATTCTAAATTTGTGCCTCCGCCGTGGCTTAATTGTAGTCTGGACAGTTTACTACTTATTATTTATGATTTACGCCAGTACCCACCTTTATCCTGACATGCCTATGGCACAGCATGTGAACTTCTCCTTCTCTGCTGCATCTCGAAAGCCACCTCATGAGGAAGGTCCATGTAGAACAGTAATGGCCAAACATTGGCCCTCTAGATGTTTTGGACCAAAACTCCCAGAATTCCAAGCCTGTATTACCAATGACAAAGGACTGTGGGTGTTGTGGTCCAGAACTTCTGGAGGGCCTAAGTTTGGCCACCACTGATATAGAGAGAGATAAACACTGACCCAAAGTCAACCCTTGAATTCCATGGCTGTTTGAGGACTTGGATCTAGATCAGTGGATGTAGCTCTGCTCTCCTGTTTCTGGGCAATCTGTGAAGAGTCCTCTCCTGTCTTGAGGAAGGTTACCACCATAATGCTAACACACATACTTCTGGAGAAATATTAATGCAAAAATACAAACTTGTATTAAAAAATAAGTTGAATTAAGTTGTCCCTTTCTATCAGCAACTTTCTATTATCATACTTTTATAATACGATGATAATACTTCATTTTCTTCATTTATTCTCACATCATGTTGTTGTTGTTTTCCTTCTCTTATGAAAGGGGGCCTTTTACCATTGCTGTCTGTTTCTCACGAGAGGTGCATTTTAAGGGTCTGGAAACCAAGCGACCTCAAGTGGAGCTGGTGACACTGATGCCAGTTGCCGCCCTGTGTTCCTCCATGCTCCATGTAGGGAACACTGCAGATGCTCTCTTGGGGAGGGGCTCACAATGTTAGCGGAAGAACGCTCCTCGCCCTTGAGCGTTACGTGAGATGCCCCCGCCGATAACTTCTTGTCTTTGCCCTGTTGCCAACAGTGAATTTCTGCTGCCGACAAAAATGACAAATTCTAAGATGTCCCTCTGGAGCTTTGTCTCCAAGATGCCTGCCGAAGAGTTCGCTGGCCTCTATGAAGAGTTTCCTTATAAACTGCGATGTCTCCTGGGGGACTGGTTGGAAAGCCACCCTTGGTAAGTCAATAAAGATTCTGAAATGGCCATTGTTTTCTCCAGAATCATTCCCAGCACCGCCATTCATCATCACCACATCAGGTCGCTTTCATCCTCTATAGCCCAAGAGCTCCTAGTACAGTACAGATAATTCGAGGTTTGTCATTACCAAGTTTCTTGGGCTTCTGATTTAGCATGTTCTGGAGATGATTCCCCCACCCCACCTCAGAAGGTAGTCGCAATATCATTATCATCATTACTCAGTCGTCACAATGCAGAGTGAGTTGGGTGGAGGCTTTTCCCTTAAGAATCTATGAGGAGGCACCTTGAGGCTTTAGGAAAGGGTTTATTGTGCTCGCTAGCACAGACAATCGCAACTTACCTAGACACGTCAAAATGTGTGCAAGAAAACTCTGGAAACAACAACGCATGCAGGAGTCAATATATAAGAAATACACACAAAAGGCCATGAAAGCTCATTTTGAATTGGTATGTCTTTGCAAGACTTGTTCCAGGATATATTTAAGATTACTTGGGCATCTGCTTGTCTTCCTAATTGGCATATTATTTCCATTTAGCAGATCTGGAGGGGACCTATTATTGCTTTATTGTTTTATGATAGCTTTTGCTAGAGGCAGACAAATATGAGAGCTCTAAGCTTTTAAACAACAGTGCACTGGGAGATACTGTAGACGAAGCTTCACTGTACATACGAAAATACATTGGGTTTGTATGTATATAATTGCTTAATTGTAATATATATGATTATATTTCAAAGCTACAGTGAGGAGAGATCTCCTCAGTTGCCGTAGACAGATCCATAGTTGTATGACAGAATGTTTCCGTGAAGGGCTGGTTCTTTCTCAGCATGTGATCACATGGGGAGCTAGGTTGCCCTTTGGACCGTTTGTGGCATGGTCTGGTGCCATGTATTTCCCAGCATTCACATGACATATAGGGATCGTAGATCTGTGTAGAAGCTGGACCTTTTAAGTCCAATTGTAGGGCTTCTACATTATGGAGCCAAGCTGGGGAAATTCCTCAGGAGATAGTAGGATTACTCTAAGGGAGATTGCTCCTTGCAAAAGAACCCTTTCTGGTGTGATCAGGCAGGAGCCTTTCTGGCTGGCTGTTTGCCCGCCCCCCCCATCCTTTTTTACTGCTTTCCATTTGGGGCAGCATAAGAGTTTTTGTTGGTTCTAAAAGGTGAACTGAGGGCGCTTTTACACGACCCCTAAAATCCGAGGCAAAGGGCTCCCAGATGTGCGGAGCTTAAAATAGTTTTCCCACCAGCTGCGGACTTTAAACAAAATTAAGTACAACCACGGCCACCTAAGCGGGCCCCAGCGCACTTTACTAGTACCTGGTCTCTGGAGGTAAACAATTTTCCAATGCGGATTGTAAAGCTGTGGACGCCGGGCTCTCCTCTCCTTCTGTTTGTTTTTTTGTCCCCGCCACCTATTTAAGAGACAGGAATCCCTACGGGGCTGCTTCGACTGGCAGACGGAGGTGAGCCTGCATTCTTTTCTCCCTTTTTTTTCTCCCTCCCTCACCGCAGACAGGAGCAATGGCGTACTTCGGGTGGGAACACAGGCAGCAGGACAAAACCCCAGGATCTCTGGTCCGAATTTAAGTTGCCAGCGGATTTTAGAGGTCGTGTAAAAGCACCCTGAGAGGCGATCAAGGAGAACAGCGCTGTGTCATTTTTCTTTGTAGTTGTAGATCTGGTAGCAACAGAGCTCTGGGTTGCAGCACTGTGTAGCTGAAGAGCTTCAGGTTCATGGATTACAGCAATCAGATGTAGCACCTGAGCAAATATAATCAGCAAAGAAAGTGCTAAGCACAAAGATCAAGAAATTATAGTTATGCTTAGTAGCCAAGATTTACTCTATATTAGCCATCAATGAAGTCCTTTCCTACCATAGTAATACATTGCTGTTAGGTTTATACATGAGCCTAGATCATTGGTGGCGAACCTTTGGCACTTCAGAGGTTTTGGACCACAGCTCCCAGAATTCCAAGCTTGTATTGCCAATGACAAAGGACTGTGGGAGATGTGGTCCAACCCATCTGGAGCTCCAAAGGTTTGCCACCATTGGCCTAGATAGAACATGACTTGGTTCACAAGTAATGGAAACTCCTGGCCTCAAAGATCAGATGTGCAGCCCATCTGATCTTTGTTTTCATGACATGGCAGAACTATCCAAAATGCTAACCACCTTTGGATCCTGGTTTCTGGCTCCCAAATAAGCCAGGACTGTAAATCAGCAATAGTCAACCTAGCTGGCTTGAAAATAACCCAGGATCTTTGGTTACGATTTCATAATCAAAGGTTGCTTCCTGTTTACTTTTACTACTTTCCAGAGTGGAGCAATGAGGCTAGAATGCATAGCTGCAGGCAAAACAAGTTATATAACTCTGGTTTTGTGTAGTTTAGTTCACAGCTTGGAAAAGTTACTTTTGAATATCCCAGAACACTCTGGCCTGCATGGATAGTGATTCTGAGAGCTCTAGTTTAAAAATGTAACTTTTCCAAGTCCTGGGCTAATGACCCATGGACTTTTTTTTAAAAAAAACATTTCTATCTGTTGTTCATTGCATGGCTTTTGAGAGTCCTCTGCTCCAATGTCATCTGTTTGATAAAGCTTTCCCTTGTGGCCCCAAATGATTTTTTAAAAAGAAATTAAGTACAGATTACACAATGTTTATACTTTGGGCTTTTGGGACACACCTCCACATATGGATTCTGACCAGGTACCTGCTGATTAATTTCTCTAAAAATATATATATGTATGTAAATTAATAATACATAAATGTATTATTCCATTAACATTTCTATCTAGAAAAGGTTTTTTCACGATGGAGGACCCTGGGCATCGTATAGACAAAATATGTGTCCAGTTGCAGTCCTGTGCAACTGCTTTCCTGGGCATGAATTTTGTTGAATTCAGCGTTGATCACTTCCGTATCCAGAGATCCAGCTTTTAAAATACACTGTGTTTAATTCCCCAGATTTAGGAACATGTGTTTTCAAAATTAATGTTTTTCAGATGACAGCGCTTGCAGGTGGGGGATAAAAGTGAGACAAGTTCTACCTCCACTCACTTGGCAAACGTGTCATTGCTCTGAAGCTTCATTACTTCCATACTCTGTTGCCAGAATAGAAGAAACCCACCATTGCCATAACTAGCTTATCCTCCTCATGCAGATAAGGATGGGACCAACCCTCACCCTTCTCACTTAGGAGCAGGGATGTTTATTCCCACTCGACGTCTTCTCCAATGTTGGTTTTATCCTTGGTTAGAAAGATTCACAGAGCACTTTCCTCCGGTGTTGCTTATAGTCTTTGCTTTCACTAGGTCCCAGCATGGCAGCGGTAGGAAAGGCCTTCCATCGTGAGAGGCCATTTTGTCTCACAGACACTGGCATGTAACCCTAGGTAGAAGAGAGCGCCACCTCCGGCCCTCCAGGGACCCCTTGAGCCATACATCTGGCCAAGACTATGTTTTGCTTCTCAAGTCCAGTTAATAACAAAAGCATCCATCTCACCATGTGTTGGATAATCATGGCTAGCCAGATTACTGCATCTTGAAAGGGAAGAGACGGGCAGTTTTAGTGGTTTATATACCTTTATTTCTCTCTCTCCTCCCCCCCCCCAAAAAAAAACCTCATTTCCACAGGGAATTTATTGACAACAGTTCAGATTCTTTCTGTGCTGTTCTGGCAGCACGTCTGCTGTCTGGGATGGTGGAGAAATTACAAGATCAGGTCAAGAAAATCTGCCCATCTGGCCCGATTCTCCAGCTCATCGCCAGCATTGAGGTATGTGGGGAGAGTGGCATGAATTGCACATGGGCGTTAGTGCTGCCTCCAGCCATACCATTGGTCTTCTGAGGCTTTCTTTGTCATTGCATATTCAGTGCTACCTCGATTTATGAATTTAATCCGTTCCGAATGCATGCTCTTAAGACGAACTGCTCTTAAGTCGGCGTACCTATCTAAAAAAAATTAAAAAATAAGTTTAAGAATGAAAAAAATGAAAAAAATTGTAAGTTGAGCAGACCATATCTAAAATTTGTAAGGCGGCAGTTAAAACGCCAACAGTTTTCCACACTTAAGCTGAATTGCTCTTAAGTCGAGCTGCTCTTAAGTCAGGGAACCACTGTATTGACGAATCATGACATATTACTTTCCTGTCCCCTTTATGGATAGCAGTGGAGAAAGCTGGGTTGATTCATGATTCCTCTCCATCTTCTGAAGGTCTCAGCGGGTCCTCTTTGATGATTTGTCTATATATAGTTGTGATAATCTGGGAAGCATTTTTCATGGATTTAAGGTGTGGGACCCTTCCTACCCAGGACAAAATACTCTGTTTTGCCACATTCTTCTTCAGCAAGGCCTGGGACGAGTGTTTTTTTTTTTAAAGAAAACTCTAAAGACCCAGAGAAAATGCAGGGCCTACAGAAGAGCAGCTCCAGAGAGATGAATAGGGGCGCTTTTACACGACCCCTAAGATCCGCTGGTCCCTTAAATTCGGACCAGAGAGCTTAGGGGCTTGTCGCTCTTCCTGTGTCCCCACCCTGGCTGCTGGCTGCGTGAGGGGAGGGAGAAAAAAAGAAGAAGAAAAGATCGTGGTTCACCTCGTTCTGCCTCCGTTCTTGCCGCGGCAACATTCCTGTCTCTGTAAAGTAGCTCTTAAAGGGGCGGGAGCCAAAAAACAACAAACAGAAGCGAGGAGAGCCCCGCACTCACTATCCTTACACAGCATCAAACAATTTTCACCCCGGAAGAGCAGGTACAAGAAAAGTGTGCTGGGACACGCTTATGGGGGCGTGGTCGCACTTAATTTTCTGTAAGCTCTGGAGCTGGTGGGGAAACATTTTTAAGCTCCGGAGCTTGCAGCCATTTGCTGCAGAGTTTAAGGGTCGTGTACAAAGGCTCTAGGTGAGCCTGATCTGTACCTACAGGAGAACAGGACGGAGTTCCTCTGGAAGGGTAAGGCCCTATAAGTGGTTTTTATCTGTGGGTGCCCGTAGCATCAGTGGAGCACAAAAGCAGTCTGTGGGATGCAGAGCTACAATAAAAAAAAATACATCCCCCATTAATGTCTGTGTCCTTGCTACGTCGGCTTCCCCTGTATCCATGCATGATCCATTTTGAGATATTTCTCATAAATTTGGATGCTTGGGCCAGAAATTCTATGTTTGAGAAAAACATCCACGTAAGGGTAATCATGTGGCAATTTTTCATTCATTGTTGTGTTGCCAGTCGTATGGCAAAGGACGTGAGCAGAGATGCCACAGCCGCTGCTCTAAGGAAAGTGAGAAGCCCCAGAGCTGACTGGCGGTGCAGCTTAGGCTCGTTTGCATGGTGGCCTCTGTGCGCTGCACTGGACTAACAGGATTTCGGCCTCAGTGTTTTCTCTTCATCCCCCATTCTCTTTTCCAGTAATCTATTCCAAATGATAAACGTAGGAACGGAGTGCTTGTAAACATATAGATGTCCTCCTTAGGGAATTCTAGTAAGGCGGGGGCATTTTGTACGGCATGGGAACTAGGCCTAACTGCAAGAGGTAAGAGAGAAAGACGAGGAAGGAGAGGACTCTGAAAAGTTTGTCTTATGAAGCTGGAATGGGTAGGAGGCAATCTAAGAGGTACAATTTAAAATAGCTTCGGGGCTGCTTCTTGCAGTAAATATTGTTCCCAGCGAAGGAGGTTGCATCAACTTTGGCCCTTGGGCCTCTATAAAACAAACAAAGAAAGGCTTCCAGCATGAGATTGAGGAATCATTGAGTTGGAAGAGACCTCAAGGGCCATCCAGTCCAACCCCCTGCCATGCAGGAACCCCATCACAATATTTCTAACAGATGGCCATCCAGCCTCTGCTTAGAAGGAGACTCCACCACCCTTCGTGGCAGCATATTCCACTGCCAAACAGCTCTAACTGTCATGAAGTTCTTCCTAATGTTCAAATGGAATCTCTTTTCCTGCAGTATGAAACCATGGCCCCGAGTCCTAGTCTCTGAAGCCATGGAAAACAAACCTGTTCCCTCTTCAATATGACATCCTTTCAAATATTTAAGCATAGCTATCATACCCCCAAGCCTTCTTTTTGAAAAGCTAAACATTTTCTAAGCTGTACCTCATAAGACATTTCTTCCAGCCCTTCAACCATCCTGGTCACCCGCCTCTGTACCCGCTCAAGGTTGTCAATATCCTTTTTAAATTAAGGTGTACATAACTGGACACAGTACCCCAGGTGGGGTCTGACCAGAGCAGAATAGAATGGTACTATCACTTCCCTTGATCTACTAGACACTATGGTTCTGTTGATGCAACCAAGAATCGCATTGGCTTTCAATAGGACTTCCCCCCAGAAGAGTGACCCTTTGGTGGGGAGACCAGTCAGAGCATGGGTGTGTGTGTGCATTGGGTCAGGTGCCTACACATTCAGACAGGAAGCTCTTTCCAGGGCACCTATGGCGTGAGTCGGCCTTTGACTGCTGGAGTTCCCCAAGGACATGGCAACAAGGCCCTTGACCAACCTGCTCAGCCCAACCTCTGGGAGGGGCATGAGGAGGAAACTTCTTCAATGGCTGCCTCCATCTGTGAGGTCAGAATTGAAGAGATTCACGCAGGGGATAGAGGTGGCTGGGGATTCCCTTTTGCAAGGAGGTGCTATGAAACCATTCTTGGGGTTAGTTTCCCCCCTTTCAAGAGCTATCCAGGGTACTGAACCCAATGTGCAAAATCACGGTGGCACTTTGAAGAACTTAAAAAGAATGTAAAATCCAAATTGGATTCACAGGCACCACTGCCAGGAGATGAAGGACTTTCCCTGGGAAATACTGTAATTAGAGGAAGATTTTAGGCACAAGGCCAGAGCCCAGTGGAACAGGGATGGGGCATAGCACAGCAAGGGCACCCATATTGTGTTTGAGAGAAAAGTCTTGCTGACCTGTAAACTGATCAGGACAGGTATCTCCAAAAAGGACAGGAAGACCTGCAAATGTTGCCCTTTGAAATAGTGCAAGTCCTATATTTGTCCCTACAGAAGTGTCAGCCAGTTTCATTCATGGCCGGGAAAAACAATAGGACAGTCCCACAGGTGGGCGAAAGAAGAGGGATTAGCAGTGTTTGTATTTTTCCAAATTATAGAGCACGTATCGAAGAGAGCCTCTGCAATTAGTGGAAGTTGTAAAAAGGATCTTACGAGGGGAGCGAGCAGCCGTTCAGCAACAGGTAAGATGCCTTCCAATGGCTGTTCTTGGGAGCTCATCATGACCCCTGAATGCGACCAGCTCTGTCTTAACCAATGGCCTAGCCTGCCCACTGCCAGCCACTATCTCTCAGATGGCGCCTTTGGAGTGCCAATGTATATGCTCTATATATGTTGTGGGAACCTTCCTTTGAAAGGTGTGTTCCAAAAGGACACACTCCTGGTGTCAACGTGGCATACCTGGAAGGGAAGTGACTTTCTGTTTCCCCTGACCTTTTGCTTAGAGGCAGGGGCAAAGGGCACCTGTCCCCTATCTGGGCTCCAATGTCTTGCTAGTAAACAGTGATAAGGGAATAAAAATGGAGCCTTGTGAGAGGAACGATGCAGTCTGTGCATGCGTGGCTTCTCCGCTGGCTGGAAAAGGTACTTGTCTATACCTGTCTGTTCTTTGCTCAGCCTGGCCTCAAACGTCTCTGGGGACTCCCCACAATATGCCATGTCAGATGATGGCTTCTCTGGCCACTCCTTCCTTCCCGTCGCCCTAGCAACCAGAGCACACACCCTTTTGTTGACACTCTTGCGTGGCGTCCTTGGGCCTCCCTACACCTGCCTCTTCTTCATGCCATACGTCAGATCTGGCCCCGTGTCTGCATTGTTTGTTCTCAGTGGCGGCATTTCCCAGGATTACTTTTTTCATCCTTATGTGGTGGGCTTTTTCCCCTTCGGAACTGAGGTAACGCTAAGGCTGAAAGCATAGATTTTGAAACGAGGCTTTCTTGGCAACCCGGTGTTCATTAGGGCATGCATGCAGTCACCTTTCATATCTTCGTGGCCCCATGCTCCACCTGCATCCTTTCCTCCATCCAGGCTTCCCAATTTCCCATCTCAGCTTTCTACACCCACACCCTTCTGAATTCAACCTCCCAGGGACATCTGAGGAGGGCAGAAATCCAGGGAACACCATCAGGAGTGAGCTGTGTTAAGAAGAACCTATGTTTTTTAAAATTGTGCTTAAAGAAGTATTGGCTTATATTGTTAGAGCATGCAGATCAATAGCCTCAGAATGTGGTATGCCAATCACCCTGATTTGACTTACTATTGGTCTGTCTATATACTAACATTCTTTTATGTCCCTCCTTTCTGAAAGATCTGTCAGTTAAACAGATAGGGAAGTGACAGTTTGGATCTCTCCTCATGGCTGTTGAGATGAGAGTCGTACCTTCATGCATTACCATCCAGCTTTAGGGGATGGTGTGATATGTAGAGGAACATTCTTCAATACAGACTGTTTAATGTGCAATATTTGTTTTCTATTTAATGTTTAATAAACTTTTTTTTTTACTTTAATGTGACTCGTTATTTGCACTGTGGGGGGTAACTGGACCAAGCAATAGTAAGACTTCTAACAGATATGCCAAAGGCTGGTCTAGTCCAACGTCTCATACAGACAGTGGACTGCAAGATGCCTCTGAGGAAACTGAAAGGGGCCTTCACTCTAGCTTCTTTGAAGATGAAAGCAGCCCAACACCTGGCTTCTTCCAATAGACCAGTGGTTCCCAGCCTTGGTTCCCCAGATGTTCCTGGAGTATATCTCCCAGAAATCCTGGCCACTACAGCAAGTGGTGAAGGATTCTCTCAGCTTGAGTCCAAGAACCTCTGGAGGTCCAAGGATGGGAACCGCTTTGCTGCTAATGGCGCAAACGACTCCAGATGGCTCCATCAGAGAAAGAGTGACATCTGGTAGGAGAGCCATTTTCAGCAAGGAACTGATGCAGCCCTCTGATCCAGATGAGATGCGTGTTTTGGATTGGGGCCCTGCGGGTGCCTTTTCTTCCAAATAGAAGGTGGCTGAGCATGCTTTTTAAAAAAGTATTTTGGTTTTTTAATTGCAGCATGACGTGACAGAGTCTAATGTCGTTAGCTTTCCCCAACGTGATCAGTTACTTCATCTGGAAACCATCATAGTTTTTGGATACTTCGGTGGTTTAGGCATCTGGCTGCGGAGCCCATGGGTGGGAATTTGATTCCCTGCTGGGCCTCTTTGACAGGGGCTGCACTTGATGATCTATAGCAGTGGTGGTGAACCTTCGGCACTCCAGGTGTTTTAGATCACAACTCCCACAGTCCTATGTCATTGGCAATCTAGGCTTGGAATTCTGGGAGTTGTGGTCCAAAACATGCGGAATGCTGAAGGTTCACCACCACTGATCTACAGGGTCCCTTTCTGCTCTGTGGTTCTAAGATTATTATAAATGGCTACTAAGATATAGTCCCTTTGGTTCGTGGGAGGGCAGAGAATTGACCACAGGGGCAGCATAATCAAAGTCTAGGAACACTGATTCCATGTGGAAGTAAGAGCTCCTCTTTCTACCCTGGCATGTCCTCAGATTCACTCTTATTTCACCTCATGTGTTGTACCTTTGCTTGTGTGCTTCTCCTCATTAAAGCTTCAGTTAGTTCCTTTGTTTCCCCACTGTACTCTTGTCTTTAGGTATTCTCAGAGGCTTGGTCATATAGCACTGATCTGTGAATTATTTCTGACTTGTAATGGGTGTACCTGGAGCTTGGAAATATAGAATTTCTAGCAAGTGCTAGAATATCTAAGTTTGTGTGGTTGTGGCACAGAAGGACAAAGTAGATAAGGAAAAGCTGTTTTCCCTCTCGCACAGCACTAGAACTAGGGGGCACTCCATGAAACTTTTGGGTGCTAGATCTCAAACAAATAAGAGGAAGTATTTTTTCTCCCAGAGGATCACTGGTGTCTGGAACTCCCTGCCAGAAGAAGTGGTGACAGCTGCCAGCCTTGACAGCTTTAAGAAAGGATTAGACAAGTTAATGGAGAACAAGGGTACCAATGGCTATCATTCTGGATGCCTAAGGACAACCTCTGGGTTGGAGAGAGAGGCAGGATATCTCTCAATGCTGTTTTCAGGGAATTGTAAGCAGGTGAAGACATCTGCTTGGGAATACCCTGAAGCAAATGGTGAGCCCCTGTGTGAGACAGAATGCTGGACTGGATGGGCTATGGCCTGTTCCAGCAAGGCTGTTCTTGTGTGCTTGTGTTCTTATGTGTACTTGTGGGTGATGTAGCCAAAAAACATCAGTGGCTCAAATCCTTTCGGCATAATACAAATGGCATAACCTTTGGAGGCAAATTTCCTCAAATTAACAAGCCAGTACTATATAGATTTTGTCTGTTGCGTACTGAGTTGACTAATGCAATATGCAACTGGCAATGTCAATAGTAATTGTTGGGGCAATTTGCTTCCAAAAAATAGCAGTGGTTGCATTACCCAAGCGTAACTGATTTGTTGCTTCCTGTAGTTTCAGCACCTGCACCTCTTCATCAACTGCCAGCAGGAAGAGTTACTGTTTGGATTTAGTTTGCAAAGACTGCAGTACCACCTGCAGATGATCCAGGTCCTCCGAGAGAACTTAATGCAAATGAATGGCAGCCCAAGCGGTGAGGACATGGAAGGGAACAACTGGGAAGGCTGGAAGGATGGGACAATGACTAAAGCATGGAAGACACTGGATGACTTCAGGGTTCATGGAATCATCTCCTTGTTCAGCAGTATTTGCTTAACATCAAGGACAACTGGGGAATTGGTGGCCCAAATCCTGTTGCTTGGTATAGTGAAAAGCACTAAGATAGGCCCATTGTGAGTTTTAATGAGTCACCTCCTCTGTATGTTCCATTGATTCAAATGAGCCTACTCTCACTGCCACTTGGCATTCTAAGCATGTCCTAGTTAGAGGAGGCCCACTAGACTCAATGGAGTTCACGGAGGAAGTGATTCACTAAGCCCCCATTGATTCCATGGGCCTCCCCTTTGGTTTACTACATTAAGCAACAGGATTTTGGCCATTGTTATGAGCAGGTGTTATCCTCTGTATTGGGTAATGCTATGCTAATGGGATTATTAAATGAAGAGTTTTCAACACAGGACACAGTGTGAAAGCCTCTAGACTTCAAGCCCAGAGTAGGTAAAGGCGAATATGTTCAGTAGTACCCCCATATCCACTGATTTGGTATCTGCTGATTCAGTTCTCAGCAGCTGGCCACCAAAAATAATTAAATAATTTGCTGTTGCCAATAGATGTCTCAAAGCAAGTTACTGTCACAAATAGCAGCCACTGATGATTTTTTTGGAGTGTTGACAGGGCATTTGCTTTTATCCACGGATTTCAGTATCTGTGGGGAGGCCTGGAACCAATCCCCCACAGATATGCAGGTACAAAAACATAGACTGTTGGGGAACTGACGTAGTGAGTAGTTGAGACTACCGTAGGATGATGCCCTAGGCCTAAGCTAATAAAATCTAATGACATATATATATGCAGGATATCACATATACTTTGAATCTGAAGGTAATTCTGAACATTGTACATACCACCTACTCTCCATTATATACTTTTATGCTTTCACAGCATAACACTGATATCGGCACTTGTTTCACAGCAGGAAATTGATACTGTGAAAGCTGAAAAATTGCTTTTTCTGCCTGCAAGACAGAAAACCAGCCCACATTTGATTTTAGGAACATTAGATGTTGTTGAGCACATACAGTCCTTATACTGAGGAGTGGGAGAGAGATAAACCACTATTAGGTAGGAGCAAATGCTATTGTGTTCTAGTCTAGTTCCATCTGGAAAGTGGTTGAGGGTGTTGTTGGAACAGGCAGCTGAATCATATACAGTGGTACCTTGTATAAAGGAATTAATTCGTTCCAAATGAAATTCTGTTAAGCAAATTTTCCTTTATACAAATTTCCCATAGGAATGCATTGAAACCAGACTAATCCCTAATCGCGACCATTTTTATGTTGTACGGATTTGCCCCATAGGTGATTCTGTTAAGCAAATTTCGCTTATCTCTGGAATTTTTTATGTTGTACAGATTTTATGTTATACAAACTGTTTGTTACAGGAGGGTCCACTGTATGCTCACTATGCTTCCAGCTTCTAGAGTGCCACAGGCCACTGTTTACAGGCCACAGTGGCAGAGATGCTTCCAGGCCAACCAAAAGAGAAGCAGTGAAATCTCACAGGTCAATTTAGATGCCTCAAGACAACTTATTGCACGTTGCACACCTTGGCAGGGCACTTCAGCCCAGGAAGCTCTTGTGGCACCAGCGACTGACCAATTGGCAGTGATGTTTTGAATGCACATATCCCGAGATTTGAGCCTCCTTCTGTGCCACGAGCAATGTTTTAGAGCAGGGCTGTCCAACTTTGAGCAGCCCGCGTTCTCCTTTTTTCTCCCAAATGGCCCTGCGGTCTACTTTGATCTCCCCAAGGCCCCCCGGGCCTACTTATAAGAGTGCATGTGTGCCCGGTGCGGGGAGTAGGGGACCATGCCATGGCCCTTGAACTGCCCTGCTTAGCTCGGACAGTCGACTGGCAGATCCAGAACTTTGCTTAGGGCAGTGGTGGTTCTTGGGATGGGGGAGGGAGGGATGGAGAACTTATCCCCTAACTTTTCTTATTGGTAGCCGGAGGGCTACTTTTGAACCCTTTGCGGGCTACCAGTAGCCCGCGGTCTACCTGTTGGGCAGGCCTGTTTTAGAGCATGGCAGCACAAAGGGGGAGGGGAGACCACCGAACAACAGCCACCCGCCCCCAGCTCCCTTTGCAGGAGGCCTATAGAATCATGGCTATATGACCCATGAACGGAAGGAAGGCCAGCTGCAGCAGCCCTCGCCAGTATCCACGGCAAGGGAATGGCAGGGCTGGGAAGCAGCACCGTGGCTTGGGTCCCTCCCTAGGAGGAAGGAGAAGAAATGGTCTGTCTCGGAAAATCACTGACAGATGTTAAACCTGACATTGTGATTCTCAGTTTCTCTGCAGCTCAGCTCACTGGACCTACAATATCCTATGCAAGAAAATGAGCAAGCTAATGTAAGTAGTCAGTTGCCACAGTCGTCTGCAGTCACGGTTTCATGGCATTGATTTGTTCTGCCCCAAACCTTCATATCCTCTCCCTCCTTCCCTCCCTCCCTCTCTCTTTTTGCTAAATCTTTAAAGCAGCTTGCAAATGCCATGCTAAAGCTGCTCTCTTGTTCTACAAACCAGAAGCACCGAGATGGCCCTGTATACCCCATCTTCCAGATTAGCAGGTGTTGAAAAGGGTTTGTACTAAAATTAGAGCTGACATTTCCAAATTCTAGGTTCTGGGCTAGATCTCAAACCTGGGAATTAGCCCAGAATCTAGAATTCTGAAAGGTCAGCTCTAATTTTAGGATGAACCATTTTCAACACCTGCCAATTGGCAAGGTGGGGTATACAGTGGAATCTAAAAGTTTCTGATTTGTACTGTACCATGATTGTCTCTGGAAATGGAGAATTGCATTTTAGAACTGCCCTTGCATGCTGCTTTCAAGACATGGATCCCTTTGGTTAATCTCTTCAGCCCCTCTCCCTTGCACGTGGATTCGTATGGCCGCCATTTCTTCAGCGCCTCACGGAATGCTCTGTGGATCTTGTTTATGTTGAACGGAATTTCTCTTTGTCTGCCAAATGGCATGCCTTTTCTCATATAGCCTCTCCAGAGCCTTCAAGCTTTGTTCCCCGATGTGGTCGGTGAGCTAGAGAAGGCAACCAAGATGGTGCAGAGGAGGCTTGTGATCTGGAAGAAGGAGCAACAGCTGGCTGGCAACGGAGCTCCCTTTGATGAGGACTTGGGCCCGCTGCAGAAGAGGTGAGTAGCTGTCAGAGCTCGGGGCTTCCCCTCCACCGCAGAGCTACTGTTCTGGAGGTCGTCCAGCCTTGGCTGCGAAGAGAAGAGACTGGAGTTTAGCAGAACGGGGGAAGAAGGGAGTGCTGTGATGGACAGCGGGAAGCCTGCAAGTGTCAACTTTTAGGAAAGTCCAGCAGCAAGACGAGTCGGAATCTGAGGTTGTAATGGCAGTCAGTGTTTTTATAGCTTTGGTTGACTGTGCCTGGCATTTTTGAATAATAATTTTAGGACTGCAGAGCTGGCAAGGGACCATATGGATCAGAGAGACCAGCCTCTGTCAAGGAGGCACAGTGATGGAACTGAACTCCCAACCTCTGGCTCCAAACCCAGAGACCTAGAATCAATGAGCTGTCTTTGTTGAAGGGTCTAGCCACTTGCTGACCAGCTACGATTCTCTTCTAACTCTAGCAGACCTAAAATCACGAGCTTCTTTAAAGATGGATGTAAAAGTTATTGGCCAGCATACTTCGCTTTCGGGATTTGAATAAACTTGGACTGGGTGGGGGGGAAAAAACCTAAAGCTGGATCTTGGTTTCTTGACAGGTTTGAAAGCCTGGTGAATATTTATTTCCAGCTCTGCCTGGAGTTGGCAGCCTCTGCAGCTGAGTTTCAGCCTAGTCTTCAGGAACGTCTGGAGAATGTGTTCAGCGTCCTCATCAAAAAGTAAGGAAGCTGCTAAGGACTGTCCTTCCCCCCCTTTCCAAATATGGCTGTCCCTTCCTCTCTCCAGATTAAACCCCACAGACCCAAGAAGGTCTGGAGCTTCTTAAAGTCAGGAGAAGAAGACAATCAGGTCCTCCCATCTGCTTTGCGAAGTCTGTTACTGGAGGAAATGGGCCAAAAACCTTGCCTGAGACTTGGTGGGACAGTGACACTCCAGCGGGTAGGGTGGTTGCGCGTTCAAGAATGCAGTAAGCGTATCTTCAGCAGAAACTAGGAGTTCTTGATCTCAACACCCAATAAACCACCTCCTTTGCTAGAGCTTGGAAGTGTTCCTCTTTTGGGACTACACTTCCCAGAATTCCTTAGCCGGCTGCCTGGGATTGAACCCCGGGTCATGAGCACAGTTTTGGCTGCAGTACAGCAGCTTAACCATGTCGGCTCATGTAGGCTTTGGACTCTGCATTGGCAGCTGCCCCGGTGGCTCTTTTTGACCCTGGGTTCTTCATTAGTGGATTCTTGCTTTTTGACTATTGTACCCAGGGTAAGTGCCAGGCATTGAGGCTTGCAGCTGATTGCTGGGAGCTGCTTTTTTTGTATGCTTGCTGGGTTCCTGGCTTCTAGTAAAAGTGACAAAGATTCCTGTGGCACCTTTAAAGCTAAGGCTTTTTTATTTGGTGCAACCTCTCTCAGGCTTTGCACCCTTCTGCAGATGAGAGTTTCATAGGTCTGTCTCCCCCTGCAGCTCCTTTCTGGTGGACAAGCAGCCGCCACAAGTTCTGAAGACCCAAACCAAGTTTCAGGCTACCGTCCGCTTCTTGCTGGGGCCTCAGTTGCTCAAGCCTCCACACACCTCCTTCACGGTCATGGCTGACATTGTGACAGAGAAGCAGGCCCGGGAGCTGGCCACTAACCGTTCCGGGACAGTTTTCAGGTGGGTGATACCATTTCAACTTGAGAGTCAAGCTTCCTGCAGTTTTTGCTGTGTTATTAACTGCACTTGCTTTGGTCAGGGCACCCAAACTCTTAAAATGTGGACATTATGAGCCAGTGTTACAAATAACTATGCCTCTATCTTTCGAAACCTAAGCTTTCAAGTGGAATCTGACAAATGCCATACAAGGATTGGACAGACTGTTTAATAAATTTCCATTATTATTATTATTATTATTATTATTATTATTATTATTATTATTAT
>JAHTLZ010003468.1:9561644-9600728 GCA_023846285.1 Phrynocephalus versicolor | reverse complement strand
TATCTATCTATCTATCTATCTATCTATCTATCTATCTATCTATCTATTTATTTCTGCACATTCTCTTTGCCAACCTCCCCAGCTGGATTTCTCCCCCCCCCAACCACCAACCACTACACATTCCTCTCCGCCTCCTCCGCCTCCTCCGCCTCCTCCTCCTCCTCCTCCTGGGCTGTTCAGCCAGTCTCTGGCAAGAGCAAGAGCTTCCCTGACCCATCCCATGGGCTGATTGCTCAGTTAGCCAAAAGGCAGGACAGGCAAATTCATCCTCCTGCCAGGTACTGGTGGAACAGTCAAAGAGGAGGAGCAGAGGAACACACATCGTTTGGTGAGTGGGTCATGGGCCAGGGGGGCTGGGGAAGGGAATAGGTGGTACCTGTGATGCCACACATACGAACCACTGAGAATCTCTTAACCAGTGTTGGCGAACCTATGGCATGGGTGCCAAAGATTGCACTCCGAGCCCTTTCTGTGGGCACCTGACATCACCCCCTCACAGCCACGGCAATTCCCCCTCTGCTCGGAGCACGCCACTGTGCTCCCTGCACAGAGCCAGGTGAAGGGGAGGCAGCAGCATCTCAAAAGCGGCGTGGCTGGAGAGCAAACGGGGGCTATGAAGGAGCCCACAAACTGCTGCCACTCCCCCCTGGCTTCCCCAACGGTGTAGCATCCCATCTGCCTCTCTGCCAGGTGCTACTCTTTGGGAAAGTAAGGATTAAAGAGCAGGTTTTTGAACTTCCCACAGCCACAGCGAGGGTGCTGTGGCTGCAGGAACTTCAAAAGCCTGCTCTTCGATCCATGCTTTTGTGAAGGGTAGCACCCGAAGCATTTGTAACCCGGGGCACCATCTTATTCAGGTTAAATTGCTGTATTGGCACTTTGCAAAAAAAATACGTGAGTTTTGAATCGCAGATGGGCACTCAGCCTTTAAAAGGTTTGCCATCACTGCTCTAAACCAAGGTCCATGCATCTCTATCCAGAAGTGGTTTATCATCCCCTTCTTCTGGGGGAAACCTTGGATGATGCAGCTTGTGCAAGGCCACATAGGAAGCACAGTGGGAAATTGAAATCCTAACCTCTATCTCTATATGTGTGTTGTGCCGTTACAGTCGTGGCCAACCTTTCATGACCCCATGTCCATGGAGTTTTCTTGGCAGGAATACTGGAGTGGTTTGCCAGTTCCTGCAGACACCTACAGCACCTGGTATTCCTTGGAGGTCTCCCATCCAAGGACTAACCAGGGCCGGCCCCGCTTAGCTTCCGAAATCAGGCGAGATCGGATGTGTTTACTCTTCTTACTAATAGAAAGCAGGGCCTTTTGCTGTCCACTTTTTTGTTCCTTTTAATGTTAAAGAAGAGGATTGGGAAAATTGTGGAGGAAACTATAAGGATGTGCAACCTCTTCTTTGGGGCAAGGCGCCAAGCTCAGCTGGAGCTACATTCCTCTGCAATTTGCCCATTTTATTTTTCTTTTTAGAGATTTTTCTCTGGAAGAGATTTAAGAGAGGCAAGAAGTTGCTTATTTTTGCTTCAGAGTGGGGAGGGGAGAGATTTTGGGGTTGAGGGGAAAGACAGTGTGAAAACAAAAAGAAATAAAAGAAAAAATATTGAACCCATGTCTGCTCCCCTCCCCTGATCCTCAAACTTGACCATCACTTTGACATTTCATTCCAAAAATGCAGTAAGGGAAAATAATTTGAGGAAGTCATAAATCTTGAAGTAGCAGAAAAGATTTTCATTTCAGTCTTTCTCAAAGTCACATTCCTAATTTAATCAAGCCTCATCCCATGTTGATAAAAGGATAAGAAATACTTTGTTTTGGACCCAGAGGAGACCCACTGAGGACAAAAAATGAGTCTCTGGAGAACAGAAAAATACAGTAGGACCCTGGTATCCGCTGGGGATCAATTCCAGGCTTTCCTGTGGATAACAAAAACTGTGGATAAGAGAAAACACCAACCCCCCAACTGCTGTTTTGTGACAGTAGCTTGCTTTATGGCTGCTGTTTTGTGACTGTCGCTTGCTTTGCGGCTGTTGTTTGTGACAGTAGCTTGCTTTGCAGCAGCTGGATTATTTATTTGATTTTTTCCTTTGCCAACCATGGATAGCTGAATCAGTGGATACAGGGGTCCTACTGTAGAAGAATTGTGAGAGAAGAGGAGAGGCTGGTGGTGTGGGGGAGGGCATAGGAAAAGCAAAGCAAAGTGTGCTGGTTATATGCTGCCCCATAGCGCTTAAAGCACTCTCTGGGTAGTTTACAATTTATTTATGCAGGCTACATATTGCCCCCCCCCATCCACCTCCAGTGAACTGGGTACTCATTTTACCGACCTCGGAAGGTTGGAAGGCTGAGTGAATCTTGAGCCAGCTACCTGGGATTGAACCTCAGGTCACTAGCACAGTTACAGCTATGGTACAGCAGTTTAACCATTGCACCACGAGGAAAGAGAAAGTACTTCGGAGGGACTGGGAAGAAAGATTGCCATCAAGCAGAGAAGGCTTTGGTGTGTGTGTGTGTGTGTGTGTGTGTGTGTGTGTGTGTGTTTGCCATGCAGAAAAGGGCCTCTTGCACAAGGCTTTGTCAGCCATGGTAGTGCTGCTGGGTAGCATCCATCCATCCGTAAAGGCCAGGCAAAATGCACACCTGCTCCAGAGGAATCCTGAGGCCAGGAGCCGGAGTTCCCTTATTAGAACTGGGCAGAGCTCACAGTCCTTCCACATTACTCCCCGCCCCCATTTCTAGAAGCTTTCTGTATTTCAGAAGGATGCTTCAGGGCAGGATTGGTGGGAATAGTTTTGCTGATCCTTTTGTTACTTGTCTTCTCTTGAATGCACACCTTGGAGCATGACATGGATGCTTTTTGCCACTCCAGTTGCCCCTGAAGTGAGAATAGCAGAACATCCTTTGCTAAGAGTTGTGTGAGCAGTGGGGTTCGTAGAAGACAGGAAGAAGTGTTTTCTGCTTTTACAATGAGGAAGGGAAAAAAAGAGGAAGTGGTTTTGGCAGCAATATCTTTGTGAGGTTTTGCTGTCGATCTGCTCATGAGAAGAACACCGGCCCCTCCAGGGAGAACAGCTTTAGTCTGACCTGCCAAAAGCTTTTCTGCTTGAAGGGAATATTTGTTTTTCTAATCAGAACGTTGTGAAAACAGACGAGCAGGCAAAACAAACAGGTCTAGTGGTGAAAGTTTGGCAAAAGTGTTAGGGCGACACAATGAGGGGCTGAGAAACAGCCTTGGGGCCACATGCCGTGCCCTGGGTAGAGGAACGAGTTCTGTTTATTTGGTTGACAGTGTTAAAGACCACTTTGCATAGGTCATCGGAGAAAGACTGGGTCCCATTAAAGGTCTTGGAAGGAACTGGCTTTAGGCAGGAGGAAAGCATTGATCTTGATAGCTGGCATCTGGTCTGTTGAACTTTATCTGCTGATTATCATGGGTAGTGCCCACGGTTCATTTAAATTGGTTGAACCAGTTAGACAACTACTACTTAATTTTAGAGCCAATCTCCTTTGCTTTTTTTGTAAATATGCACTGTACGGCTGACCCAGAGTTTTTATGTATATACACAGGCTTGGGATTGTGGGGCTTGTGGTCCAAAACATCTGGAGTGCCAAAGGTTCCCCACCACTGCTCTATACTCTCTCCCTCTCTCTCTGCGCACATGTGTGTGTGTGTGTTTGTGTATAAACCCATATATAGTATATACATTCTCTCTCTCTCTCTCTCTCTCTCTCTCTCTCTCTCTGCTGTGTGTGTGTGTGTGTGTGTGTGTGTGTGTGTGCGCGCGCGCGTTACATTTGTACCCTGCCTGTCTAGTGTCTAAACACTACCATGGGTGATGAACAGCAGTTTAAAACACAACTACTCACCCCAGCCAAGAAAAACATAAATAATGAGAGCCAGACCAAAACAGTATTACCTAGAATATAAACTACACCCACAGGCAACAGCTTATCAAAATTAATGTCCAATTCATGGATCCACCGGGATGCCAGAAGCCAAGATGTTTCTGAAAACAATACTGCTTTCATCTGTTTCCTGAAGCCCTAGAGGGAGGGAACCATGGCACACATTGGCAGGTAATGCACTCCTTGTCATTGTGGCCATGGCCAATATAAGCCCTGTTCCTCGTGGTAGTTCTCTGGGACTCTCTAGGCATGTGTGTGTGTGTGTTGTGTCGTGACCGACTCTTTGTGACCCCATGACCATGGAGTTTTCTTGGCAGGAATACCAGAGTGGCTTGCCAGTTCCTACTCCAGGCGCCTACAGCACCTGGTATTCCCTGGTGGTCTCCCATCCAGGTACTAACCAGGGCCGACCCTGCTTAGCTTCCGAAATCGGGCGAGATCGGATGTGCTTAGGGCATCTAGGCGTGGCCATCCACAAACCATATAGACCTCTTCCTAAACTTAAAGCATGCCTATTCTTTTTCAAAATCCTTTGGAATACTTCCCCCCCCCTTCTAAGTATACAGGTTTTATTTTATTTTATTTTAAACAGTAGCAGGTATGCCCATCACCCCATACATACCGAAGCTTTTCACTGCCAATGCTGGGTTGTGGGTTTGGCACTAAAACACAAAACAAAGCAAAAGTTTGATGTCGGCCCTCTGCAGCTATTAACCACTTCCTCATAGCTGAAGTACATACTCACGCTTGCTCTCTTTTGGTTTCAGTGAAAACACTGGAGAAATTGTGAACAATACAGCTCCTCTGGAGACAAATGCCACATACAATACCTGTTGTGCTGCCTTCAAAAATATGGTACATACAAGGAGTAGGTTGTGGGGAAAGGAAGCGTTAAGGCAGAATCAGTGCCTCATGGGTGCGGGTAGGGGGTAAGAAGCAAAATCAAGTAGCTCTAAGTAAGTACCATGGATGAGGAATTGGGATAAAGCTGCTGGGAGAGTCTTTGGGTCTGAATCAGGTTTTGTTTTTGTTTTTGCTTGGCTGCATGCTTGTTTATTATCTATTGTCTGCCTTTCTTTAGAAATTGCTAATCTAATTCTGAGGCAGCCGGTTGCTGGGATCTTGATCAGTTTTCATCATGCTTAGCTTTAGAGATGTAATTATAGTGGTACCTCTTAAGTCAAATGGCTTAAAAGACAAAAAAACTCATACGAAGAAAAAAAATTCAGGGAATAGGTGTGCTTTGCATGACAAAAAATTTCCCCATGGGATGCTTAGCAAGACAAAAAAAAAATCCACATGTACCCCGGGGGGGGGGAGGGACCAGTTATTTTTGTCTTTATTCTAGCCTCCGGAATGGATTACGGTAATCCATTCCCAATGTATTCCTATGGGAAACTGCATTTCGTAAAACAAAATTTTCATAAAACAAAGCGACTCATAGCCTCCGGAACAGATTCATCCATTTTCAATGCATTCCTATGGGGAACTGCATTTCGTAAGACAAACTTTTCTTAAAACAAATTGACCTGCTGAACGAATTATATTTGTTTTAGCAGGTACCACTGTATGTGTCCTGGAGCCAATAGCTGGGAGGCTTGGGCCTGGCCTGCAGATGCACTAGGATGCACTAGGACAGGACAAAACTGATTTGAGTTGGTAGAGGGTGTCATGACTTTTATCATTGGTTCCCAGCCTTGGGTAACCCAGGTGTTCTTGCAATGTAATTCCCAGAAACCCCAGGCAGAATACAGTAGGACCCTAGTATCCACTGGGGATTGGTTTCCAGGCCTTCTTGTGGATAATGAAAACCATGGATAAGAGAGAACACCTGCCCACCCACCTCCAAACTGTTGTTTTCTGACAGTAGCTTGCTTTACGACTGCTGTTTTGAGACAGTAGCTTGCTTTATGGCTGCTGTTTGTGACAGTAGCTTGCTCTGTGGCTTCTGAATTATTTAATTTTTTCCTCTGCCAACCATGGATAACTGAATCAGTGGATAATGAATCAGTGGATACGGGGGCCCTACTGTATTTTTTTAAACAGGAAAGCTGTCAAAGTGAAACCAAACTTACTGCCACCTCTAGTCTGAAGTGGGCACTCCGAGGTGCTGTCCTAGGAGGTTTCCTTCCTTATCGTCACCTCTTCATGACCTGTCACTATTCGGTCTGCATCCAATTTTGTAGGCAGCTCTGTACTTCAAGATACTTCCAGGGCCCCAAATGCTTAGGTGAGGAGCTGGGATTTAGAACTGGTGTCCCGAGGCAGAATCTGAGCTAGCTGCCTCAGCCGCCGGTAGCCGTGACACTGTTCCTAGTCAAATGGATGTTTTTGCTTTTCTCTTCCTTCAGCTCCTCAAGAAGATTAAGCGCTGCGACCGTAAGAGCACAGAGTCTGTGACGGAAGAGAAATGTGCTGTTCTTTTCAGGGCCAGCGTGAGCCTGGGTCCAAACCAAGACAGCTTCCACCTGCAGGTAACATCACGGCCAAAGGTTATCTCATCCTCTGGATTGTGGGTGGAGGCCTCCTCCTGAGACTCTTTTGCTGCTATAAGTCATGGCTAACATCTGTGTCCAGTCTCAAATTGAGTTGTCATGCTTAGGACATTGCAGCTCGGGACCTTAGAGAGGCATTTATTTTGCTGATTTCCCCTGGTCTTCACTGACTTTTTCAGATTGTCTGCCATTGACCAGCCCATGTTACTGTTGACAATCTTTTGGCATCATTATCCAGAATATTTTCTCCAGCTGCAGTGCTTTTTTGTTGTTATGTTGTTGTTACTTCTCTTGGAGTTGTTGTTTTCTTTCCTTAGAAGAGGCAGGAATGGTGCAGGAATTCATTCGGGGCCCCTCTGAGCAAAATTAATTGCATGGAGGCACAGCTGCTGCATGCTCTCTCTCTTCACCCCCACCCCCTGCTGGCAGGGCCACTCACCTTTCATCACATGCTGCTGGGGTCTTTTGCTTCCGGCAGGCACACCAACCCCCCCCCCCGACTCCTCCAGCGCCAACCACCCCTGGGCTATGCAGGGAGAATCTCTGCCGTGCCTCCTCACTGCAGGGGTCTGCTGCTTGGAGGAGGTGGGGACAGGCTGGCTGAGTGCCTGTTTGGACTGGCCCACGCCAGTGATGAAGGACCCCAACGACACACAGCGAAAGGTGAGTGGCCCTTCTGGACCAGGGTGGGTGGGGAGAAGGACCTCATAGCAACTGTGATGCCATGCAATGAATTTCGTCATGATGGGCCGTAATTAAATCAGGCCCATCTCTAGTGACTGCCGTAGGAATCCTTTTTCATTTTCGATTGCTTCCCCACCCACCCCCCAAACTATTCTGTGCCCGATTTGTCACTACATTAGAAAAGTGGCTTAGGACTAAAATTGATGTACTTGTGTGCTCTCTGAACTTGGAGCATCTTACGTTGCTAATCTTTGTTCCATTCTGGCCTTTCCACTGCTTCGAGTGGTATGGTTTCACCGTCCTTTCATAGGAAGCATCCAAACTATTGTTTATCCCTCTTATCTCTTTAGTTCTGCCACACTTTGGCACCAGGGCAGGAAGTAGGTAGGTGAACAAGGACACTGGTCAAAGTGGGGGGGAAAGGGGGTGAACCGTGTGGCCATTGTATAATAGAAATGCAAGACTAGGCTATAGGAGATATCTTTCTAAGCCACTAATAATAATAATAATAAAATCATTACTAGCTTTCGTGGACAACTGCCACTTCTTCGAAGCATGTACCAAAAGTCCAAATGTAGCAAAAGATGTGGTTTGCTAGGGGATGATTTTTAGATGTAAAGTTCTTAGCAAGATGATTTTCACCAGGGAAAAATGCCTTAGATGAGACAGGAAGCAGCAAGGCTGTTGTAAAAATTGCTGAAGCCAAGGACTGGGTTTCACACCCTAGTCCTTCAAACAAAAAGGACATAGGTCATGCACACCCACCCATACTGCCTCTCCACTTGGCTGTTCTTTGAAACATACAGATCTGTTTGGCCAGTGAAGAAAGGAGGGGAGCATTAATGCAGAAAACCCATGTGTTTCACTTGGGGGTTGGGGTATAATTTAGTAAGCCCACTAGGTATAGCCAATTGGGACCAGATTTTTTTTTTAAAAAAAGGAATATTGCCTACTGGTTGCAGTGCTGCTGTTACTGTTGAGAGGCTCTGGGCCTTCTTCTTGGTACATAAAAGGGGGTGTGCTCGTTTTCTTGGGACATAAAAGGGTGTGTGTTCTTTTTTAGTATTCTCATAGGGCCTTTTCACACGATCCCTAAGATCCGCTGGCTACTTAAACTCGGACCAGAGATCTTGGGGGTTCGTTGCTCTTCCTGCGTCCCCACCCCTCCGCACTTCCTTGATCCTGTCTGCGTGAGGGGAGGGAGGAAGAAAGAGAGGAAAAAATGCAGGCTCACCTCTGAAGCTGCCCGGAGCCCCGTCATAGTCCTGATTCCTTCTCTTCTGTTTGTTTGTTTTTTTGCCTCCCGCCCCTTCTCTTAAAGGGGCGGGAGGCAATAAAAAAACCAAACAGAAGCGAGGAGAGCCCCGCACTCACCAGATTAAATCCGGACCTGGGGATTTTCACCCTCCTCGAGCAGGTACAAGAAAAGTGTGCTGGGACGCGCTGAGGTGGGCGTGGTCGCACTTAATTTCCTGCAAACTCTGGAGCTGGTGGGGAAACAATTGTAAGCTCCGGAGCTGGCAGCCATTTGCTGCGGAGTTTAGGGGTTGTGTACAAATACTTGGCTTGAAAAGGCTTTTCAGTAAATATACATGCATCCCCAAACCTAGACCCTTTAGCACTACAGTATATAGCATATTTAGGTAGAAATTTCAAAGTATTGGGTGCTTTCCTCTTAAAACTGACACCTGTCTGTCACCAAGTCCCAAACAGTCCCTGGGGCTTTGTTTCTAGGCTGGCCAGCATCCCAACTAGGGGAATTATTACCAGGACCAAAGGATATTTCCCCCCAGTTCCCTGCTTGTAAGTTTCGAAGATTGCTGCTCCAGACATCAGAGCCAATAGCGATAAAAAGATATATTTGACTGTTAAAGCATACTTCTCCTTTCACTATTTCTGTTCCAGGCCCTTTCGCTGCCCATTGTTGTGATCGTCCATGGTAACCAAGACAGCAATGCCAAAGCCACCATCTTATGGGACAATGCTTTTGCCACCCCTGTAAGTGACTGAGAGCCTAGCTGGAATATGGGGCGTCTAATGTTTCTGAGGGAAAGATACTACCCTGTTTCCCCCAAAATAAGACATCCCCTGAAAATAAGACCTACTTACAGTTTTGCCTCTCGCTGAAATATAAGGGATCCCCCCGAAAATAAGGCCTCCCTGATAATAAGATAACAATAAATGTGTACTGTATTCTTCTGCATAGAAAAATAAGACCTTGCGCATCTTTGGGAGCAAAAATTAATATAGGACACTGTCTTATTTTCGGGGAAACACAATATTCTCAGAGCACTGCTTGCGGTGGGGCCCAACTGAAGAGCAGGGTCTCATTTCAATATTTTTGAGCAAGGAAGCACCTGACAGTTGGATGTTGCTAATGAATGAGGTTTGGTACTGGTGGAAATGTGTTTCCAATGACCACGGGGTTTAGGAAGAAAAATAATTAAAAGCATGTTTTACTCATATAGCAACATATGGGACTCTTGGTTGTCCACTCCCTGCCTTAACACCTGGCTGACCTGACCAGGCCTGAGCTTTGTGTTGTAGCTGTTGAGCACACAACCATTGTCTTCTGTGAAGATTCTCAGTCATCCAGGTTCGTTTAACTGGGAGTTGAGTCATGACTACTGGACTTCTTTTTTGAGAGATAGAAACGTTTCTCTGTTCATCCAAACAGCTTCATCGGTCTTGTTTGGATGAACAGCGAAACATTTCTATCTCTCAAAAAAGAAGTCCAGTAGCCATGACTCAACTCCCAGTTAACCATTGTCTTCGTTCTGAAATAACATTTTGCATGGTGGGCTTTGCCAACACGGCCAATGGCTTCTCACATTTCCAGGTTGATATTAAACCACCGGGGCGTAAAAACACTCCTCTCTGTGTCTGAAGTGATTGGGTTGCATGGGTTAAACTGAAAGGAGGTGGACTTAAACCCATGACCTCAGCAGTAGTCTTTCAGATTTGCCCTGGGCTGAGGACTTCAATCTCTAGTTTACATGTTTATTATGATTACGTAATGGAGTTTTTATGTACTACTGTATAAAGTTTGCTACAATAAGTTATTTTAAATTTTTTTAAATGGACATTTTTAAACTGAAAAAGCCCCCTGATACCTTCCGTTATGGGCCAGTCATCAGGTACTGGGGACGGAGTTTTTGCTTGTTTGTTTTTAGCACAGGAGAATTTACCTAAACACTACCTAGAGTTCTCAATGAGATTTTCTAGTAGTGTTTCTTCCAAAAAGGTTTTTTTAAAGGATGTTGGGAGGGTTAATGACGTGTTGTAGGGTGTCAAAAGTGGCCCACTGGCACTTTGACTACTTCTGATGTAAAGGGTATGTTTTTAGATTCCTTTTTACGGCCATGTTGTGCTTGGTTGCAATAAGAGGAGAGGGGGCCCCCTGTGATGAGAGGGACAATAGGTCTTCTCCTGCCTCCTGTTGTTGAGAATGTTTCTCCTATGTGGTTCCATTGCTCTGTCCCTTTCCAGAACCGCATTCCTTTCATGGTGGCTGAGCGTGTCAGCTGGGGAGACATGTGTGAGACTCTCAACCAGAAGTTCATGGCTGAGGTGCAGACCACGGAAGGCCTCCACAAGGAGCATTACTTCTTCTTGGCCCAGAAGATCTTTGGTGACAGCGGGGCCAGCCCTGAGGAGCTCCAGAACCGCCAAGTGTCGTGGTCCCAGTTCAATAAGGTGACTCAGTTCATTTTGTTAAGAAGGGTGGGATGACAGCAAACGGGGCTTACCTGACCTCTTGGTTCTCACATTCACCTTGGTGTTTGCAGGAGAATCTTCCAGGGAGAGCATTCACATTCTGGCAGTGGTTTGAAGGAGTGACCGAGTTCACAAAGAAATACCTGAAAGAATACTGGTCCGACCGGTAAGAGAGCAAGGGGACCAAGAGAGGGTGGCACATGAAGTAGTTACGTCAGCTACCAGTGGAGACCTGGTTCAAGTCTCCACTGAGCCACGAAACACACCAAGGGACCTTGGGGCAGTTTCTGGCTCTCACCCTGCCTTACTTTGCAAGTATATTGTGAAGACAAAGTGGGTGGAGTAAGAACTGTGTTTTGTTGTTCATTTTCGTTTGAAGCAATGCATTTCTATGGGAAAAAGCGGACGGTTTCCCCCCAACGCAGCCGATCAGCTTTCCCGCCCAAAGCCAGTGCCAATCAGCTGGTATGCGGGGCTTCCAATGGGGAGGAAATAGTGTAAAAAGCCCGCTGTTTCTCCATACCCGGTCACTTCCCCCATGAGGGGAATTTGTACAAGCACCACAGACAGACAGACAGATAGACAGCCAAACACACACACACAGAGTACACTTGTTGAAAAAATGAAAAATGAAACAAAATGAAAAACGAAATGATTTTTTTATAAAATTCGTAAAAAAGGAAAGGAAAGGAAAGGAAACAGAACGGAATGAAATGAAAAACGAACTGAACTGCTATCTCTAATCACTGACACAAAGGCCAATTCTTCTTCCTTTTTTAATGCTGCTGCAATTTGGACAGTTATCTCCATTTAATCCCATTGTTTTGTTCTCTAAAAACAAGAGGAAGTGGGACTGTGAGTGGTGATATACAAAGCTAGTGAGGAGGATGTTTCAGGCAGTGAGAACATCCCCCCCCACCGTTGTTTTCCCTAATTGTCTTAAAGATTAGGAATTTTTTTTAAAAAAATCTACTTATAGATTGCTGCGTTCATTGATCAGTTTAGCACTAGATCAGTTCTCCATGGACAAAAAGAGAGAGAGGGAGAGAGAGAGAGGCGGACAGAAAGAAGACAAAAATCAATGTTTTATAGAGAGAACTCTGATGAACTATTGTGGGTTACAGGTTTCTGTGGTATGTGTGTATACTGTATGTACATCATGGAGAACTTTCTCTCTTAATGCCATGCAACCCTTTAAACAGTCCACTGTCTTTACACAGAAGGAGAGGTGGGGGTTGGCAGAGGAGAGTGGTTCCACATCCCATAGCCCATCTAAAAGAAGGATGGGCTATGGGATGTCAAACTACATCAGATCAAACCACATCAGGTTGAAGGGCACTGAAATGATCTGTTGGGATACAGATTGTCCATGTGATCACCTAAGATATATACTCTCTCTCTCTCTCTCTCTCTCTCTTTCTTCATGTTTGCCACCCAGACTCATCTTGGGCTTTGTTAGCAAGCAGTATGTCAACAGCCACCTGAGCCAAGCACCAGTTGGGACATTCCTGCTACGCTTCAGTGACTCTGAGATTGGAGGCATCAGCATTGCCTACGTCACTTTCTCCCAGGGTCTGTCTCCCTATTCCCTCAGTTCTAGGAGAAATCGGATCCTCTGCCTATCAGATTGGGTTCTTAGCTACTGTGTTGCTCTTTTCACTTTAAAGGTCTTAAAACTAAGGGCTGCCTGGCAGATGGTTCAAAGGGACCTCCACCATCTTGGTTTTGTTGCATGCCTCCCATTAAAAAGGCCCCCATGCACCTGGGATGTTCCGTGCTCTGTCTGACTCACATCACAAGGAGTATTAGATCTACTCCTATTGAATGTAATGAGTAATAGGGGGCCTCCATTTGTAAGCAGCGGGTTGTCTTCCTCATGGCCAGTGGAGCTTCTTCTGAGGCACTGCCACTGTAAAGCCACAGGAGAAAAATATATACAGTGGACCCTTGTATAACAAACGGTTTGTATAACAAAAAATTCCGGAGATAGGGGAAATTTGCTTAACAGAATCGCCAATGGGGCAAATCCGTACAACATAAAAATGGGATCACTCCGTTTTCAATGCATTCCTATGGAAAATTTGTATAAAGGAAAATTTGCTTAACATGATTTCATTTGGAATGAATTAATTTCTTTATGCAAGGTACCACTGTATATACAGAGAGCATGTGGTTGTAGGAGCTGCAACTGCCAGGCCTGTGTTTGGCCATGGAACAGGCAGATGGTTTTGAGTGAGTCTACAGCTCCCGTTTCAGGCATGATTGCTTCCTGTTTGCTGTGGTGGGATGGAAGACAGCGCTGGGTTTGTGACTGTATTTATTTATATTTATTTATTTATGTCTTCCTATACTGCCCATATTCCCAAAGGAACTCTGGGCAGTTAACAACACAAAGGAATAAAGAAAACAGACTCAAACACATAAAAACAAATAAGAAATATAGTAATAAATGCTTGGCAAGGTGGCAAGAAAGAAGGGTGGGGGAAATTAAAGATCACCAAAGGCCTCTCTAAAAAGCAAGGTTTTAAGCACTTTTTAAAAAGCAGGCAGGGACTGTGCTAGGTACATCTCACTTGGCTAGATGGTTCCAAAGCGAGGGGTAACTTTTGCCCCCAGCTCTCATCTTGGTTTTGTTTTTTAATGTTGTTTTCTTCCTGCCTGGCTCAGGTGCCATTCAGGTGGAGAATATCCAGCCGTTGACTGCCAAGGAACTCTCTGTCCAGTCTCTTGCTGACTGCATCCGGAATCTTTCTGAGCTTGTGATGCTGTATCCCAACAGGCCGAAACATGAAGCTTTCAGGAGTCACTATAATGGTAAGTGGTGGTGGTGGTGTGTGTGTGTGTGTGTGGGGATTACATCCATATGAATTAGCTGAATCAGTCATTTCGGCTGATTCATATGGGTGTAATCAGCCCACTAGCGTCATCTCTTGGTGGTTCAAGGTTTTGTCTGGTGATAATTGGTTATTTTTCCAGGTATACAGGGGTTTTTATAATGAAGCACACAAAGTTGTGTTTACTTTCTTCAAGGAATGGACTGCTGTGGTGGAGAGAAGATTTGAGGACCATATCAAGTATATTCAGACGGACAGAGGTTCTGGGTTTCTATCAAATTAGTTTGTAACTTTTCTTAAAAAGAAGGAAATGCTTTACAGATTAACACTGTAAACTGCCCAGAGACTACTTGCAGTGATACAGGGTGGTATATAACCAGAACACTTTGCTTTTGCTTTCCTTTATACATTCCATCAGAACCAGGAACGGCTGCTTTGCCCCAAAGAGCAAAATGTTCCATTCAGTGATTTTAGTAGGAGGGCAGAATGTAATGAATTCTGGTGGCCCAGATAGCAAAAGCAAGTGTAAGGATGGTGGTACTGGTAGGTTTAGCACAGGAAAACAGGATTCATACCCTCTTAATTCTAGAATCTGGGCTTCAGAGCTTCTGGATCCCATCTGTCTCACCTTTCCTAAAACGTTGTTCCCTCTGTGTCTTATATCTTTGTCCCTTTCATTCATGAGTAATAAAGAACTTGGGTTAAGAGATGTACTAGAAGATGGCTATATCGGTTTGATGCCACTTCAACTGTCATGGTTCGAGTTCCATGGTAGTTTTGGAATTCTGGGAACTGTAGTTTGGTGAGATCCTTACAACTTTCTACTGTGGTTAGTGGGAATCGAATAGAATTCCATCTCACAAAACTACAGTTCCTAGGGTAGAATCGTGACAATTGAAATAGTCTCAAATTACTACAAGTGTATAGTGTACAGTAGATATATGGGGACAGAAAATCTAAGGTTAGTGTTGTACCAGAAGGAGAATGGAGAAAAAATAATAATCTGGTCTAGATATAAACTCAAGGGCCAAATCCATAGAATAATTTCCCTGCTGAAATGCTTTAGAGGTCGTTGGGGAATCCATTCAGCTGATCTTCCGCTCCTGTCCTAATGTGCAGATTTGAAGTTAGCCACTCAGTAACTCTCACACGTCCCTGATATTCTGAGGATTTGAACTGTAACTGAAAAACTGTCAAAATACATTCAGAAATGGAACACTAAACATGTGTACTCTGTGTATGTGTATTTTAAATGCAGATTTTCATTAGGACATTTTTAAAAAGGCAGGTGAAAGTGACAGCAGGGCAGAACAGATATTATAAATAAGCATTTGCAGAAGTGAGATAGACTCAAAATAGATGGATGTGCTCATTCCCCAACTCCACCCCCAATTTCTTTTTCTGGGTAGTGCATCCTGTGACAGACACATAATGTATCTTGCAGAGAAATGAGTTCACAATGGGGGATACACTCAGATAAGATGTATTTGCAGAGCACACGGCTCCCAACACATGTCTAGGTTTTTGTAAGCAGCTGTGCCAAGAGCATCCAAAATACAACCCTCCAGATGTTGTTGGCCTTCATTACTTATAAGCCCTATTCAGAATAGCCAATGGTGTCAACTTCAGCTAGAAGGCAATGTTTTGCTGAGGCTGTAGAGTTGCCTTTTAGAATAAGGTTTTCCAACCTTGGATAAGCCAGGTGTTCTTGGACTACAATTCCCAGAAGCCTTCACTGCCACCATTTCCAGCCAGCGTTCCTGGGAGTTGCAGTCCACGGAGATCTGGGTTTACTCAAGGTTGGGAACCCCTGTCTTAGAGGACCTTTGGAGTGAATCAAGACAGAATGACTGGCATAAAGCTATTTAGTAGGCAAACAGAGTCCACTGGTTGCTTAAAAGGTAAAAGTAAAGGTTCTGCCCCCCCCCCAAATCATGTGTGCTAGTTGTGTCCGACTCTAGAGGTGGTGCTCATCTCCATTTCTAAGCCAAAGAGCCAGTGTTGTGCAAGTCCTTGGCCATGAGGCTGATATGGCTGAACACATTTCTGTGCACGGAACACTATTTTGCCTTCCCACTTTTTATGGTGGTACCTACTTATCTACTTACATTTACATGCTTTCAAACTGCTAGGTTGGCAGGAGCCGGGGTTAACAAAGGGAGCTCACTCCACTGCGTGGCGACCGGGATTCGAACTATCGAGCTCCCGACTTTGCAGCTGACAGTTTCAGTGCTCTAAGCCCACTGAGTCACCATGCCCCCTAGTCCCTGGTTGCTTAGGCCCTTTTAAATTCTAAGAAGAGGTTTGACTTCCAATGCCTACTGCTCTCTGTTTGGATGGTGGCTCCAAAACTGATCACCTTTCTGCCTTTCTCCGGCTTGAGAACTTTTTGCATCAGAGAGGTCAAGTAAAGTAACTTCTTTACTTCCCCCTTAAGGAAGACAAACATTGGTTAAGATCTCGTCTAGCTCTGGGACTTGCCGTGGCCTTTGTTCATTGCAGAGGGAATGAGCAAGGTGTGTGTTTTCTCCCACAGCCGAGGCACCCAAGAAAAGCAGTTACGTCCGAGCCAAGTTGACAATAACTCTGGACACGTGAGTGTGTGAATTCTCTCGCTTGGGGTGGGGGCATGCTTTGATGAGTTGAATGGGGTCATTTACCTGCTTCTTGATGATAAACCTTGGTAAGTTAAAATGTTACAGATTTGGTCCTGCCTTATTTATTTATTTATTGACTTGTGACTTCTGATTCACAGTTCAGACACATAGGGTTGCTTCCAGATTTGTTCACACCGAAATCAATGAAATGCAAGGCAGTGAGCCTATTTCATATAAGAATAGCATACACTGTTCATAAGACTGTCAGAAACTTTTGATAGTAAGCTAGATGGAATGCGGGTCAACTAGGACTGGCTAGCAAGGTCCGGTAGCCGAACCCGGGTTTTATCTGATATCCCACGGCCTACCAGCATTGAATTCAGCCCGATGAACAGGTCATTTAGCCTGCATTTAGGGACATAGAGAGATTTCTTCGGCTCTGAAAAAAAATAGGAATAGGCTAAGTGGTTTCTAAATACAAGAAAAATGCAGGAGCAGGTGATACTTGGATTAGACCACTAAAAACAAACAAGCCAGCTAGCACAAAGCCAAGCAAACCACAAGCTGCCTGAATGTGGTATGGATGGAGGGCCTGAAGAGTTTATGCATTTGTGGATCTGTGAAGATTTAACCTCACCATCAGTGCTTCAGAGTCATCAAGGGAGGAGGGAGATTTAAGTCTTGTCCCCCTACTACAGCACTTGTGAGGCACCTCATTTCTTCAGCACCACCTGAAGCACAATGCTGAAGCAGCCATGGTGGCTCCATTCTCGTGAGGAGTGGGGGAGGAGGATGAGGAGTGAGCCTAACTCCTCCCCTCTTGAGGATTCTAGCCTGTGTGACCTTCCCTATCAATGTTATCACCGATGCAGTTGCAATACCACAGGGCTGTTCAACTTTGAACAGGCCAAGGTCCCCTTTATTCGGCCCAAAGTGCCTGAGGGCTACTAAACTAAAACCTCTACTTTCGGATTTTATCTGTTCTGAGCACATGCTCATAAGTAAAAACTTTTGTAAGTATAGCAGCAGTTTCCCATGGGAATGGATTGAAAACCAATTAATCTGTTCTGGAGGAAACAGATTTCAATGCACCATGGCCCTTGAACTGCCCCGCTCGGCTGAGACAGTGGGCTGTCAGACCTAGAACTTTGCTGTGGCAGTGGTGGTCCTTGGGATGGGGGAGGGAGGGGTGGAGAAATTATCCCCTCACTTTTTTTTATTGATGGCCGGCGGGCTACTTTTGAACCCTTTGCGAGCTACCAGTAGCCCACGGTCTACCTGTTGGGCAGGCCTGCAATTCCAGATCTGGGTGGCATTGGGCCACTGTGAGAGCCTAGGAGACATTATAACCCCTCATCCAGAGGCTGTGGATTGTGCCCCCTTGCCAGACCATTGGGGCTCTCATGTGCCTTCACACTAAGAGCTGCCATCCTTTTGCACGGGGCCGTCACTAAAGCTTCAGGAGTTCTAAGACTGAGTCAGGCTTTGTCATCTCAGTCATGTTCATTGACATCACTGGGGAACTACTAACCCGATTCATGCTCTGGAGGATTCCTGGGAAGAGAACGACTCACGTTGCCATCACTTCCAGCCCCACACACTACGTGTATGGAGTTAACAGCCTCCTGCCCTTATCCCTTCCGTTGTCTTGTTGTGCTGGGCTGGGAAGTTGATCTCTTGTTCCAACCTTTTGGCGCATGGACTTGGCGTCCAGTGTACCAAACTTGATGAAGGAAACCACACGAGTGGCAATCTGTTGATGGAAGGAAAGGCCCCAATTTGTCCGACAGCTCTCGTTGGCCGGGCTTTTAAAAGCCTTGGAGCCCCTTCCCTCTTCTCATCATCGGGGAAATGACAGAACTTGTAGACGCTGAGGGAAGCATCCTGAATCATAGGAAATGCCTTTCCTTCCTTTTGGTAAAATACTCTAAGGTGGAGTGGAGAAACGGGCATTGCTGGGGCTTCTCGTGTTCTGAAAGAGAAACACTGGGGTGCTGTAACTTGTTTTCTGCCCAGCCCTGAGTGGCAGCCCTCTCCTTGGAACACAGGTACTATTTGAACAAGGAGGAGAGGAATTGTGTGAAGAAAGACTTGTTCTAGTGGTGTTGCATCAGTGCCTGTAAAGGTGAACATTGTAGGTGCATGTGTGCGTGTGCGTACATGTGTATGTGTGTACATGGGTGAGTGCGTGCATGCGCACTATGGCCATATGCAGGCAAAAGTTATTTAGATCGCAGCTTGGGAGTAACTGCTTTTAGGGACAGGAGGCTCCTAAGGAAACTGCATTTCTAAGCTCCCATTTGGAGTGCACTGCTGGTTATTATGGGATGTGGCAATCTCTGGAGGCCTATGCAGGCATTTGCCTGTTCATGTATAGGGCCAAACTGGACAGGGAGGTGGAAGCGCGCCTTATCAGGTTTCCTAGTCCCAGGAGTTGTGCGGTCATGTTTAGTTCAACACCATTGCAGGCGCCTTTACAGACCTGCGCTCAACATGCCGGGGGCCGGAAATGCAGTGCTTGGTGTACGCTAGAGGGTGGGGCTCACATTTCCATCGCTGTGACTGTTCTGTATGTGGGGAGCCATGGGTGCTGCTGCTTAAGAACCAAGCCACGAGGGGTTATGGATGGCCCTGTTGATTTGGCATAATGGCTGTGTTCCATTCCAGAGCTTCCTCGAGTCCTGCTCCTCCAGTTCAGCCCCTGGTGGACCCTCTGGGCAATTCCAATGGCAGTTATGGAGTGTGTTCTGATCCTACCTATGAGTAAGTCCCAAATCTGTAGCCTGCTGAAAGCATCATTGTCTGTGAAATGACTGTCTGAATGTGAAATCTCATCATTGCTTTTCATTGTCCTAAGAGCGAGGAAAAGGATTTTTCTTTCTTTCTTTCTTTCTTTCTTTCTCTCTTTCTTTCTTTCTTTCTTTCTTTCTTTGCTTTAGAATGTGGCATGGCTTCCTCCCTATTTGTCATAGTCCTTTGCACTGCTGTATGGATCTGACTGAGCCTGCGCAAGAGCCAGGGCTCAGAAACTTGTCGGTGGAAACGGCGGTGCTGGTAATGCCACTCCTTGGCCATTACAATGCTCCTGCAGTGGGGTTGATTGGTCCTCCGTTCTGGTCTACCTGCCATAGCAGCTGGTACCTTAGAGAAGGATTTAGACCAATACCAGCCATTTGGTTCCAATAGTTAATTTATTATCACTTATTTCATCCCCCCCACTCTCCCCCCCCCCCCGCATTTCAGTGTGTTTCTGTTGCCACTTTTTTCCTGTTGTTTTTTTCCCCCTTTTCCCTTGGGGCCTCTAACCCCCCAACTTGCTATTTAAGCCCTGTTCTGTCTTTGAATGGAAAGTGTCCCTTTATACAAGAGTGAACTTTTCTGCCTCCGTGAAGAACATAACATTTCCAGCTGCAAAACATTGAATCTTTTTTTTTTAATCAGACAGGGTGAAACTTGAGTGCCTGTTTAAAATCTTTTCTTCTTGAGGAAGCCATTCCTGCTATTAACATTCATCCAGACCTGCCTTCTATTTGTAGATCACTCAGAGGTCTCGAGACTCCCCATTGCTGTAACTCCCAGCTTTGTCCATTGCCTCTTTCTTCATCTGAGCATAGATTTCTGCATCATTCAGTGTCAACCTTGGCACTGCTTCAGAGAGTCAGTTATGCCAAGCTGCAGAAGAAGGAGGACAGTGTTCCTGACAGCGAGCCATCATGGCCCCACCCAGGACTTGGGACTCCCCACTTGTCCCCAAAGCCAACAGAAGGGTCAGAAGCCCTGGAGTCCGAAAGGGGAAAGAGGCCTCACGTCCAGGACTCTGGTTCCCAGCCGAGCGACTACCCCTGGGTGGGGGTGGGGGAGAGAGAGAAGCGACCACTGGAGGCAAGGAAGCCATTTGGTTTGCCCATGTGGAATGAGGGGTATCAAAGGGGGCACTGCCAAAAGGTGGGCTGGATCCCCCGACAGAGAATGCCTGCAAGGAGCAGGACTTCCAAAGTGAGGGAACGAAAGGAAATGACTTCAACCTCAGAAGGGGAAGAGGACGAGGACCTGGAGGAAGGGACTTTGGGCGAAGGCCCAGAGGGGCTCCTTAGGGGCTTGCAGGACCAAGAACTTTTCTGAGGAGGACTCTGAACTGCCTGGGGAATGGGCTTGTGTCTATAAATAAGACCCTGAGCAAAGAGTCCTGGTGCAAGTGATCCCAGAAGGATTGGGGAAGAAATGAGAGAAACTCCATTGCCCCCACTACCCTCCTCATGGGAGTGAGAGGGAAACTCACTGATGGAAGGGGGAAACATCCAAGGAAACCTCAGCCACCCAACTCCAATGATGGCAGAGAAAACAACCAAGGGTCCACCAGTGCCCGAAGGAGAGGGGAAGACGGCCAAGATAGGGGAACCCCCCTGGGATCTCCAGGGGGAGCTTCCCAGCATGCAGGCATGGCACCTCTTGTTGCAGAGGGCAAAGGTGGTCTCAAGACCTCTGTGGTCTGGGGCCCAGGCCAAGAAACCACCTTCGTGCCCAGGAAAGAAAACTGGACCCACAAGAGGCAGCCCTGATCTCTCGGAGATGGGACGCAGGAGGCGAGAGACTGCTATGTCAGACGGTTCACCCTTGAATGCAATGGGCCCGAGGACTCCGAACCTTGTTTGAACCCTGTGTTTGTTTCCCCCCTCCCCCTGTTTTGCTGAAACCTTCATGTCCCCAACGTATATCGAACAGAGGAAGGAGGGCAAGCCCAGCGTGGCCAGACTCACAAAGCAACTAGACTCTTCAGGCCTTCCTAAAAAAGAAGAAAATGAAAAATATCACTGTACTATCACTGACCAGGGCTGGCCGGCCCTAGTGACATCCCACGTTAGATGCACCAATTAAGAGGCCTCTGCTGAAGGCTGTCCTACCAGTCTTCCGGTCCTGTAGAACAGAGGGAACACAACGGGAGCCCCTGGATGCCGCACCCATTGTTCTTGGCCCTGCATCTTGCCTTGATACAACCAGCGGGGTTTCATTTCTCTTTGCAGGCATTTCTGTTCCTCTCCAGACCATTGTTGTTATCTGTGACCATCCAGGTGATTCCCAGAGGGATATCCACCCTGCTGTTGTGACACACTCATGTATTATCACTTTCTGTTAACCCATTCCGATCACTAGAGCTTTTAACATCAGCCTCCTATCCACGTGTCAGCTGTTTGTCATTTCTCAACAGCGGAAAAGTTGTGATCTTGATCCACAGTGACAGTTTTACATTTTCCGGTATCTCCAGTGCAGGTTTCTACTACCTCCATCATGAAGCCCACATTCATTCCATGGTGCTTCCATTCTGTGCGTGATAACCATTGGCAGCCTCATCATCTCCAACACAGATCTTCACATTCTGTTCTGTGCCCAGCAGAGTAGCTATTCACAGGTCCATTTACTCTGTGGTTTGATCTTCACATGGAACATTTGTTATTCAAATGGCTCCATCAACCCACCCACCCACCCATGTTGCTGTTTTGCTTCCACTATCTTCCCATGGAACAGCTCATACTCCACATTGAAAATTCCTCCACCCTTTGGTTGTCTCTCCTCCTCCTCCTCCTCCTCCTCCTCCTCCTCCTGATTACAAATTACATGTGGTCTGTCTGTGCTGTATTGCTTCATTCGTAGACAGTGAGTCATCATGACCTGGCTGTTTTGTTGATGATCGAGATCTTATTTCTCTTCCAGAGATGCACACACACCATTCTGAATTGCTGAATGAGATTGATCAAGTTCTTATAGATTCTTGGCATCAAAAGCAAAGGTGTTCTGCTTATATGCCACCCCATACCACTTCAAGTATTCTCTGGGCAGTTTACGGTTTTAATTACGGTATGCAGGCTACACATTCCCACCCCCCTCCAGCAAGCTTGGGTACTCATTTTACCAACCTCGGAAGGATGGAAGGCTGAGTCAACCATGAGCCTGCTACCTGGGATGGAACCCCAAGTTGTCAACACTCCTAGCTCTGGTCTGCATCATTATTGCAAGGTGACCTTAATCAGGTGGAAGATATGTCACTGAATGTTGAACCTCTGTTATCTGAAAGGATGGATGAAATCTTAAGAGTGACCTCAAACTCTCCACAATAGTGTGGTGCATTTACCAAGTGTTACAATTATTTTCATTACTGGATAAAAATGTCTTTGTCCTGTTCAATTCATTGTTGGCCTGCTTCATACTTCACACTTCATACACACTCTCTTTGCTATTCCTCAACTAAAACAATTCCTTTAAAGAGTACCAAATCAGTTCCTTCATCTGAAGCATCAGTCCCATCCTGGAGCTCAGTCCTGCTCCGATGGTAAAGCCTTTGTTTCAACTCACTGTCAGCTAAAATAAACTTTCTTTCCATCATCTATGATAGCATCAGAAAAAGTGATGCATACACTTGATGCAGAAAAGGCTCTTCCATTTTAAGTTCAAGGCAGGGCTCTTTTTAGAAAAAAAAAAGAATCCCCCTTTATTGTTTTTGGATCATTTGGATCCTAAGAAGAGATAGTTCTCCAGGATCTGCCCAACATTTTGCACATTGGGTAAGAAAACCATCATAATGATTTATCAACTGGCAAAATGACCGCTATGATTCTTCTTCTTCTTCCTAGTGTTTTCTCGCAGGTGTAGAGTCTGCTAAAATTACCACTATGATACCTTCCAAAAGTCATCTCTCCATGGTCAAATCAACTGTCATCCTTAAAGGAGTCCCCTTCCATGAAGTATTGCATCGCCACCTGGTTGCAGCCAGTGGCCTCTGTTTGGCATTGTTGTCTTGACACCAGCTAGCAGAAGAGTGCTCTTTTCCATAGAGCAGTTTTCTCTACCCCACCCCACCCCCTTTCTAATGATTACAGATGCCTCCTGATCTGCTTCCTGGAGGTTTTTGTAGTTGAAGTTTAACCTACACAAGTGGTGATCAGGGACCACAATGAAGAAACAGGTGACTTATGCCCTAAGCACATGCAATCTCACCTGATTTCAGAAGCTAAGCAGGGTCGGCCCTGGTTAGTACTTGGATGGGAGATCACCAGGGAATTCCAGGTCAAGCCACTCCAGTATTCCTGCCGAGAAGACTCCATGGACATGGGGTCACGAAGAGTCACAACACACACACACACACACACACACACACACACACACACACACACACATTTATAGCAGTTGTTCTTGGAGAGGTTGTTGGTGCATTGCTACAGCCTGCCTTTCCAATTCCTTCAGTACCTGTGATTAACTGATACTCGGACAGTATCAACTGATACTCAGCACAGTCACTCAAAGAACAAACCTTATAAGTAAGCCATGTAAGATGGTGAAAATAAGGGACCATGGGATCAGAGCAGGCTTAAACGTGACAAGGAAGCACTTGACATTCTGACCAGTGTGACTAATAAGCCACTTATTAAAGAACAGCCAAGATAAAATACTTGCTTTGGAACATTGGTGTGAACTTGTTTGTACAATCTCTATCTGCTCTCTCAGCTGCACTTGAAAAATTCTATTTTGATAGTTCTTAGTGTACATTGGAAATGAGATGTTTTAAACATTAAAAAGCCTACAGAAATACCAAAACACTGGTCACTGAGAAATAGCTGCTGTTTCCTTTTGCACAGAGCAGATTAAAGGAAGTCCTGTGTGGAAGAATGCAGTGTATCACATGGATATTTATATCTTGGTATTCAGCTGCATAAATAGATTAGATCATGGCCTGTACAGAGTCCTCTGTCACCCGGTTTGTAAAATCTGGGATATAAAAATACTCGCTTTTTTGTAATACTAGGATGTGTTCTTGAAAAATGTTTTCATCTTGGCAAGCGGTACTGAAGACATAGGAGTAGATCTGCAAAGAGCCAGATTCTTTGTTCAAAAAGGCCATGATATGGGACACTGGTTATTTAACTGTGAAAAAAGCAACAGGGGTGGGGGTGACCAGAGCTGCCATATAGTTGAAGGGGGTTTATTCTGTTCGCTCCTCAGATTCCCCTGTGTAAAGCCCCACTGCAGCTGTTGTTACATCAGGAGGGAAGCAAGTTCAGGAACTTGTTTTATATCTGCAGTTTCTTCTCTGTGACTCATAAAAAACCCCTGTTGATTCTGATGGTTTTTAATCACATCAAGCTTTCCCCTCAACCGTAGTCATGTTGCAGAGTAGCCAGAAAGAACATCATGTTATCTGTAGAGAAATTCGACAAATTGATACTTTTGTCTCTTCAGATGAAGCAAAATGAGTTGGGGGAGCCGTGTAGCCATCACAAAAGACAAATACAAAACTAGACCAGGTGATACCTTTTGGCCACTAGTAAAATAACAAAAAGTCGCTAATATTTCAAGGGCAACACCCTCTTCCTCAGAGCTGTACCAAAAGTTCAATCATGGCAAAAGGTGGAGCTGCTGGGAGTCGGTTCTTAGAGGTAAAGTTCTTGGCAAGATGGAAAAAAATGCCAGGTAGTTTCTCAGTTGAGGCAAGAAGCAGAGATTGTTGTGAAGCTTCATCTGAAGTTTTGTTTACTGTCCCAGAGCCCTTTTACACGACCCGTAAGATCTGCTGGTATCTTAAATTTGGATCCCCCCCAGCCAGATATCATGTGGGTTCTGTTCCTCTTCCTGTGTTCCCACCCTTCCGCACTCTGTTGATTCTGTCTGCGGTGAGGGGAGGGAGAAAAAAAAGGGAGAAAAAATGCAGGCTCACCTCCGCTTACCTCCATTTGCCATCGGAGCAGCCCCGTAGGGATTCCTGCTTGTTAAAGGGGCAGCAGAAACAACAAAAACAAACAGAAGGCAAGGAGAGCCCGGCATCCACAGCTTTACAATCCGTATCAGAAATTTTTTTACCTCCGGAGACCAGGTAATTGCTGGTGGGAAAACAATTTTTGCAGCGGATTTTAGGGGTCGTGTAAAAGGTCTCCCAGTGGTTCCAACAACATGACATAGATCATGTACACACATTCACCACCCTCCCTCTTTGAGACTAATGGCCCCTGCATGGCTAATGGCCTCTGCAGTCCTCCTTGCCTTCTCCCACAATCCATCCATATCTTTAGATTATAACTTGCATGGACTCTGTGTTTGGTGCACTCTTACTTTCTGCACCTCTAGGACCACATAATTCAGAAAAAATGTCCACCTTTGTGTGTGTCAGGGATTGGTTCCAGGAAGGTCATGTCCATCTCCACCCTAACCATTTGCCCACAGTGGGTGAGAGACTTCATCTACTTAGCCTATAACCTTGCTTGTGCTCTTTGGCTGCAGGAGCTTAAACCCACTCAATGTGATTAGTGGCATCTTTGGCAGAAGCTTGTTGAGGCTTTCCCCTTGGGCACAACAGTTAACATTCATTGCGCACTATGGGCGTGACCTGCCTTCCCACAAAACCCCTTTTTTTTGTCAGAGCAGTCCTTTGATCTCTGCTGTGCCATGGTGACACTCATGCCACCAGTAAGTCAACTTGTAGTCTTCCATTAGGGTGATCCATGGAGAGCATGACAAAGAATGAGAGGTTGCTTAGCTCTGATGTAATTGTGGTTCTTCAAGCGGTCATCAGTGGAGTCGCCCATCCTGCTGGCTGCCCTGCAGTGTCTATCCTTTCTAGTGGACTGGAACTGAAGGTAGCCTGCTGGGGCCTGCTAGACATGTGTGATGATGCGCAGCAGTCTCACCAGAATGGTGGAAGGTGATCAGCTCTGCAAAGTTCTGCAGATGGGCTCTGTGCAGGCACAAACCCATTCCTGTGACTCTACCGATGACCCCTCGTAGAGCCGTAGCTATAGCAAAGGTAAGCTACCTGTTAAGGTGGTATGGTTCATTTTGAACACCCATCTGGGCTAGTTGCTGTCATCCCATCATTGCACAAGTTAACTGCATGCTACAAGGAAGGAAGCTGTAACACTAAGTATGTCGAAAGAACCTGTGAACCACAGCGGAGAGTATTTTGTGAGACAAACACATCCGAAAGCTATCTTTCTGGTGTTTAACCTGCCATTATTCCTTTACACATGCAACCTGTGCCTTGATATACCTTTCACTTATTCATAAAAGGCCATGCATGCGCTCCCTGCCCTGTCGGTCTTGTGTTACAAATACATGCTTTGTTTAATTCCAGAACCTGTGTATTATCTGCTCAGTTGAATCAGGCCCCCATCAGTTCCATGGGCAGCCCTAATGTGAATCGTGAATTGCACACTGACCCTACTTATAGGTAAGTTTATTGCCTGCTGGAACCCATGCCCTTTCCGTAGAATTGACATATCAGACAAAGAATATGTCTGTGAAGAGTCTTAGTTATCCAGGTGGGGTTACCATCATCACCGATGAAGCTGTTTGGACGAGCAGCGAAACGTTTCGATCTCTCAAGAAAAGAAGTCCAGTTGCCATGACTCAGATTCTAGATCAGACAAAGAAGGACCTTCTCAGTTTTGGCACTGTCCTGCAAGAGGAGTGAATTTTATCCGATCATGGAACATGCTTTCAACTGTTCCTGTAACACAGGCATGCCCAAACTTTGGCCCTCCAGATGTTTTGGACAGCAACTCCCACAGTCCTTTGCCATTGGCAATCTAAGCTTAGAATTCTGGGAGTTGTGTTCCAAAACATCAGGAGGGCCGAAGTTTGGACATGCCTGCTCTAACATGATGGAAAGCCACTCTGAGGACCAGGAGAACTTTCCATTTGAATAGTGGGAAATCAATGGTGCAGTTAGTAAGGAGGAAACCCTGCAGGAAACATTAGTGTGGGCTCTTGCGGTTAGATCTGAACTGGGCTCTCAAATCACTGCAGGAGTCCAGTCATGTTTTTAGCCAGTGGACAGCAGAAGTGGATGGAGGGGGAAGGCATTCTATGTACAGAAACAAAGGAATAAAAATGCTGGTTGGTGAACTGGTGGAAGAAATGCCTCCCTTTTCTTTTACACGGCATCATTTGAAGTCCTCTGTGGAATCACACAATGTGACATTGACATTGATATAATCTGTCACCCCTTCCTACAGGTAAAAGTTGTATGCCAAAGAGAATCACAAGACATTAGCTACATAAATGTTAGGATGTCCAAACTCTTTTCCCTTTTAGCTTACTGAGAGTTAGGGCTTGAAAGTACTAACGTTATTGTATATATTTGGGTATTACTTGGATGTGTTCTTGACATGCTTTTGATATAGAGCCGAGATTATGAAGATAAATGACTGTAATGTGTTGCCAAGAGCTGTTCTACACAGGATTTGTGAGACAGAAGGCAGAATTTGGGCGCTGGATAATTACTAAGCAGGCAAGGCCTGTTTCAAATATTACATATGTTTTAAGAAAACAACAACAATAATTAATTGAAACCGATTACACTGGGAGTTTTGTCATTACTTGCTTGCATAGGGTGCCTTGCAATGGGCTTTCAGCCTGGGCCTTGCTAGGGAAATAACAAATGTGATGTAGCAGTTGAACTGCTGAGCTAGAGGCTAACGAAGCTGCAAGTTCAGATCCTGGCTCATGAATCCCACTAGTAGACGTTTCAACAGTTGCACACCTATGTTGTCTGCCTGACCTTCGTCACGGGATTGTTCAGATGAAAATTCAACTTACATTTTCCTCAGCTGCTTTGGAAGAATGGTAGGGCAAAATGCGATTAACCAATAAATGAAGGTGAGATTTTTTTAATTTTTTAAAAAATAAATTAAAATGGAAAAGCAACCCTTCCTTGCAGTCACCCTAGCTATACATCTTCATTCCAATCCATTTGTGGCAGGGATCTATCCTTGTTCCTTTGGCAGACGTTTGACATATCCTCGCTTTGTCTCTCCTGTAGCCTGACGCCTGTGATCCCACCAGCCATGTACCCATTGCCCTCCAACAACACATCATACAGGAGTGACCAGTTACCACCGTAAGGAAATCTCCTTTGTGTTCATGTGTGTGAACTGGTGAACTTCATGGTAGTGGTAGCAGGAGACAGATCTCTAGTCTCGTGCGCTCCCAGATGCATCTGGTGGGGCCACTGTGAGATACAGGAAGCTGGACTCGATGGGCCTTTGGCCTGATCCAGCATGGCTCTTCTTATATTCTTGTGTGTTTCTGTGTGTGTATCTCTGTGTTTGAGAGCAAGATTGAGCTGCATTTACTCGCTACCTTACTCTGGGTAATGTTAGAACTGCAGAGCTAGCAGGGACCCCATGGATCACTGGGTCCTGCACCTGATAGGAAGGCACAGTTGGGGAACTGAACCCCAAGTCTTTGGCTTTCAGCATGAAATCTGACGCAGCCATTTTCATGTTCACAAAAATCATACAATCATTAAGTTGGAAGGGGCCTATAAAGTATTCTGACATACGATTCTCTAATTTTCTCTTCCTTGAGTCTAGGACTGGAGCGCTTGCTCACTGCCTCCAGAAAGTAATTGGTCCCGCTGCCATACTGCTCTAGCCGTTAAGAAGTTTAATTCTTTATCCCTGTATTTTGAGACCGTTATTACATGACCTGCAATCTGCGATGATCAAGACGAGATTCTACCCATTGTTCTGAGCTTGTAAAACCTTACAAAAGATAGAGATCTAAGACAACACATTAAAAAAATTACTAAACCCAGTGTGAAAACATTAAAAATAAGCAACCTAGCTAGTTTCTTATCATAATTATGACCCAGTGCTTTAAAACATCACCTTTTAATAAATGGCAATTTAATTATACAAATAATATAAATTCTAATTCTTAAAAAATCATTAGTAGATTATATTATTTCATTCATTGATGCCATTTTAGCTCCTAGTTTCCACATGCAACACTGTGCGTGTTACCTGTGGTATCTTTCGTATTTTTCTAGCTGGACTTCATCTGTGTAGTTTTTCCTAAGTTAATGCTATTTTAGTTTTATTGGCAAGAAATGGATCAGAGCCAACTCTGCCCAGATGCTGAAAGTCCTGAAGACCATTTTTAATTCCTAGTTGCCAGTTGGTTTGGGGTCTTAAGCTGGGGTTTCCGGAAAGAGAGCTGGTGGGATGCAGAAATCAGGAACTTCAGACATTCCGAGCCAAGCCCCTGCTGACCCATGAAACGCATTCAGTATAACCTTGGACCAGTCTCTCCCTCTCTTTAATCCTGACCCATTTCACCAAGTGGTTGATGTGAAGCTGTGTCAATGACATAGATCAGTCCTTCCCCACCTTGGGTCTCCAGATGTTCTTAGACTGTAACTCCCAGGAATCTTGCCCAGCACAGCTGGGATGAAGGATTCTGGACTTTTTAGTCCAGGAACACCTAGGGATGTAAAGGTGCAATATACTGATATAAATAGATTAAAGAATAATTGTTACAATATTGCCTCCTATTCCATAGTGCAGTGGTTCTCAACCTGTACATCCCCAGATGGTCCTGGACTGCAACTCCCAGAAGCCTCCACCACTCGCTGTGATGGAAGGGGTTTCTGGGAGTTGCAGTCCAGGAACATCTGGGGACCCACGGGTTGAGAACCACAGCCATAGTGTCTCTTGAGGTGGTGATGGTGTCAATTTTCCTTCTCTTTCCGCTAGCGAAACAATGATGTCCTACCCTTACCCTGTGGGGAATGCTTCACCCCTCGGCAACATTGGTTCATATCCCCTATCACAAGATGTGGATATGATGGAGATCCACACGGCTAATGGGAATGCGATGAACCTTCAGCTCTCTGTGCCCCCCAACCTGATCAGGTGAGTGCGACAACTCCCACGGGATGGTGGGTGAGAAACAAGGGAATAAAAGGAGTGAAAGGGAACAGCCAGCAGTTTGTGGACCCAAAGGAATGTGCTTTTTTTTCTCCCATGATACTGTTTGAGGCCATATTGCAACTTTCCCCTCATCATGGCCTAGGGGCTTAATGTGGATAGCATGGCTATTCTTTTGGTGACAAGGAAATTAGGTGGCATTGGAGTAATCAAGGTTCATGAGGAGACACACACACACAGAAAGTGGCCTCATACCAAGGTTGTGACTACATTCACATGTAACATGGAAAATCCTCAAGGACTGGGAAAATCCAAGTTTTTTTTTTCATTGACTACATGACATAAAGAAAACAAGGGAAAACAGCCCAGATTCCCTGCCCCCCTATCTGTAGTTTTTCCCCCTTCTGCCACTGAAGCTTCTATATACAGTATATATTATATTTACATCAGATCCGTTTATATCGGTTCAGATCACTTGACCCAATGCTGAAAAGTTTATGCAAGAGGGCTGGTGATCGGCACAATGGTGTGGCAGTGGGGGAGGAGTTGTGTATAAACACCAGAAGGTCTAGATCTTTGCAAATAATGAAGTTTCCCTGTTTCAAAGGCCTGGTGTAGCGCTGTTGCACAAGGGCTCCTAAATACCAAAGACAGAGAGAGAGAGAGAGAGAGTTTACTGTTTACAGTTTATGTTAGTTCTCCGGTAGCTGCCTCCTACAAATCAAGAGGACAACAGGAGAGCTACTTAACAAGCTGCAAGCAAGGATGTCTTTCAGTTTCCTTATCTGCCCCTTTGTGGCCAGTTAACACCATTCTACTTGAGGAAACCTTACTTCGTAGCAAGTCAATTTGTATTTTTTTCTTGCTGTGTAGTTGCAACCTATGTCATACTATCAATCTTGGCTCAGTGTTAGTCATGCTGTGTGGAAGGAACTCTAGATCTCAGTCAACCTTTGAGATGTTGGCGAATTACCCTGAAGTTTTCTACATGCACAGAACGTGGTTTGCCCATCTAGCTAAACCCACTCCTAAAATTGAAGAGATGAGCAGTATTCAGTTCTGGAATCTCTTGGACAAAAGTGTTAGTGGTGGGGGTGGGATGTGACGCAAAAGAACAACCCTGCCTATTTGATAAGGTGCTTCACAAGATCCCTGTAGCGTTGCACTCAACAGCCTTTGCTTTGCTTCCATAGGGTGCCTGAGACCCTTCCTGAACCCTCTACTGAAGAGTGGGAGTTGCTGCTACGGAATGACCAAAATTCAAATCCCTACTGCCGGGACCCAGAATGAGGGAATGACTGAGCATAAAGCTTTGTATCTTGGACTTCTGTGGACTGTAGGAGTCGGCACACCAAGAGCAGGCTGTAGTCTCATGCCCCAGATCCGTGCAGGGTACGGAACAACGCCCTAGGACCTCTGTCAACACGCTCTTGTACAATCTTTGGATACTCACTTGGCTTGAGAGAGGTTCAAGTCTCTGCTGGGTAGACTGTTGGGGATAATCCCACCCGCTCAGGATATCGATCAGTTTTCAGGAGGCCTGGGGAGTTGTGCATTTATTTTAAAGTTGGGTCAGGACTCACCTTCTCTCCTGGCTTGTTTATGGCTTGCCACTGTTTGCGGGGAGCAGTATGACCTCAAGGGGCCAATAGAGCCCCCCCCCTTGCTTTACAGTTTGTGGCTGTTTTTGGCTACAGTACTTGGGAGTGGATGGGTTTCCTGCTGTAAGATGGTGGACTTCTAACCATCGCTGCAAGAGCCCAGCAGAGGGTATTTTTTTAGACTTTTCAGACTCTCTTGTTAATTTGGAGGGATGATTGGTTGAGATGCTGGCCCTTTCATGTATCCATATTGGATCCTTGAGCATTTGGAATCACTTCCGTTGGCTCCTCTGTTCTGTTTGCTAGTTTCTGCTGCTAAAGGAAAGGCCACATATTCCTCCCCCCCCCCCCCCCGGATTAAAAATCTACCAATCTCTTTCTCCCTATCAAGTGTGCATAGGGAGGGTGACCCTGTTACTAGGCAGGAGGAAAGTGGCAGTGCAGCATTGGGATAGTAGAGCCATGAATGCCTTGCCACTTCTCTGGTAAGTTGCTGCCCTCCAGCATGGAGGAAGACACCATCCCACCACAAGTACTCGGTGTAGAGATCCCACTGCTTCCCCCTCCCGCGTAGGTAGAAGGTGGATGGAGCCCCATCTTAGGTCTTCGCCTCCCCCAGCTCAGGGGGAGAGAGTGTCTTCAGCAAGCATTGTAAACTTGTACGACCGTCTTCTTGGGTGGCACCCACTTCCCCCATCAGACTTGTCTTCTCTTTCCAAAGCACCGCTACTGCTGGGGCTTTGGAACCCACCTAGAGGAACTCTGAGCTATTTCACCTCGCCTCGGAAGTGCCGGATGTAGTCTTTTTTCCCCTTGCTGTTTATTCAGTCCCAGTCCCAATGCTCGCTTAACCTCATCTCACAGCGGGTGCAAGTACAGTTTTAAAGTAAGGCATAAAATAAGACTTTTATTCCAAAATAACAAAATAAATAATCTACTGTACACATTACAAAGGAAAGGATGGTAGTTTTTCTATGAAAACATCAACGCTATATGGGAGGAGAGGGTAGAGACTAGAACCAAGAGGAAGTGTTGGATGAATCTCCCTTGTTGTCTACCTCTTTTCAGGCAACTGCTTCATTCCAGTTGGCTCCTCAACTGCCTCCTATAGCCACATTTCTGGCAGAATTAAGTTATTTCTGTTCCTTTCTGGTCCCATCCTGAGAAGCAGTGGTTGTGCTGTTTCACCCTCCGTGCCAAGTAAAGGAAATGGGGGGAAGAAGCCTTTTGGGGGGTGGATCCATCTTTGCAAATACGTGTTTCTTTCATATTCTTTTTTGAGATGCAACTCAAAAGAGAGAGCCTTGGTAGTGCCCCAGAAAGCCTAGGGGTTTCTTTCTTCCCTCTATTTTTTTTAAGTTAAGCATCTGCCCTTCCTGCCATTACTTATGAGGCAGAGAACAGAGGGGACAATTTCCTCCTACACTGCGTAACACTTTGTACAGGCCAAAAAACGGAAGCTTAGTGTTTCCTGTCATTTAGCTTGAAATGGTCCCAGCTCTTTTAAAAAGGGTATGATGCCTGGCAATGTTTGGCCAAGAGGTCGTCCACTCCTGAAATATTTGTATTCCTTCCTGTTCAGAGAGCTCAAGAAATGAAGCCCTATGGTGCCATTCGCCCTTGCAGGTGCAATTGCTGGACAACGTGCAAACCGGAAACCGACCGGGGCAATTTCACCCATCAACGATCAGCATGAATGCGTAGTCTTTTCTATCTTCCATTTCCATATGGACTGTTTTTTTAACTATTGCACGGAAGGCCCCACTTCCTAACCTTTTGCAGCTGCTCCAAAATGCAGGAGCCAGCCTGGAGCTGTATTAAACCACAACACACCTTTTGTTTCAGAGCTATGAGATGATTTTTCATCTTTCCTTCCATTTTTTTTCTATTGGGTGTAATGGTTAAGAAAGCAACCCCCCAAAAGGGTGGGTTTGCCTCCTTCAGACCAAGACTGGAGAATATCTGGGGTGCTGGGGGTGGGAAGGAAAAAAGTGCTATTAATGATGGATTGAGGCTGGTGTTTCACTTGGCACTCACCAAGGATTGTGCCCTCCCCCTCCTGTTTCCACTTCCTGGACCATCTATGAATCCCCCAAAATGAGTCGGAGGAAGGCTTCAAGGCCCAAAGGCCCAGAAGTCACTTTTGATTCCCGCCTTGTTACAACTCCCGTCAACGCTGAAGAATGAATTAGCTTCTCGGATGCAGCCAGCAGGACACAGAGACAGTCAAGTAATTGTCACCAGCATGTCCAAAATCAAACAGTGGCAGTCAAGTAAGTTTTTTAAAAAGTGGCAGATTCTTTTCAGTGGATGTGAACTTCTAAGATAGAGCAGTTTGGGAGCAAAGGACCTCAGAGCATTGACTCTGGGCCAGGCAGCGATCCTATGACCGGCGACAAAATACCCAGGTCAGGTCAAGATCGAGAGAAGTGGCAACTGGTTTAGAGCTGGTTTCGGCTTCGCCGATGAGATCTACAACAGAAAGGGAAACATTGCCACGTGTTGACGAGAGGTCTGTGTGTCACTAGTATGTTTTTGTGCGAACATTGAGGAGAGGGAGAAAGACTGTGTCGTTCCACACATACGGGAGGCGTGTATGAGTCAGTGGGCAGTTGCAAAGAACAGTGGGCTTGGGGAGCATTTGGGAAGATCAGCAGTTATGGCTGCAAAACTGAATGCCTTTTCTGTAAAGATGGCGAAGGATATTTATGCTTTCTCCCCGCCGCCCATCATGGCTTTGTACACATTAGTCCCTGGCCTCATCCCGTGGGGAAGGCCCTAGGTGTTCACGAGGCTTTACATAGCCCCATACAAGGCAGAACCAGCCAGAGATTTGGTCTCCCTGAGCTCGTGGCTATCGGCAATAGCCAGGATGCCCTTTCTCTCCAAGTGAAAAAGCTGACAGGCTTCCGACATGATGCTCCTCCTTCCCACGGTGTGCTTGAGGAGGCAGGTAAGCATCTCCCATTTCCGAAAGAGAACCGGGCAAGGGAATAACATATGGTTGATTTTTGCCAATAGAGTAGCTCTTCTTCAGTCAGTGAGGCCAAGCCTATGCAGTCCTTGTAGTGATGTAGAAGACTAGGCCCCGATCCCTCCCCTGCAGGAGTCTCTCTGGCGGGCAAAGCTGGCTGGCACCTTATTGCTGGGTGACTGAGCAGCTGAATCACCTGCCTGTCATGGCCGGGTGGTCTCCGGTTCCACCTTAATGCTGTTCCTTCTTGCCTCTGGCTGCGCAGCTGGAGGCTGGCATCGCTCAGAAAGGTTTTCTCCAAACTCTGAAAAGGGAAAACAGAGAGTCAAGAAGAAATGCATCTATTTCCTGACCACTAAGGGGCAGATAAGGAAACTGAAAGACTGCCTTGTTTGCAGCTTGTTAAGGTAGCTCTCCTGTAGCCCTCCTGATTGGTAGGAGGCAGCTATCGGAGAACTACCATAAACTGTAAACAAGAGCTGTGTGGCTATTCTCTCTCTTTCTCTCTCCCCCCCTCTCTCCCCACCGCCTCCGGATCATCGTTTCCAGTCAGCTCTTGTTACCAATATGAGCCAAGATGCAAATGCCTCCTTGGACTAATGTGTGTTATTCATACAGCGTCAGCACTTCAGCTCTAAACCCACTTTTATTTTTTGCCATTCTCCATTGGCAAATCATAGTTAATTTGTTACTCGGATGGCAGTGCTTAGAGAAGCACTTCTCATATCAGACACATTGTTTTCTTCTGGTTATCTATGTGTGAATGTTTAATTTTCATAATTTATTTATTGAAGTTAGTATGGCTGCTACCATTTGACAATGTCCAAAGCCAAGGTTCCCTCTAAGGTGCACAGCTATGCACAACTCAGTCTCCCTCCGTGCAGTGTTCGTTTCCAGGCCTGCTGGCACTGACTTGCAACTACCCCATGCAGTGGGGTCGATCCCCACCCAGCAAGGCTGAAAAAATGGAGGGAACGTTGCCCAGAGTCCATTTTGACCCACCAGTAAAGCCAGTTGTCCTTAGTGTTTCACGTTCGTTAATCCGGCCTGCTACACCTTCTGCTTATCCTGACCATGACCGTCTTGAATGTCCTTGTACAGACTGAGTGCTTAATTTGATAACCAAGAGCACAGAAACCTTGTTCCTCAGAGAAGGCTTCGCTGCCTCTTTTTCAAAAGGTCTGCCTTTGGCAGTCTCTTTGAGCTGGAATCGCAAGGATGACTCACTCTCCTCTATTTCCTCTTTTGACTTTTTCCTCATAATAGAAATGCACCATGTTTGCTAAGATGTTGAAGGCAAAGAAAGGTCCCTGGGCTGAAGAGATTCTACACCTATGGGTTCAAGTCTTGTTCCCATTTCTTTCCTCTCTAGCACCTACAGCCTGGAAAAGTTACTTCCTAAAATTGTAACTCCAAGAATCTCCCAGCCGACACGGGCCCTGGCTGCAAGATTCTAGAAGATAATAGCTTTTCCATACTCAGCAAACAACCCAAGCTCCAGGCTTATCTGTTTTGCAAAACCCTTGTTGTTAAATTCCCAGGGATCTGACCACTGAGGAAAGAAGCTATACAATTTTACCTCTGGATTTGAAGCGTCCACCTCTACCAGTTTACCTGCTTTAAGTAAGCAAATCAAAGCCAGGAAAAGTCTGGGGAAACACTACATCTCAGAGACTGGCCAGATGGCAGCCATCAGAAAGTCACAGAGAAGGCACAGTGGAGAGAACCATCAAAGACATAGAAGGAACTGCAATGTGGGCTGAAAGAAAGTCTTTTCTAAGGCTTTCAAGGCTGGTCATCTTTGAATTGTATATAATTATCAGCTTGCTTTTCTCCAGGATCTCAATTTCCTGGGCAACAATTAATTGCCAACCTCTGGGGTAACAAGGTGAGCCAACCTACAATTCATGCAAATCAGGGAGCCTTTTCAGGAGGAAAAAGAATCCCCTGAAACAGAGAGCAACCTTCTCTCATCTGAGCACAGGTACTCTACACAAGTGTGCACTTTCTCTGTGTGTTCCTTGCAGATAATTTGCATTTCCCCCTTCCCTTTTCCCCTATTGAATAAGAAGTCAAGGGATGAATAGCTAGAGCGGTGGTTCTCAACCTGTGGGTCCCCAGATGTTCCTGGACTGCAACTCCCAGAAATCCTGGCCAGCTCAGTGAGTGATGAAGACTTCTGGGAGTTGCAGTCCAGAAACATCTGGGGACCCACAGGTTGAGAATCACTGAGCTAGAGCTTTCCTCTGTACAGCAGGAAGGGGGGGGGATATTTGGTTCACTATAGGTTTGTGGCCATCATGAGCCGAGTTTCCCACCACTGGCTGTGCCAGGTGAGCCAGACGTGGGTTTGTCATTTCAAACAAGCCTCTGGCTGTCCCAATCTGAGAGGTTCTTCATCATATTACTTATCTGAGGAACAAGCCACCTCCTGTTATCCCGGGTCTGTGGTGCCCTTCCAGTTCTGCTGTATGCCAAGCGTGTAGGTGGGGTGGATGGGTGGGTGGAGCAGTGCTTACCTGGCACCTGGGGTTTTCCTGGGAGACAAGGACTGAGCCGTCCCGCTCGCTCGTGTGATACCAGCCGGGCCAATCGCAGTCCTTCATCCATCAGCGTCTGCTGCAGGATGTGACGGCTCCAAAAGCCATGGGGTGGAAAACTCAACAACATGTCAGGAGTGGTGCTGGGGGGTGGTGTAAGCCGAGGGCATGATCCTGTGGCTTTAGAGAAAGAGGATCATTAGGAAGGGAAGTGAATTGAATCACTGTCCAAAGGACACCACATACTCCAAAATGTGGAAGGTCTGGTCCAAAATTGTTCTTTCAAAAGGAATCTATATGCAGAAATGCCAATTTCTCATTCTAATGCGATCTAAAACCATGCCTCCCAACCAGGGGTCCCCAGGTGTTCTTGGGCTGCAACACCCAGCAACCCTCACCACTAACGAGCAGTTCAGGAATTTAGCAGTTTAAAAAGCATCCTCAACTGAAGTGTTCACCAACTAGCTGTGCTGGCCAGGACTTCTGGGAGTTGTCGCCCAAGAACACCTGGGCACCCAAGGCTGGGAACCACTGCTCTAAAAACACAACCCAAAATGTATTTTATTTTATTTCTTTTTAGAGTATTTTTACCCCGCCTTTCTCATTGAAAAAGGATTCAAGGCAGCTTACAGTAATGAGGGACAATATACAGTCCAATACAAATAAGACATATTCAAGTATTGAGAGCCAGGGAATTGAGGGATATCTTACAGCATTAACAGACAACATTACATTAATGCAACCACAAAGTCTATATACATAAAGTCTATGTGATCATGTATGACAGATTTGTGAGTCAGTCAAGGAAGGAAAGGCTACCATAAATAAGCATCTTCCTCTGTATTCCCTGCCTGCCATAATTCAGGCAATATCTTTTTTAAAAAAAGGTTTCCTCTCCATTTTCTCAGATAAAAAGTTCAGTATCACTCCACAGCTTCCATAGCAATCAACAGGGGTGGGTTGGTTTAAATTGCTATGGAAATAACTGCTGGAGCAGTCAGTGTTTCCATGGGCGTGGGATCCATTCTGTTAGAATGTGTAGGGCCTGTTGGTTGATCTAGATACCAAAGCAGTAACCTAAACAAGAATACTTCAAAGAATCTGTACAACATAAAAATGGGATCACTGTGTTTTCAATGCAGTCCAATGGGAATTTGTATAAAGGAACTTTGCTTAACATAATTTTATCTGGAACAAATTAATTCCTTTATACAAGGTAAGGTACCACTGTACCTGTATATATTCTACTTGGGATTTTTTTTAAAAAAAAAAATCCCCTTGCACCCTCTAGAGGACATGAGAGGCAATTTTCCTGTTTTCTTTTTTAATGACCACAAGAGGGCAAAAGGGAGCCATTCTATTTAAAAAAAAGATTTTTAAAAGAAAATGTTTGGGGCAGGCAGGGTTCAGAAATGACGGCAGCTCTCCAAGGCCCACCAGGCGCATGTGTGTCCTCAGATCTTAGGAAGCCACCGACCCTTATATCACCCACTGATACTCCTCTAATATCTTGCAATCTTTCAGCAGAACTGATTACCAAATGGGCGTACCTGGGATGGTACACATTTCAGAAAGCTTCTGTAAAGGTTGGTCATGGAACAAGGGAGGGAAAAATCCCTAGACAGATGTATACTAATTTCAAACACAACTAGATGGTTGTGGAGTCTGCCAGTATGGCAGTAGTGGACCTTTGGCCCATTAGGTGTTCTGGATTACAACTCCCATAATTGATTATCATTGGCCATGCACCGGGGGGGATGGGAGTCACAGTCCAGTAACACCATGTTTCCTGTCCTTTAAAACCTCCAGCAGAGCTTGTTTTGCGCATATTCAATTTTCAATCAACAAAATTCTCCAAACCGCTGTTCTGTGGGGGGACAGGGAGTGATGTCTAAACCAGTTTAGGTAACATCAAACAAACAGAACAGTGAAGGAGCAGCATTTAATAATGGAGAACAAAACCTTCAAAATGGGTGTATTGCTTGAAAAACTGTGTGTGTGTGTGTGTGTGTGTGTGTGTGTGTGTGTGTGTGTGTGT
>JAHTLZ010003468.1:9530709-9550611 GCA_023846285.1 Phrynocephalus versicolor | reverse complement strand
TCTCTCTCTCTCTCTCTCTCTCTCTCTCTCTCTCTCTCTCTCTCTCTCTCTCTCTCTCTCTCTCTCTCTCTCTCCCTCCCTCCCTCCCTCCCTCCCTCCCTCCCTCCCTCCCTCAACTTCAAATCCTGTGTGCCAGGATTCCAGCCTGGTGCATGGCCAACAAAGAAGACCAGGGTGTCTCTGAGCAGGTGCAGAATTCAATGTGCCGCTGCCCTGGCCAACCGAACCCCTGAGATTGCGGGAAGCGGGGAAAGTTGCCCCTGGCAGGAGGCGTGGCCTCAAGCAAGGCTTCGGCCCAGAGTAGTGCCTTTCCCGTCTTGCAGGCACCGACGCTGCTTCGGCTCCCCCCACCCCCCCGCCACGGCTTTCCTCTTGCAGCGGTCTTGGCTACCGAGGGAGGAGAGGCGCCAGCCAGGACGCAGAGCGGTGTGGGGTGAAGGGAAAGAAAAGGGGCTGACCTCAGATTAACGCCCCCCCACCCCTGCTCCCCCGATCGCCGTGCTTTGGATGCCTACCTCCAGCCCACTTTTTGTTCTCGTCCACGGACCCCCCCCCCGCACCTCCCCATTTCTACACTCACTTGCTTTCGGCGGCAAGCTGCCCGCGTCCTTGGATTCCTTCGCAGCCCGTTGGGTGCGATCGTAGGGCATGGGCCCAAGGCCTTCCCGGGCGGCCTTGGTGGCGCCTTTCAGGGACCCTGCGCTGAGAGCGGGCCAGGCGGCGCGGGAGAGCGCCGGGCATCCGATGGCGCCTTGCACCGGCTGGAGGGTCCGTCTCTGCCTCCGTCCGTCGGCGCTTCTCTCTCTCTCTCTCTCTGCTGCTCCACTTCCTCCTCCTCCTCCTCCCTCTCCCTCTCCCTCTCTCCCCCTCTCTGTGCGCGCCTCGGCACTCAGCCTTTGGCACGGAATTGCCTCCCACGCGGCCGGATTTACAATGGAACAGCGGCGGCGGCGGCTCCGAGCTGCTGCCGCGCGTAGGAGGTCTCGGGGGCGGCCGGCAGCAGCTCCTGCCTCGGACCAGAAAAAACCTGCAGCCGCCGCCGCAGGAAAAAAAGAGAAGGAACGGGTGGGGTGGGTGGGTGGATGGGGGAGATGGCTAACTGGACGCCGGCCTGCTTTCCTCGGCTCCTCTCCGGTCCGCCCACGTAGAGGCATGGAAGGGGGGGGCGCCCTGCTTTTTCAGCCCACCTGGCCCTCCGGCCACCTGGGCGTGCCTTTTCATCCCGGGAACAGAAAAGGATGCCAGTAGCCCAGGTTGCCAACTTGCCACTGTTGGAAAAGGCGAGAGAGCTTTGCTCCTGGCATGCCCCTCGCTGTGCTCTGCAAGGCTGCGTCGTCTTTTTGTCTTGGGTCTTTTGTTTGTTTGTTTGGGCGGTGTGCCTAATATGTGCGCCCCGTCGAGTCGAGTGTAAAGCTCCGGTCCTGTCTTTAAAGGGGCAGCTTTGGGGCATCGCCCGGGTAGGCACGCTCCGCTTTCTCTCCCCACCCCCCGCTGGCCTCTTCTCCCGGACCTGCACGCGAGAGTGAAGCATGCCCGGTTGTGTTGTCACGTCCCTGGATGCCTGGTTGGGAAGTGCCAACTTCGCGCATGTGCACACCCGAGGGCTCTCTCGTGAGGGAAGTGGGCGAGTTCTCCTATAGAGACCGATACACGCGCATCTGCAAATAACAGAGGGGCTGTTCTGTTGTCATGCCCATCCTGTGCCGTATGTTTCTGGAGTTGATTGATATGGCTTGGGTGAGGGGAAACAGAGCAACACAATAGTTTAATTGGGAAGTGAAGAAGAACACAACCTTGCCCGCGACTGAATTTCAGATGTTTTTGTGCCTCAAACCAGGATTTAGTGCCTGTGTAGAAATTTTTCCCTCTCGCAAAAAGTGTGCCTCCCAAGCCTAGCAGCTTAAAAACTTTCTGAATACAGTGGTACCCCGACGTAAGAGCAGCTCGACTAAAGAGCGGAAAACTGTTGGGGTTTTAACTGCTGGACTTGCACATTTTTTTCCTTTTTTATTTTTTAACTTATTTTTTCAATTTTTTTAGATAGGTACCCCAATTTAAGAGTAGTCGACCTAAATTCATAAGTTGAGGTAGCACTCAACATTTTCCCTCAAACTATATATATATGACAGAGCCAGCACTGGAGGTGGAAGAACTCGCTTCCAGTGCCTAGTTCTGGGAGTCAAGAAAAAGCGGAAATTGTTACTGACAGAAAACGGGAGATCTTACGGGGAGTATTGTGCCAAAGGGTACTACAGTCCACACTTGCCAAAATGGATGAGGGCCAACTGAGCTGACGCTAGGCCAGATGAAGCTGTGCTGAATTCAGCCTAAGGACAGTGGTAGCCACCACCACCACCATTCCTAGTAGTACCACTACTGCAGAAATTATATCCTGCCTTTCTTCACAACAGCCAAGGGCAGATACCAATATGTGTATATGTGTAACAATTAATATGAATGACTGCATACATGTGGGCGTAAAAGCCTGTCTCTGTTCCACCCAGCAACCCTTGCTGATGCAGAGAGAGGATAGGTATGATCTCTAATGTATGTGGACAGCAGTGGTCAGTTGCTTTTCACTGTCAGCAGCTCAATCTATATAGTCCTCTGGACTTGAGATAATTACATGGATCAATGTAGATATGGGCTATCATAGTTTAGTTGAGAGTGAATAGTGAACAGATATTTTGGAATTAAAAGAAACGCCTGCACGTAAAAACAAAATAAGTGGATGGAAGAGATAGATATAGGAGAGGTGCCTTCAAAAATAAAATGGAAACAACTGCAAGGGCAGGAATTGGCATATAAATAGTATGGTAAATGGATTTAAATGCTCCTTTCCCCTTTCACTAAGTGCAGCCCCCCAAATCCTTCTCTATTACTCAGTTGCCCTGGTTCCCAGCAATCTTCTGCTAAAACCTCCCAGCTCCCTACAATCCTAAATTTATATTTTCCCCTGCCACTGCTTCTGGGAGTTGATTGTGGGTTTATTTTGAGATGCCCTTTGTGGCACAGGAAACGTCCATTGTGGGTTCTGAAGCAACGGAACTTCCGTCGTTGCCACTGTGTGTTCCCTTCCTACGCAATACATAAGACTCAAACACACAAACACATGCATACACTCCCCCCCTTCCCTCCAGCAGTATCCATCAAAGAATCTCCTGCCTTCTTAGCTGCTGGAGGCCCACAGCAGCCAGGGCCAGTCCTTGCATGCAAAGGAAGGCGTGGGCAGGGAGCAGGCTTGGAGGAGGGAGGCCAGATCTCTCCTGACCAGCTTTAACTGCTGAGAGAAGGTTTCTATTCAGAGAGCGCCCAACCCCCTTTGAGCCATTCATATGGTTCCTACTGAGAGGTGGCCTCCCACGGTGATGATGGTGACAACATCTAGCCAGGGGGGAGACACATCCAGAAGGCTGATGCTCCTTCGGTGATGATGGTGACAGCATTCAGCCAGGTGGAGACACATCCAGAGGGCTGATGCTCCTTCGGTGATGATGGTGACAGCATTCAGCCAGGTGGAGACACATCCAGAGGGCTGATGCTCCTTCGGTGATGATGGTGACAGCATTCAGCCAGGTGGAAACACATCCAGAGGGCTGATGCTCCTCGGTGCCAACCCACAGACCCCTATGCTCTGCAATCCCACAGCACCTTTTGCAGTGAGCGTGGAGTCTCAACTTGTCACCAGGGCTCCCCCTTGGAGACCCAACTGTTGGCAGGGGTTACATTCTCCTCCTTCCCTCTCCCTCTTCCTCACAATTGCTTGCAATGGGCTCTCCTTTTATTCTTGCAGATGACTGCCTTGAATGCATCTCCTTCACTGTCATATTGTGTATATTCATGCTATACACAAATGAGATTCCTACACAAACTCCAGCACCCCTGATCACCACACAGCTGACTCAATTAAGTTATGAGAGAGAGAGAGAGAGAGAGACTAATATGCATATTTTTAAATATCCTAAGGTGCAAGTGAAAGGGAAGGATCTGGCCATTGACCGATGCCGTGAACACTGTTATAGTAGATCTATAACAGGGAAGTGCATCTGATGGACTGGAGACTTATACAGAGTGTGTTTGTGTTTTGTGTGCATGCATTGGTATGGTTACACACAGGCATATTGTCAGCTTTCCTGAGCTCTTGCAGGAAAAGTTTTTTTGGGGGGGAGGGGTCTTTAATAGCCCCATGGCACAGTGGTTAAATCCCTGTACTGCAGGTAAAACTGCTCACGACCTGGGTTCAATCCCTGGTAGCAGGCTCAGGGTTCACTCAGCCTTCCATCCTTCTGAGTACCCAGCTTGCTGGGGGGGGGGATGTGTAGTCTGCACACTGTAATTAAAATTGTAAACTGCCCAGAGACTACTTGTAGTGGTATGGGGCGGTATATAAGCAGAACACTTTTGCTTTTGCTTTTAATAATAATGGCAATTCTGTCAACTCTAGTATGGACAAACATACACCCCCATATGCAAGTACTATTGCAGCCTAAATAAAGATCCTCCATATACTTCTGCTATTTCCTCTACCTGTTAAAAGATTTTCAGCCTGCAATACTATGAGACTTCTTGCTCTTTAGTGAGTGAATGTGCTTGCTCTGTTGGCCTGGAATGGAAGGCAGGCAGCTCTTTCACTGGGGAGGACTAGCAGTTGAGCTGAAATACTAGGCATACTAGGAGTTTGCTCAAGTAGATAATATTAAACAAGCATAACATTGCTCTTTCAATTTTACAGCACAACTGGAATCATAATCAGTGCCTCTTCTAAACACCAACAGTTTCCAAGAGAGCTCTGTGTATAGGGTGGCCACATGAAATGGAGGGCAGTGTACCTGTATCTTGAATGGTTGCGTGGGAGTGGGAGGTTCAGCAGGTAAAGTTTTTTTAAATGCAAGCTACATCTGCCAAAATTTTCTCCTCCATACCACTTTAAGGAGACCTGCATTTCAACTGTCCACCCTGATTTGTGTGGTTGGAACCAAAACTGGTGCAGGCACATCCATATCTCCTTGCATTGCAAAATAGCACACCTAAAGATTAGGCTCGTGGTGCTGTTTCTAGGAGCAAGGATAGTGCAGGTGAAATCCTCCACTATCCATGGAGAATTCACACTGCTTATCACAGATCACTCTGTTCATATCCATTACATACCCAGAACTGCATTGTATGCAGTTTAATGCAAGGCAATGAGGCAATAGCTGAACAAAATTACAAGGCTCTAATATTTCAGTGGTTGTTGTAAAGTCTATATAAGAAGGACAACATCAGTGGACTGCATTACATGGTGGTTGCAAACCACCATTGTATGTTATGTGCTGTTAAGTCAGAGGCAACTCTAAAAGGGCTTACAAAGTAAACAAGGGTGCGATCATATGGGAAAATATATTACCATTTGGACTGCCTGTGGAGTGGCTTGGTGCAGTCAATTTCCTGGAAATCAAATGACATGCTAGGATATGAACTCCAGTCCAATCTCAGTCCAAGTCCAAGGTGGACTTTTTTTTGGAGCCAAGATAGAGCGATTCCCTGGCAAACTGAAGGGTCACTTGGAAGATCACTCCCTCCAAAATGACCCTTTCTTGTGCGATTAGATGTGCACCTTTCAAATGCATGCCTTTCCCACATCCTGACTACATCCTGAAATATTTTAAAGACAAGTTTTCACACAACCAGTGAACCTCCATCAGTACATGGGGATAAGAGTCCTATCCGGCATCACCTGAAAGTCACTATAACCACTGTCTCCCCCCCACACTCCTGCCAAATGGGCATATAACGCCTTTCACCCTAAGCTCTTATTTATGTGAATATTGTAATCATATTCAGGGATTCGTTTATTTTTCCCCTTTCTAGTGGAAAGGCGGTTTTTCCTACGTTTCTTTGAAATAACCCATAAAAATAAAATGAAACTCATTCAATCTATTAATATATATAAAAAATATAAATCTGTTGCTCCCCCAAGAAGACTTGAGGTGGGCGTGGGCGGCACAGGCTTTCATCTTTGCTTTCTGCTTCGGAGGGGAAGGGGTGCGGGTGCACACTCGCGATTCAGCCGCGGGAACGAGGGATCTCTGTTTTTTTTTTCCACGCCGTCTCCGACGGACAGCTGTCACCACCCCCTGCTTCAAGGCAGGCAACCCATTCTCCCCTCCCCACCGCAACCCCCCACTCCCTGCCTCCAAGGTCCACGACATCCGCTCCGCAAACAAAAAAGATCGGCGCCCCTATCGCTCCCCGCCTTCTTGCCTCCCCCCCCGCACTCCACGCACACCCCGGCCACCCTTCGTTCCTCCGTGTGTGTGGGGGGGCGCTCTCCCTCCCCCGACCCCCGTTTTTTTCCGCAACCCCACCCCCACGCCGACCCACGCCCCGTGGCCCGGCCGGCCTCGCTTTCCACGTGCGCGCCTCCCACGCGGGGGCCTGACGCACATCCTGCCGCCCCCGCGGCCAGTGGCGCGCGACGCGTTCTGCCCGCCGGGGCTCTCTGCAGCGAGCGAGCGCCCACGCCCGGCCCCTCGCCGTCCCTCCTCCGGGCGCTAATGGGAAGCAGGCAAAGGGGGAGGGAAGGAAGGACGGGGGGAGGGAAGGATAACAATCAATGGGAGCAAAATACTCCTTCTCCTCCTCCTCCTCCTCCTCCTCGTTCTTCCGAAGGGGCACCGCCTCCGCCCGCCCTCCGGGTGCTCAAGAAATAGTCCCAACAAGGTGTGGAAATTCGGGGGGAGCGTTTTCGTCATTCGGCGCAGTGCCTTCAAGGTTCCCGCGGGCGTGCAGACGCCTGCCACCCTGCTCCCTCCTAGCCCTGAGCTCCGTCCGGGATTTCTTTCTTTTTTTTCGGGGGGGGGGGGTGACGAAGCTGTTAGGACGAGCAGCGGAACGTTTCAATCTCTCAATAAAAGTCCAGTTGCCATGACTCAACTTCCAGATAAACTCACCTGGATGACTGAGAATCTTCACAGACATATTGGGGTGGTGGGGGGGAGGGTGCTGCCGCTTTAAGTGAGCCGCGCACCCTCCTCTTGAGGGCTTGGGCAGGAGATCTGATTCTGCCAGAGCTGCTGGAGTGGGCAGGGCCAGCTGCGGAGTCAAACATGAGAGAGGGAACACCCAGTTCAGCACACATAAATTAGTTTATTTTAATCCCCCCTTTTTTTTGTAATAGATCCCTCTCTTCATCTCAGGTTAATTCAGTTAACTAGTCAAGGCTACATCCAAAGGTCCTTGCTCCATTTCAGCCTGAAGCTAACCGATTTCATATCGGGATGGTCCTTTTACTAGACTAGAGACACTGCCTGAAATTCCCAGGGAAGCCACAAAGCTGAGATTAGCTGCTAGTTCCCAGTTGCTTATTGCAGCGTTTCCAGCTTGTTAAGGACATTTTGCACTATTAAATGTGGTTTTGCATTGAACAAGCTTGATGTAGTTTGCATTCAAAAGGCAAAATACCAGATAGGTCTAGTGGTCTCCCTGGGAATTTTTGGAGTCTCAATTTCTGTACTAAATCTGACGAACACTGTTGTTCTGAAATTGCGGTTTGCATTGTTTAAATTAAATCGTCTTCTTTTAACAGATATTATGGAGGCTTTTGTTTTACCATTTTTAACTTCAGACCTTACTGGCATTTGGTCTTATTTTAAATCATGTTTTTTTAAAAAAAACTGAAAAGGAGTATCAAAATGCTCTAAACTTAAGTAAAATAAATGTGCTTCAGGTTTCTCCAGGAGGCGTTTGTGTCGTAGGTATGAGCAAATGGAAACTCAGTCAGAATAAAATGGAGAACCCAGAGATGGGATGAGCTCATGGTTCCTCATCCGTGCTGGCAGGCCCCAGGGTGTTCTGTAGGGCTGCCCCAGTTCCTCACATCTGCAGTGGCTGTTGGAATGTCCACCCCCTCCACTCAAGCTGTGAAATCCCCCCTCCCTTAAAGGAAAAGGGGGGCAGGTGCAGCAAGCCGAAAGCAGCGGGGGCTGTGCGTGGGAAGGGCCTTGACAATCACGCTATTAAGAAAATATTTGGCATTAAGGAGCCAGGTTCTGTAGGCTGAAAGGATGGGATTGTGAAATATTTTGCATCCTACGCAGCTTGGTTGAAAAGGCTCCCCGCCCGCCCCCCTGAGCCTCTCCTTCCCACTGGCTTTAGCCTCCCAGGGAGAAAAGCCGCGGGAGAACATTCCTCCTGTAAGGTGGTTCCTTTTCCTTCTTGACAAAAGGCTCTCGTTCACCTTTTCAGGGTGCCCTTTGCTCAAATGTTTAAGCTGGGGTGTGCCTGTGGGATAGTCCGCTGTGCTGTGCTCAACCTTGGCACCGTTTGTATGCGCTGCATCCCACCACGGAGGCACCGGGTCTTTCCCAGTTATCAGTCTTGCATACGTCACCCACCCACCAACTCACCCCATTGCCAAAGAGAAATGTTCCTTTCTCCAGAGGCTTTCGGTGCCAGATTAAACTACTCACTGATTAACAGTGGGGTACTAGTACCAAGGCTACAGCTCTCCCTGGTGTCCGTGGAGATCTTGCTCAGGCCTCCCTCCCTGGAGATAGTGGACGCGGTGGGGGTGGGGGATTGAGCCCTGGAAGCCCTGCTGGATGCAAAGCATGCGATGTGTCACTGAGCCACTGCTGCACACACACCATGCTCTCTGCAGATTTAATTCATTCAGTACAGTTGTGTGTGTTTGTGAGTGGTGGGGAAGCATTACAAGTGAATTGGTAGCCCTTAGTTTGTTGGTCTTTTCAACCAATTATTTTGAAAGTTGTTATTTAATAATTTAGTCAATGACATAGGAGTGGCAGTAAATAATGGGCTGGGGGGACACATAGAAACGTCATCAAATGATGCATACACAAAATATGCAAGGATTAGCAGTATATCAGAGATGTACTTATTTATTTTATTGAACAAACCCATGTGTTATCTTTCAGAACAAAGCCTTTAAAAGAAATTTAGAAATCTAAGGTCAGTGCAGTATAAAGCAAATTTTATAAAAGGAGCAAAACACAGCAGCTGCAGAGTTAAAAAAAACAGCAGTTTAAAAGGCCAGTGCAACACTGTTAGAATTCAGTGTCTCTTAGAAACTTAACAGAATAACTGAAATGTAACAAAGATGATGCTATATGTACCTCCTTGTGAAGATATTTCAGGGGTGTGGGGCCAATAGTGTAAAGCAGGGGTCCTCAAAGTTTTCAAACAGCGGGCCGGTCCACCACCACCCAGACACCACTGGGGGCCGGGCTACATTCCTAAAAAAAAAAAAAAAAGGTGACATGGGGGGGAGGGAGGGGGGGCAAGTGGGCAGAGCCCCCCCCAGGATTGGACCATGATCATTGTGTCTCCGGGGCCCCAGCAATGCTTTCTGCTCCAGATCACCGCCCTGAGGTGCTGCCGCTGGGATCCCTCTGTTGTGCCTCTTCTTCCTCCTCCTCCTCCTACAGTGGCAGCGGCTAGAGCGGCTCTCCTTCCTTCCTTCCTTCATTGCGTCGGGAAGGAGGTGGCAGCCCAGGCAAACTCAGGCCCCTCACCACCTTCTGGGCAGCCACTCAGGATGAGGAGGGCAGCAAGGCTGGCTCTACTCTGCACAGATCCAGCTGTGTGCCCTGGCTATCAGTTCTCCGCTGCTCCCCGGAGGGAAAGCTGCCTCCTCTCTTGGCCTGGCCTGGCCCAACTTGGTGCACTGCAAGTGAGGGAGGGAGGGAGCAAAGGCTGGGAAGGAGGGAGCAAGGGCTGGGAAGGAGGGAGTGGAGGCACGAAGGCCTGCCCAAAGCCACGTGCAGCCCACTCGCTGGCCGAGCCCAGCCAGGCTGTGGTGCTTTCTTGGCTCGCCAGCCTGCCCATCACCAACCGGGGACAAATGCAGCACTGCCAGCCTCCCAGGAACCAGGCTCGGGCCACCGTTGGCCTTCCTTTCCCTTCTCTTCTTTCTCCGCCACCTCCTCCTCGCTGGTCTCCAACCCAGTGGTGGTGGAGGCAGCCTCAGCCTCCAGCCACAGAGCAAGGCAGCAAGAGCAAGTAGCTCCGTTTGCCCTTTGGTCGCCCACCATCCATCCCTCCATCGGTCCACTGCCATGGCTGCTCCGGCTCAGAAGGCTGGCTGGTGCTGCCTCTGCCTGCCCCCTTCCTTCTTCACAACCACAATAATACAGGCGGTGGCCACACACGGAAGGCCGATGAGCAGGGTGGAGGAGCAGGGGCGGGGTCTCAGGGCCATGGAGGGAGTGGGAGACCTTGCCGCAGCCCTCCTGTTTTAAATTGCCCCGCTTAGCTGCAACTGGTGCCCCAACCATCTGGGCGGCGGGGGGGGGGACCTTTCTGTGGCCCTTCCACTTTGAATGCCCCACTAGCGAGCATGCCGATCATCTGGGCGGTGGGTGGGGGGAGTGGGGGAAGCGACATAGCCCACCCCTTTGAACTGCCTAAAAGCAATAGAAGCAGCTGTGAAGGTTGGCTTGCTTGGGAAGCAAAGGGTAGGTGGGGGGGGTTGCAATTGGTCCCGGGGGGCGGATTCAGGACCCTGGGGGGCCACATCCGGCCCCTGGGCCTTAGGTTGAGGACCCTGGTGTAAAGGCTTATTGCTGGTGCCTATCAGTATGATAGACTTCAATGGTAGACTTCTGGGGGGAAAGGAAGAAATATAGTTTAAACAAGTGTTTGCTGTATATACAGTATTTCCACCTATAAATTAATCAGGCATTCTGCTCTTTGTGTTAACCACCAAGTACGCCCACCTATGCATTCACTGAATATCCTGCTTTCTCCACTTACCCTATCAAAGGGAAGGAGAGCTAGTGATTTCTCTACATAAAGGAACAGATGCCTTATACTTATGAAATGCACTGGTTTTTTTTTTTTTTTAGTATCCTGCCCATCTAGGGGTGAGCCTTTGGTCACTTATATTGACCAGAAAGAATCCTGTTGGTAACGCACAGAATAAATATGAAGTCACACAAGTGGCATAGGGTGGTGTTGGTGCCTGTCGTGTAAGGACATGGACATGTTGTGCAACTGGTTGGGTGCTGCCTTGCATTCCTAGGCGTGTGACATCCAGCTAGTAAAATTTGGAAAACACCTGCTCTGTTGCCTTTCTGCCCCTGCCTGGGGTTTTGCAACGGGGTCTTGGCTGGTGTTTCTGAGCCTTCTATGTACCTCACTGGCAGAATGTGGGAACAGCATAGGTGTGTGTGGGGGGGCTACCTTGAGTGCATCAAGGGAATGACAGATTATGAATGTTACTAATAACTAATAGGATTTATAATTGCTCCTAAAGGAGCGGCTTTCAATCTCGTCAGCTGCCTCAACATATTTATTTATTTTATTTTATTTTTGAGTATTTTTACACCTTTCTTCTTGGAAAGGGAGAGGACCCAAGGCGGCTTACAGTAATGAGGGCCTCATTAATTCTTTTAATGAGGGACAATATACAGTTCAGTACAATTCAGACATGTTCAATTATTGAGAACGGGGAATTGAGGGACATCTTACTTACAGCATTAATAGACAACATTACAATTAAAGATACAAGAGAACGGGAGCAGATAAGAGAGAGTAAAATTCCATGCAAAACTTATGAGTGATAGAAACTAAAATTGAAGACCTAGTGCCAGTGCAATCAATGCAACCTCTTTCCCCCATTAACCCTCAGTTGTTACTTCCCACTTCTTTCTTTTGAAAAAATGACAGCTAGCCGTCGCTTTCCAGACCTTTTTTCCTATAGGTTGAAAGGCCGCGCACTTAATCCAATGAGAGCGAAGGGGCGGGTTTAATGCGGTCTCCCCGGTTGAAAGAGGCCCAAGCGGGTCCGCTGGGAGGCGTTACTCCACAATGGTGTCGTCATGGTGACGTTCGGCGCTTCCCATGGGCCACGGGAAGGGAGAGCGGCGACCGTTGGCCCAAGATGAGCCTCCCCCCCTATTGGTTCTGGGTCCTATCGCTTGCGCAGAGGGGCGGGCGTATGGCTACGCGTCCCGATTCCTGATAGGCTGTTGGCGGGATCTCCCTGCTATGCCTGACATGGGCGGCGGGTGAGGGAGTTGAGGGGGCGGTCATGGCGGGAGGAACGAAGACGGCCTCGGGGAGGCGTCCGCCCCGCCGCCTGTTGATGGGGCCCGCGCGCCTTCTCCTCCTCCTCCTCCTCTTCCTCGCGGCGCTGGGGGGTTCAGGTAAGCGTGCAGGGTGAGGAGGAGGAGGGGGTGGGGGTGGTACCTCCAGGGTTGCCAACGTTTCTCCTGGCCCCTGCTCCTCTTCCCCTTAATCCCCCGAAGGCGCGGTAGTTGCCACTTACTACGCGGTAGGCTTCAGGTTCTCACGGGGCTCTTCGTCTTTCCCCGCTGCCTGAATTCATTAGACTCCTTATGCATGTCAAGAGTCCGTGTTCGGTTAGGCTCCATATTCTTCATCATCACCACCATCATCTTAAGTAAAAAAAAAAAACAAAAAACCAAGCCCCATTTACTATAACGCTTGAGCACAGCAAAGCAGCTGGCATTGATGAGATTTGGGTCAAGCAAATAAAACATTTTGGACCAATAACAAAAAGAAAGTTAGTCTTCAGAATAAATCCTTGAATATTGCTCAGGAACCAAATATATGGAGGAACGCGGGTGTGATGGCTGTTCTTAAACCAGGCAAGCCACCTTCAACATACACAGAGGATGATCTTATGTTGGCAAGAGGGAATGCTGTTGATGTGGCCTGGTACTGGGCGAATGTCATATCTGTGTTTTTTAAAAAAACCTTATTCATTTTATATACCTTTTTATATGTAATAGTTTTATTACTTATTTATATTCTGCTTAGTAGTTTATGTTTTTCTGCTCCTTTCAGCTCCCAGAACAGTTCTGGGCTCAGATACACTTTTTGCTGACATATAATCTGTATTGTAGATTATAATATAGTCTTTTTTGTTTGTTTGTTTGAATTCTGAAGATGGAGCGGTGGTTCCACTTAAAGATAATGTGCTGTACACAAGGAATTACTCTGAGCAGTTCTGCTACACAAACAAGATAGTCCCCAAATGGTATGATATATGGACTAGGATCCAGGTAAGAACTCTAGCATTTGTTGTTTCTGGAAGCTGATCTGAACCTTAACAGAACCAGCCTGTGCACTTGTTGCAGAAAATAAAAGAGAATAAATCATTGATTTTATAAAGCTAAATAGCCATATACAGCTTTTATTTAAAAGCACCCCCAAACCCAGTCTGGTTGCCCTTTGTTTCTCAGCATTCTTTCTAGCTGAAAAATATCAGAGAAAATGGTGGCCTTGTAATGATGTTATCGATGACACTGTCCAACCATCTCATTCTCTGCTCTCCCCTTTTCCCTTTGCCTTCAATCTTTCCCAACATCAGGGACTTTCCCAAGGAGCCCTCTCCCCTCAGGAGGTGGCCAAAGGACTGGAGCCTCAGCTTCAAAATCTGTCCTACCAATGAACATCGAGGGTTGATTTCTTTCAGGATGGATAGGTTTGATCTCCTCGCATTCCAGGGGAATCTCAAGAGTCTCCTCTAGAACCACAGCTCAAAAGCGTCAGTTCTGCGGCGATCAGCCTTCTTTATGGTCCAGCTCTCACTTCCATACATCACTACTGGAAAAACCATAGATTTGACTATCTGAACCTTTGTCGGCAAAGTGGTGTCTCTGTTCTTTAAGATGCTGCCTACGATTGCCATCGCTTTCTTCCCAAGAAGCAGGTGTCTTTTAATTTCATTGCTGCAGTCACCATCTGAAGTGATCAAGGAGCCCAAGAAAATAAACTCTGTCATTGCCTCCATTTCTTCCCCTTCTATTTGCCAGGAGGTAATGGGACCGGTGGCCATGATCTTAGGTTTTTTGATGTTGAGCTTCAGCCCATTTTTTCACTCTCCTCTTTCACCCTCATTAAAAGGTTCTTTAATTCCTCCTCACTTTCTGCTATCAGACTAGTATCATCTGCGTATGTGAGGTTCTTGACATTTCTTCCGGCAATCTTAATTCCGGCTTGTGATTCATCCAGACCTGCCTTTCGCACGATGTACTCTGCATATAAGTTAAATAGGCAAAGTGACAGTATACAGCCTTGTTGTACTCCTTTCCCAATTTTAAACCAGTCAGTTGTTCCATATCCAGTTCTGACTGTTGTTGCTTGTCCCACATATAGATTTTTTAGGAAACAGATAAGGTGGTCAGGCACTCACATTCCTTTAAGGACTTGCCATAGTTTGTTGTGGTCCACACAGTCAAAGGCTTTGGTATAGTCAATGAAGCAGAAGTAGTTGTTTTTCTGGAACTCTCTAGCTTTCTCCATAATCCAGCGCATGTTGGCGATTTGATCCCTAGTTCCTCTGCCCCTTCGAAATCCAGCTTCTGCATTTTGAGCATAACCTTGCTAGCATATGAAATGTGTGCAATTGTACGATAGTTGGAGCATTCTTTGGCATTTCCTTTCTTTGGGATTGGGGTGTAGACCGATCTTTTCCAGTCCTCTGGCCACTGCTGAGTTTTCCAAATTTGCTGGCATATTGCGTGTAGCACCTTTACAGCATCCTCTTAAGATTTTAAGTAGTTCAACTGGAATGCCATCACCTCCACCCCCTTGTTGTTTGCAATGCTTTCTAAGGCCCACTTGACTTCACTTTCCAGGATGTCTGTCTTGAGGTCAGCAACTATAGTATCTTGGTTATCAGGGACATCCAGATCTTTCTGATATAATTCCTTTGTGTATTCTTGCCATCTCTTCTTGATGTCTTCTGCTTCTGTTAGGTCCCTACCATTTTTGTCCTTTATCATACCTATCTTTGCAAAAAGATTAAGTAGACGGCAGTAAAACGATTGCCATAAAACAGTTAGGGCATTTTTAAAGGTGAATCTAGCAGGAGAGAACTTGTTATGCCGGAAACACCCCCAGGAGCTGCCTACAGCACTAGAACAACTGAGAAATCCCATTTGATGTGGTTGCAGTTATGGCAAGTGTGCTTAGCCGTTTGGGTGCTGTGAAGCAATGGCTGAAACCCCATTGCCAAGGTTCCTTCTATGCTGCGCATGCATGTGCTTGCCCAGAGCTCCATCAGGGCAATGCATGAACAGACGACAGATGGTTTGTTTACTTCCTTTTTCAAATGAAGCCCCGCCCACCCTGGCATGAACTGGGAGAGGCTCCCGCATAGTGGGATAGAAAATTAGACGGATCATTGCCCGTTCCATAAGCTTATTCTGGTGTAAACTAAATCCAACATGAGAAATGATTACAGCAGGGGGCCTCTCATCTGAAGAATCAGTATCCACTAATTCAGTTATCCAAGGTCTGATAATATTAACAGTATTAAAAGAGAAATCCTGTGTAACAACAAAGTTACCAGAACTGGCCAGTATAGGGAGCTAGAAACCATGCTGTGTATAGTATTGGTATTATAATAAGTATAATCTGTGTTTTTCAGCATCTGCCAGGGTGGGGATGGGGACTTAGAACCAGTATCTCAAAAACAGGGGTGCTACTATGCTTTAAACAAATTGAAATTTCTCATTCCTCTTCCCCCCTTAAAACTTAATGGTTTCCCTTTTGCTGTGGAGAACCCTTTGGGAGTCTCAGGATGGTGGGAGAAGGCTTTAACTGCTGGCTACAAAGTCGGTAGCTCAGCAGTTCGAATCCCGGGTGCCACGCAGCTGAGGGAGCTCCTGCTGTTGGCCCCAGCTCCTGCCAACCTACAGTTCGAAAGGATGTAAATGCAAGTAGATGAATAGGTACTGCCGTAAAAAGCGGGAAGGTAAAACAGTGTTTCCGTGCAGCCATGTTGGCCATATGGCCAAGGACTTGCACAACACTGGCTCTTTGGCTTGAATATGGAGATGAGCACTGCCCCTAGAGTTGGACACCACTAGCACACATGTACGGAGGTGAACTTTTACCTTTACCTTTAGTAGTGACATGACAGTCTGTTTTGAGAATCCTAAAGGTTTTACATGGGGAAAAGAGAGCCTTAGAATGTGAGAGAAACAGATAGGACACTTTGATTTATTCTGGTGCCAGAGCCAATTTATGGTGATGTAACGTTATGCAACAGGATTATGCCCAGTGATTTCTCTGGTGCCTGTGCCTGGGTGGCAATCTATTAATGATGTGGTTCCCAACCTTGGGTCTCTAGGTGTTCTTGAATAAAAACTCCCTAGGCAAACCCTAGGCAGCCCAGCTAGTAGTGGAAGCTTGTGGAAACTTGTGAGAGGTAGCCGTGTTAGTCTGTGAAAGAATTCCAGGCATAAATGAAAACAACACACAATAAAAGACAAGAACATGCGGCACCTTAAAGACTATTATATTTTAATATAAGCTTTCATGGACACTATATGTTTGAAGGAGTGGATTTGTCCACGAAAGCTTACATTAAAATATAATTGTCTTTAAGGGTCTGCATGTTTTTGTCTTTTGTTTTGTTTTCGTTTTTGCCTGGAATTTGTGGAAACTGCGGTCCAAGAACATCTGAGAATCTATGATTGGGAACCACTGTCTTAATGGTTTAAGCCGCACCCTCGTTAGCCGCACTGTCTGGAAAGGCTCTCTGTCTGATGAGTGCTTCTTATCCCTTATACATGAATGTGAATTGCTATCCTGCCCAGGTAATGAACACAGTTCAACGTTAGAATAGGGCGCCTGTCTTCTGTTTCTGCCTGCTGCCCTGCTCTTCCTTCCCTTTCTTTATTTCTTGGATCAATGTATATTTGACCACTCCACTATATCCTCTAGCAGTTTACCAGGCTTTCCCAAACATCACTGCAAGTTCATTGCCATTCTTTCTAAAACCTCTTCGCCCTTTAGTGCATTCCTCTGAACTTGACTTTAATTTATCTTTTAAACTGAGGGATCCCTAATAGTACTCGATTTTCTTGCTGGCAGATCCGAGTAAACAGCACCAAGATGGTCCGGATTATCCAAGTGGAAAATGAGGAGAAGCTGAAAGAACTGGAAGGGTTCAACATATGGAGTTACCTTGGCTCTTTCTTCAAAGAGAAACTGAATGACACCTACATCACTGTAGGCATCCACAGCAATAAAACCTGCTTGAAAGTTGACACCCTTGAATCAGGCTCCAGTTACGCTGTCATCGTCCTCCGTAGTAAGTCACGTTATACCTTGGAGGCTGTCGTATTGTGGGAGTTGTGCCAGATGTCTACCAAGTACTACATATGGACTAGATCAGGAAGGGGAACGGGCCGCCCTCCGGATTTTATAACAGCCACTCACAACACTCCTCACCGTTGGCTATTCTGCCTAAACTAATGGAAGTTGCCCATGGCTCATCAACTAGATTAATCTTGTTCCTTTGTTGTGATGTAACTGCTCGCTCTTCTGATTGTATATAAAATGCTTAAAATGGAAACTAAGTCACCAGATGTTCCTGATGACTCTTCAGGCTTAGCTTGCCATGGGTTCAGGAACATCTGGAGGGCAAAGGTACTCATGCCCTACACAGGATTAGTTCAGTGCAGCTGACTGAACGGGAATTCTTTTCTTTGTTTCTTTGTTTCTTTTCTAGCATTTGATCCCAAGCTATTTGCGGTTACGTTTCTGGGTCTTCTGCTGTTTTTCTGTAGTGACTTGATGAGCAGGTGAGCATTTTCACAGATGACGGAAATGGATGTTCTGTACTCTTGTGTACTCAAGACCATGGTTTCTCTTGTTCAAGTGCTGTGTGCGTAGCTTACAATCTGCTTGAATTATGACAGCCAACCCATTGAACTTTCCTGTCTAAATCAATGGAATTAGGCACATCTTGCTAAGATCAGGGCTTTGCTTCTTGTCTGGGGACTATTATAAATGCCATGTCTTGGTACTCGAGGCATTTGAACATGTGACTAGGCAACATAGTTCCGACTTGCTGTTGCTAGTGTGACTTTTCTTCTCTTTTGGATCAGTATTTCATAGGCTTGCCAGCATAATTGTGGGTTTACACAGTTAACTCCCTGTAAATGAAAGCACAATGCTGGACATTTCTGGTGAAACAATGGGACTGGCCCTTAAAGGACTTCAGTAATCCCCCACCTATCGTGGGGGCTAGGGACCTGATCCGACCTGTGATAGTGGATAATCCATGATAGGCGGATGTTGGGTCGGGTTGGGACTGAGGGGCCTATCTGGGGCCTCCTACACTTACCCCAGGCCTGGCGCTGCCCTGAACGGGCCTCCGATGGGCTTCCCAGGCCTGTCAGAGGCCCCGCAAGTGATTTCCGGTGATCCAGAAGTGGCTTTGGAACCGGATCACTGGAAACCACTCGTGCGGCCTCCGACAGGCCCGGGAAGCCCGTTGGAGGCCCGTTCAGGGCTGTGCCAGGCCTGGGGTAAGTGCAGAAGGCCTCAAATGGGCCCATGCAGCTTACTCCAGGGGGCTTTGCCTTCATATAGTACAGTCCGGCGATATACCGAGACTGCAGTATATGAACCACGAAATGGCAGGGGACAACTGTAGTTTAAGGAAATGGAATGATGTCTTTGATTTTCCCATCCCTTTTCTTGCTGACATTCTTGCTAAAGGAGATGATCGTCTCACAAGTGTTAAGGACCCATCAGTGGCAATCATACCTTTTTATGTGGGACATGTCAGTCTCTTCTTCAGCTCAAGGAGGGATTCATCCTTCACATTCCCCTGGGCTCTGGTGGTAGTTAGGAGTATGACTTCTTGCCATTTGCATGTACTGTACCTTCACACTCGGGAGCAATGTTTTCCCCATTCTTTGAGGTGTGTGGGAAAGGAAAGCTGTGAAGATCTCTCAGCTTGCTAAGCTGTCTCTCCTGTAAATTGCTGCAGGTTGTATATCTTCATAGTGATGTTTCATGGTCACCCAGCAGCTAGGCTGTGGTCATCTGTTTCCAGTTCCAGTGGACTCACTGCTTGTGTCGTTCACAAAATGCCACCTTTTACATGGCTAAAACCTGTCTGCTCCTCATTTGTGGGAATGTAGCTTGGGGCTCTCCACTCAAAGGGTGACCACTTGTCTTTTCTTCCTGGTGCTCCAACATTCTTCCCATTATCCTTCCACTGAACAGGCCTAGTTTGCTCATCCTTCCTAGCAGCAATTTCTGCTTCTCCATAGCAAGAAGAGTGGCAGCCACAAATTTTGGCTGACTACCAAGGCCCACCAAAAATTCTGGTCTCCTGTAAGCACTGCTTGGCAGTGTGTTCTAGCCAGCTTCCCCTGCCATGGCAGCATACAATATGTGGTGGAATTGTCACTTTTCTCAAGCTTTGTGTGTTTGTGTAGGTCACTGCAACTAACATAACTATTGTCTTTGCAGAAGCCAAGCTTTCTTCTATTCCGCCGGAGTAAGCATTGGTGTACTAAGTTCATTGCTCATTGTCATCTATGTAATTTCCAGAATGGTGCCAAAGGTAAGTAAAAGCATTGTTCTATTGGTTGAACTACCTGCAGAAGCAAGTGGTTAGCTCAGTTCAAATCTGTGAGTGCTCGTGCCTCCTTCAGGCCCACCTGTTTTCCCCATCTTGCTAACTCTTAGATCATGCTGCCAACCCAGCCTCCTTATAAGAAACAGTTTTCAAGACCCCTTTGCTGTCCATGTTCTCCTCTTTCTAATCCCCGCCATCAGGTTTCAAAGGATCTCGGTTTGATGAATTAGGTGTGCTGCTTTGTTTGCCATGCAAAGTATGGGCAGTTTCCAGCATCAAGATGAAAATTTGTTTCTTCTTCTTCTTGGTGGAGAGGAAACCAGTTAATGTACTCCTTTTGTATCATCACTTCAGCTGTCACAGACAATGTTAGTAGTTATGCACTGCTAGAAATGCCAGCTATGATCTTCTTTCTGCTATTTAGGAAAAACAATGCCATTGTGAGATCGTCAGAAAGTTAAATGGTATGCTTATGATAAAAGAGAAATGAGGGAAGGGAAGGGAAGGGAAGGGAAGGGAAGGGAAGGGAAGGGAAGGGAAGG
>JAHTLZ010003468.1:9509673-9521222 GCA_023846285.1 Phrynocephalus versicolor | reverse complement strand
TAATAATAATAATAATAATAATAATAATAATAATAATAATAATAATAATAATTTATTTAGATATGGTTGTCTCCTCATAGGAAAGACCAGGGCAGGCAACCCATGCAGCATGCATGCTTTACGTATTTGAAATTCAAGGGTGGCAAGGGTCTCTAGCTCACATTGGTATAAGTACTGTATCTAGTTGGACTTCAGGTCTAATCCAGTGTATTAAGGCTCAGAAAAACTCCCCATAAGGTCTGTGACAACTATTCAGCTACCTGCTAGACGCTTCTGACATTGCTGGTGGTGAGGGCTTGACACCTGGGTTACCCAAGGTTGGGAACCACTAGCCCAAGCTCTAGTGTTACGGCAATGGGACACTGTAATTGTGCTTTATGAATTGGGAGAGATTAATGTGGTTTAGGCACAGAGTTACAGCACTGATAACATCTATAAAGGAGGAGTCAGCAACTAACATGCCTCGTGGCGCAGTGGTTAAACAGCTGCTCTGCAGCTGAAACTGTGCTCACGACGTAGGGTTCAATCCCAGGTAGCAGGCTCATGGTTGACTCAGCCTTCCATCCTTCCGAGGTTGGTAAAATGAGTACCCAGCCCTCATTGAGGCACTGGTGCTGAACAGCCCAACACTAAGAGACCACAAGATGCATTTCTATGAGAGAAACAGGCAACCAAACATTTACCTGCTGTCTTTCTTTACAGCATCTCACAAGGAACGTAATGTACGGGGAACCACAGGTATGTGGCAGGAGTAGATGGCAATATGGCTCTTGGTTGCTCTGCCCCTAACTGTCAAGCTCAGCAAGTTGTCCTGCTCTTGCTCACTCCTGACTGGTAATTTCCTAGGACTAGCAGTGCAATTTTTAAAATTTATTTCTGGCTCATACTTAGGAAACCTACGTCATTGCTAGACATGCTTGTTTACATAGAGTGTGGAGGGGGAAGGTAAGCACCTAAGATTGATAATGCTCATGTGTAAAAAAAAGCTTTCATTTGGAGCCTTTCCAGAGCTGTGCTATAATGGCAGCTGCTGAGCAGTGACATTTCTTATGCATGCTACATTACCTCTTTCTGAACATTTTGGTTCCAGGCGCACACATTTGAGAATATCTCGCCACACCCTACTGTGATAATTGTCTCTGATCTTGAGGTACCACATGCTTGGAAATAATTATTTAACATATATGTAATGGCCTGAGTGTGCTTGGAATGAACAGATAATGGAAATTAAACTGCAAATGAAGTTTTAATGGCTGAATGCAGTTACTTTTTCATTGCTTTTCGTTTTTACTTCTTTTCAGCTCCCTTGTGAGGAAATGTTCCTGAAGCAAACTGCCAGATAATTAACTGAGACAAACAGCGAAGTATTATCATCATCACATGTATTGTAGCTCATGACAGTGAGATTTTACATTTGTCAAAACCCACCCCTCAAGCACACAAGAGTTAAATTAAAGCACACTGCAGCAAATGGGAAAGATCCATCACGCACATGTCCCACTAATTCCCATCATCCTGTTAGGTCTTAACGGTGAGGGGCTAAAGAGAGAGAAGAAGACTGAGGGCCACTCAGATTTGGGCATGAAGGAGATCATGGATATATACATACATTGGGAACCATCGCCAAGATGACACAGGTTGAGCCGTTCATCTTAGCTCACTCATATGGCCTCGGTTGGGCTCCCAGTATTACCTCTATTCATAGTCTTTCTACACCGATGTCCCCTTTTAATTTCTGCATCACTTCTACTTTAGCAGATTCACCCTAGCTGGGGAAAGTTTTCTCAGCCAGTGCTTCATCCCCCTCCCTGCATCTCCCAAGACCCTGCACTACGTCCATGATGCCTTGTGAATGGTCCTGCATGCACTACTTTCCAAGGCCTAGCTCTCTTGCTCCGCACCAGAGAGGCATGCCCCATGGTCCCCAAACAGCTGGCTCAGGTGCCAGTACAGCTCTGCAGCACAGCTGCTAATAGTTTTTATTTTTTAAAAAAAAGCATCTCCAGTAATGCAGTCAGAAGCCTCCCGCCTGCTGTTACCCTGATGCCGCCAGTACGGGCGCCAATTTTGTGTGTGTGTGTGTGTGAGCTCCTTCCCCAGTGCAACCGCTGCTCTGAGATGACACCAAGGCATGCAAGATTTCAGCAAGGCAGCAACTGCACCATAAGTTAGAAGCAAGGATTTCTGTGACCCTTCTATTCGGGAGGTTCCTCCTGGTCCCAAGAGTCTCTCTGTTGCTGGAGCCTTCGGCCCCACTCAGTCACTGTTAGCCAGCAGGCAAAGGGGAGCGGCCTCCAGTCCTTGAAGTCGGTGGCCCCTCTTATCCACGCACCAGCACTGACCTCTCTTCTGCCCTTTAGATGCGCGACACTGGAGGGATAGAGAGAGAAAAAAGAGGTCAAGAGGAGATGGTGAGAACATCGGGCCAAAAGCACACCGTGCAGTAGCAAAGCCAGCGCTCTCAAAACGTTATTAGGGAATCTCTGGCTTTCTCCCCTTTTTCATTCCGAGTGAAATGTTCAGGCTCAAAAAGGCTGGAAGCCCACCCCATGGCTCGAATCCCAATGAATGGAAAGGGAGTCAGCAGACGGGGTGAGGAACTCCTGGTCTTCTCATGGAGTCCCCCCCCCCCCCGCTCCCGTGGTAGCAGCCCCTCCCCTGCGTACTTTCCCCAAGTATTGTTAGCAGAAAATGAATAAGATAAGTGGGCACCTCCTTTGCTATTGACTGAGGTATACTAACTGCCCCATTTTGTGAGCATTTGAAGGAACTTGCGTTGAGAGCTGTACTCCCCCCCCAGTACAAGATGCCCCCCCACAAGCCACATCCATTTCCCCTACCTACACTGCTTTATCCAAGCCGCTGTGCCTCATCCAAAGGAGGCAGGTTCAACATAGAAAGTCACAGAGATGCCGAGGGCAGTTGCTTCCGGTAGTCTACCTCCAGTGGTCTGTATATGTGAGATTTGGCCCGTCTCTCTCAAGCCACAACAACATTTTTTTTTACAGGAACTATTAATTTGTATTATACCTGTTGCAGAGACAATGCAGACCAGCTAGTGGTACTTACATGCCATCAAGTTGATTTGGACTTAACAGTTACCATTTCCAGGGTTTTCTGCCTACTCAGATAAGATAAGCCTCGTGGCGCAGTGGTTAAATGCCTGTACTGCAGGTAAAACTTCTCACGATCTGGGTTCAATCCCTGGTAACAGGCTCAAGGTTCACTCAGCCTTCCATCCTTTCGAGGTCGGTAAAAGGAGTACCCAGCTTGCTGGAGGGGGGGCAATGTGTAGCCTGCACACTGTATGGGGCGGTATATAAGCAGAAGCAGAACACTTTTCTCCAGTCCCGCCTCTGGGCCCATGCAGCTTGCCCAAGGATGTACAGAGTGACTCTTCTCAGGAAAGGCAGGATGGAAATCAATTTCCTGGCTCCGCAGGCCAGGATTCCAACCTACTGAGCCGTCGCAGGCGGCTGGCAGATGAGCTACCCTGGCTGGCAGTGACTCCTGATACTTCACATACAGAAAGGCCACACAGTTTTATTTATTTACATATTTTGTTTTGTTTTGTTTTTTTGTTTTTTTAAGCTGGAAGTGTTGGGATTTATAACTAAGATATCTCCTTGCAGAACCTAACTATGGGGCTACGGTAATTTAGAAAGCAGGTTGAAAATAATAACTTCCCTTTATCCTTTTCTGCCCCATGGCGCAGTGGTTAAATGCCTCTACTGCAAATAAAACTGTGCTCACGACCTGGGGTTCAATCCCAGGTAGCCAGCTCAAGGTTCACTCAGCCTTCCATCCTTCAAAAATGAGTACCCAGCTTGCTGGGGAGGGGGGCAATGTTTAGCCTGCATACTGTAATTAAACTGTAAACCACTCAGAGACTACTTGAAGTGGTATGGAACGGTATATAAGCAGAGCGCTTTGCTTTATGTGCGGAGGAGGCAACACATGCTCAACCACTATTTCAGGAAGTGCTGGCCCAGCATCCCACATTGTTTCCCTGCCCTGCTCTAGATACAACATTTAGTTTGGAGAGGAAAAGGAAACTTATTTGCTGCCCTCTCTAGAAGGCCCCCATCCCCCCAATGTGCCAGTTGTCAACTGTTAGGTTTAGATTTTTAAACTTTCACTTTCTAGTACACATACTGGAAGACTGAATTTTACAGTTCTGCAGCACCTGGGCTGTAATGTGCTAGATACTGCATTATGTTTCCAACAGGCAACATGGTGTGGTCATTCTGTTCTTGTGCGTAAAAAAAAAAAGGCAGGGTTGCAGCCAGAGGTCCATCATTCCAAGACCTTAAAAGGCTAGCAGACACAGAGAGGAAGACACTGCCATGATGTGTTATGAGTTAGGAGATTCATGGGGGTTTAGGCACAAAGAGCCACAGCACCTGGCAGCCCTGCTAGCATCTACAAAGGATGTCTCAGCTAGTAACAGGCCTCTGGTATAAGATGCATGAATTAAAAAACAAATTGCAAACTTCATCAAAAATTGTTGATTTGTATTCGTACGAATCAATGCCCCGGCAAATATGAATCAATGAATTGTTAGCAATTCATCAACTCGTCGGCACCCAAGGCTGATAGAGACACCAGAATTTTCCCTGACTCACCTCCACAATCCCTCCTAGTGTGGTGAAGATTGGGTTTTTGATGTCTGAGTCATACAAAGAGTTATACAAAGCTCCCCCCACCCCCGAATGTTCCTCCAGAGCACCAAACTTGTGGAGAAGCTTCCTTTGACTCTCCTCTACAACCCCTCCAAATTTGGTGAAGAGGGGGCTTCCCCAAGCCAGCTTCTAAAGGATAAAGGGGGGCACTTTGTGGGTATATAACTTGGATGTCCAGAACGCAATCAGCACCAAACTTTGGGGGATTGTAGAGCAGTGCCAAGGGAAGCCCCTTTGCCATTTGGTGTCTCTATGTGCAAGAGGGGAGCTTTCCTGTTTGTGTTGGGGGGGGGGAGCTCTTTGTGAGTGTGTAACACTGCTGTCCGAAAACCAAACATCACCAAACTCGGAAAGCTTGCAGAGGAGAGTGGGGAAGCTTCCCTGCAATTATGGTGCATCTAGGTCAGTGTTGGCGAACCGATGGCACACTGGGTGCCAAAGGTGGCACTCAGAGCCCTTTCTCTGGGCACTCGACATGGCCCCCTCACAGCCACCTGTATTCGGGTTAAATGGCTGCACAGTATTGGCACTTTGTGAAAAATTGGTGGGTTTTGAATCGCAGTTTGGGCACGTAGTCTCTAAAAGGTTCACCATCACTGATCTAGGTTCTGGGGAGTGGGGGAAGGCATTTTATTAGGTGTTAAAGTAAAATGAATTTACAAATTCATCAGGAGAAAAATATAAATTCATTGTGATTTGTTGACCTTGATGAATCAAATCAAAATGAACTGCCATTTTGCTGGTTCATGCCCATCTCTGTGGCCTTTCCCATTAGGTGTGACAACTGTCTCTTGGTAGGAGATCAACAGGAAAAACTGCAATTGATATCTCTGCACATTGCAATTACTGCAATGCTAGAGACTACCACCTGCAGCCATATTAGTGGTTATCTAATATATATAACCTTACAGACCCATATAAATATATATATATTTACCACAATAGTGAAGCTTTGGAGTACTTCTGGTTATAGCAATACATCCCATTCTCCTTCTCTTGAGGTCACAGCTGAAGAATCTTCCCCGCATGCACAGTTACATCCTACCTTTAAACCCAACAACTCCTTGGTTTGCCTCTGAGCAGCATTTCCTTCTGTACCTGCTTCCGCCTGTAGAAGCCTTTGGTGTCGCAGTTGGGAATGAAGATGTCCTCACCGTTCAGGTAGCGTGGGGCCTTCAGCTCCTGCAAGATGGACGCCAAATGCATGCGACAAGGAGCCTGCCAAACAAGAGGCCATGTGGCAGGGGGGCAAGTTAAAGGTTGCCATTGGCTTAGACTTCTTCTACATGGTAGAACACAGGGAGAGGGCTGAAACAGGAAAAGGTCATTCAAGAAGAAATGAATCCAGCCTGGTAGGATAGTATTTCACCATGGGAGTATTTGAGCCCCTTGTTCAGGAGTCAGTATTTCCCTCAAAGGGACTGTGACAAAAGCAAGGAAGCTGCCAAGATGGTCGCAGTCAAACCCGCAAAGTTTTGGAAGTTCATTTTAAAAAGTTATTTGTTCCATTACTTGTCGGAGCACTTAAGAATTCATGGTGCTTATTCATTACAGTGCTATGAATTTTTGTGAAAAGTAACAGGCTGTGTTGCTCTTTATTTTTTAGGACGTGGCCAGATGAAGACTGGTTGAGGTTGAAAGGTTCCTTCAGCTTTTTAAGTGGCAATGAAGGTATCACCTGTCTTTGACTTTGTGTAAGGACTGCATGGTTTCATTTATAATTTACTTTGTAGTTGCTTTAAAAAAACCTTATGGCCAATAGAAGAGTAGCATAAAACCTGAAACATTCCTCTCAAAACAACCTTTAAAATTATCCTTCAAAAGTGACTAAAAACATTAACACCAATAAAGTAAGATTGCTCCTACTTATTAGGATGGTGGTGGGGAACCCTAACAAAAGAGTTGACTTCTTTAGTATTCATGTTCTTTTACGGCTTTAAAGAACATGTGAAATGTAATAGATTCAGGATTCTGAAAGGGAGGGTAATGAAAAACCATCAGTATTTCATTAGGTTTTCCTCCTGGGGATTGGTGGCCATTGGTCTGGTGAATGTTGATGATGAGATCTGATCTCTTTCTTATTGGTACTTTCTTATTGGCACTGCTTCTTGCTGCAGACGCAGATTAGGATGTGACGTAATGTGGTGTCAAGTGCCTGCAGCCTAGGTCTGATGCTGCTGATTTTTGTTTCTTAGCCACAGCCTTTGGAGTACACAATCATGTGTTGCCCTTCTCATATGTTAAGAGTTTCTGTGAGGAAGAATCTCCCCACCTTGACTCCATAAATTTCTGGAATACTTTGGGGGGTTGTGAGTAGCTTACCATAATTTGTTCCAGTGCCAGAGGTCCAAATGAAGAGAACCAAAACAAAAGTATGTGAAAGATTTGAACCCTTTTGGGTTTAACTAAAGTCCAAGCACCTGAAAGGACCCAAAACTGAAAGAGCAAATACAGTAATACCTTGGTTTATGAGTACCTTGGTCTATGAGTGTTTTGCAAGACGAGCAAACATTTTTGATCAATTTTGCCTTGACCAACGAGCAATGTGTTGCAATAAAAGCAGTGGAACAGATCACATGATATCAAGTGACCTAATTGTGGCTCTCTCGCTCTCCTCTGGATTGTGGGTGATTGTCTAGAACATTCCATCTCAGGCCAGCCTCCAAAGCAGCAGGAGGAGAGAGGAATGGTGGTCTCCCTTGCACCAGCCACAAAAGTTTTCAAAGATGAGTGCAGGTTAGGGTTTTATTTTTATTTTTATTTATATTTTTATTTAAGTTGTTTTCAACATCCTTATTTACCAAAACATTTCTAGTCTTGGGGAAGCTAGTCAATGGTGTATATAGCTACAAATTGCACATTATCATTGTTAAATTAAAAACAGTAAAATCCAGTTGTTAGTCCCAAGCAGAGCAGATTCTGCAGCCAGGCACATAAACTGGTGTGGACATGGACTTATAGCCAACTTCTTTTGTGAGTTTTGGCATTTTGTGTGTCCAGTATGTGGTCTACGGGGCCCCAGAATGAATCAACTGAGTTTCCATTATTTTTTGGGGGGAAAATTGTTTTGATATATGAGTGCTTTGGTTTATATACATGTTTCCAGTATGGATTATGCTCATAAACCAAAGTATTGCTCTTCCCATAACAAATGCAAACTGACATTTTCCACCCCTCCCAATCCCCACCTATTACAAGAAGCCTCACTTATTCACAGGATCAGTATCCATTGATTCATTTATCAGTGGTCTGAAAATATTTAAAAAATTAAAAGAAAAATTCCAGAAATATTTTTAAATGTATTACCAGAACTGGCCACCAGAGAGAGACCATTGTTAGGGAGGAAGAATGTGGGCTTTAGCTCCCTCCACTGGCCAGGTCTGGTGATGCATGTGCAAATATGTTTTCCTGGGTTTTTTTCACTCCCTTTTATCATGCTCTGTGTTATGTGTGTGTGTTGGGCTTAGAACTGATTCCCAGTGGATACGGAGGTCCTACAGTACATTGCTTTTGGCAGCTGTTTTTTTAAAAGAAGGAAGAACAATTTCATAGATTGATATGTGAAATATAACTTGTTCCTTCTAAGTTCTCAACCCATCCTCCCATACAGGCTGACTTTCGACGCACAAGGAAGGTGGGTTTGTGGAAGATAGCTAGTCACAAAAGGAAAGGCTGTCTAGGACCAAAAGTCAGCCACCCATTGGAGCAAGGGGAGGAAAAAGGCACCCTGTCAATCCGGAAGCACAAGGCTCTTGTTGCACCCACCGTGTCAAATTCTTGTTTGGCATCGCTGCTCAGGGAGAACCGTTCTAGCTGAGCTTTGTCCACCGTGACCGCTTGCAGTGGGTCCTGGCTCTGCAAGGGGAGAGGCTCTGGAGAGGAATGCTGTGCTCCCCCATTCTCATCTAGAGGAAAGGAAAGAAACTTTATAGCAGGCATGTCCAAAGTCAGGCCCAGGGGCCAAATGTGACCCGTCTTCAAATTCTGAGTGCCCCGCGGCTTCTTCTCCCCACCGGCTCAGCCTGTCATGCATCACCACCAGTTGGCCCCTCCCCATACTGGATGGAGGCGTTAGCTTGCAGTTTTATGGTTTGCCTGCCCTCCCCGCCTCTGTCCACCCCCCCAGCCACCTGCCCAGCCTACCCACCCCCAGCTCCGCTGCTGCAGCATCCTCTGCACCTCCTTGCATGTTATAGAGACTTGTCCAAAGTCCGGCTCAGGGGCCAAATGCTGCTGAATGTTTGGCCCCCACACATTTTCACCTCGCCAAATCTGGCCCTCCTTGCAAAAAATTTGGATACCCCTGCTTTATAGGAATCTTCTGAAAGGGGTGGCGGGGTGGCGGGGAGAGAAAGAGAGAGAGAGAGAGAGAGAGACCAGCTGCAGGAGAGCGAATCGTGGAAGGATGCCTTAGCCAATGAAGCCACTGTTTTGGATGCATGAATCACTGCGCGCGCTCTTCCCGCCCCCCTTCCCCATGTGTGACTGCTAACATGTTTTGTCCTCTCCTCACCCCTGGCCCTCCAGGGCGGGTGGGGGTAGGGGAGGACAAGCAGGGATTTGCCCGTGCCTCAGCTACCAGGGACAGATGCCTAGGAAACCTCAGAGCATCAAACACGCAGCCCTGTCTCCATGTCTGAGATGAAGCAAAAGGGGAAGGCAGGTCAGGGCCCTGGGTAAGGATTTTAACTAACCTGTTCTGCTACTGAAGAGAAAAGGGACCTGCAAGGATTCCTGGGAGGTGACTGGGCAAGTCTGTGCGCCTCCGAGTGCAGCAAATAAAAAAGTCATTTCTAAGTTTCATCTCCAAGTAAAGGAAATGATCTCCAGCATGGCAGGTCTCAAGAGCTACAGCCAGCATGCCTGCTATTTTATTGACTTGTTTTCTATTACACTTCTCTCCTTGGCGGGACCCGAGGCAACTTACAACGTGCATTTAAAAAGAAATTCAGCTTTAAAAAAAACATACTATACATTGCCATATTAAACGCCTATTAAATAAAATTATCAGAGCAGAACCAATACACCGTGGGTACAGTCTAAGCAAATTAAAACTATTTAAAAGCATTTAAAAGCAGCAATACCATAACACCACCACCCACCACGAAAAGATCTTAATCAGCAGGTAAAGGCCTGTAGTAAATAAAAATGTCTTTACCTGCTGGCAGAAGGATGCCAAGGGCACGTCTGTCCTCTCTTGGAAGGGGCTTGTGAGAATTCCCTTCTCCAGAAAAATCTAGGTTCTTATAGTGATTCTCAACCTGTGGGTCCCCAGATGTTCCTGGACTGCAACTCCCAGAAGCCTTCACCACTAGCTGAGCTGGCCAGGATTTCTGGGAGTTGCAGTCCAGGAACATCTGGGGACCCACAGGTTGAGAACCACTAGTAGAGCTAAACCCCTTGGTGAAATGGTCAAGAAGACCTTTTTTCCTTCCTCGCTAATTTAGAATGTCTTGCTCTGGCCTGGCATTTTGAATGGCAGTACTTTGGTAGGGAATGAAAGAACCGTAGTTGCCTCGGAAACCCACAGAAATTGCTCGCTTGACTGTGATGGTGTGCATTCTCGCTCAGACACAGTCTCTGTTTAGATCCCTCCTAGATGGCCTTGACCATGACCTTATTATAACCAATGAGTGCCGCCCCGGGAAGAAGGGGACATTTTCAAAGCTTTCTCCAGTTCCTAAACCAAATCAATTATCCAAAGTCCATGTGAACCTCAGTCATATTTATGCCAGTGGCAGCTGTAGATGCCAGAAGAAAAGAGGAAACATTTCTACATGCCCAGTTGCCTGGGTGGTCTGTTCGTGCTGTCAACTTATCACCATGCATTGATTGACTGATGTACTGCCCATCCGACAACAAAGACCACCCTGGGTCTCCAACACTTCAGATAGCAAGCAGTCTTTCCTAACCTTGTCAAAGTGTTCCCTGGCATTTTCCCATCTATCTGTTAACAAGCCCTGACCTTTCATAGCTTCATTAACGTAAGGATGTTTAGGATAGCACAAGGGGAAGACCAGTTCCAAAACTTGTTGTGTCTGAAGAAGTGGACTGTAATCTAGGAAAGCTCTCACTCAAATAAACCTAGTGATCTTAGAAGTGACACATTCCCTTTTGTTATGCATGCATTGCTGAAACAAACTTTTAAAGGGCTACCTCACTGGAAATTTCACAAACTGAAGATGCCATCAGGGCATAACAAGCCTACAGATGTTTTATGAATGCAGGAGACTGCATCTTTCCTCCAGGGCAAGAGGGGAGGAAGCAGTTGTTGGTTACTACTGTCATTAAGGAGATGAGATTTGTTGGCTATGATTGAGATGTGACATCAGTATAATGCAATCTATTTAAAACAACAGTCTGTAGCTTCTGGACAATGCATTGACCCTAATTTAAAAACAACAACAACAACAAAATAAAATAACAACACAGAATAAGTGAGATATATGTCAGATACAGGTTAGAAATGTAAAATTTCTGCAAAATTTGAAGCCATGGGAAAAATGGTGGAAAAATCCCAGACATTTTTGGGGGGGGGAAATGGAAAAGCTGGGAGTAGCACCCTTTGTAGACTGAAAGCCACTTTGTTATTTAAGGAATCTAATAATCTTTGTTATTTAAGGAATCTTCTGCATTATTTGTGACCCTGTTTTGTCTGATCAGCTGATGGATAACTCAAAGGTTTCAGTCTCTGGGTGGGAATTCAATTTCCAACTATTCCTCCTTGACTCTAGTCCCTTCCAGCTGCAGTTTATTTACAGTATTTATTTATTAAAGGGACAATTTAATCAGACAAAAATTGCAAATTTACTGATGATGATGATGATGATGATGATGATGATGATGATGATGATGATGATGATGATG
>JAHTLZ010003468.1:9412542-9500950 GCA_023846285.1 Phrynocephalus versicolor | reverse complement strand
AGAGAGAGAGAGAGAGAGAGAGAGAGAGAGAGAGAGAGAGAGAGAGAGAACCATTATGGTTATTCTTTTGAGCCAGCTGGAGGAAGATTTGATAGATAATGAAGATCCATTGGGGTGAACAGCCTTGTACAATACTTAGTGTGCCTATGGGGAGGGAGGGGGGAGAAGGGAAGAGTATATAAACATAATGCATAACAAATAGTAGAGAGAAAAATATGTATCTCACTTCCTTCGGTCCAGTGAAGCACTGTATTGGCAATCAAGACCTGCAGGTGTCTACTTGGAAGTAAGCTGCATCAAATTTACTGTGTCATAACTAGGCTCTGGTTGTAATGTGGTACAGGTATTCCCATTTTGCTTGTGTCGCAAAGTGAGGCTGAGAAAGTCCATGCATCTGGTAGGTTTCCCAGAGTCAAGTAAGTGCTCAGTTACCCTTCAGAAAGCAGTATCACTTATCTGGCCTTGGGTTAGTAAAATGAGTACCCAGCTTGCTGGCGGGTGGGGTGGGGGGCAATGTATAGCCTGCATACTGTAATTAAACTGTTAACTGCCCAGAGACTACTTGAAGTGGTATGGGGTGGCATATAAGCAGAACACTTTGCTTTAAAGGACAGTATACAGATCCTGTGAAATGACAGGAATCAAACCATGTGGTTGTACTGTACAGAAAGTGGCTGCTGAACTCACAGCTCATGCTTTCAGAGTTTAGTGCTGGGCCCATTAACTAGCAGTAAAATTCTCCTGTGGGGCTCAGGAACACTTCACCTGTTGGATTTCTGCCTATCCAATATATGTCAAGGGTGGGCTGGGGTTTAGAGGCAGAAGTTGTATACGAAAGCTGTGTTCTTCTTTGTGGTTTCAAGCCCCACTTAGTGGGAATAAAGTGCTGATGCTCATAACATGTGAATGCTGCAAGATGATAATTAGATAACATAGGGTACCTAACCGCAAAATTGAGGTTAAGGCTTATAGGCTCCAACAGGTTCTTTGAAAGCTTTGCTTTATTCAATACCCTTTTCTGTTTTGCTTGTAATGCTTTCACCTCCCTCCCCCACTGCTGTGGCAAACAAGCTGCCCTTTTAAACTTGCCTGCTTCTGCAGTTTGGTATGGAATTAGGGGTGGTTTGAAAGACTTGCCAATTAAATTTCTCAGTTTCCCTGGTCAGTGATACACACAGGTGCAGGCTTAGGTTGTTTTTTTAAAGGTAGGATCCTGTTTTCCCTTCATCACTTCCTTCCACTGCCCTCTTTTTCTCCTAGGTTTGCTTCCATCATTGCACTCTATTTTTTGTTTGTTTGCTTAGTGGAAACAGGAGAAAAGCAAGTTATTGAAACTGAGAAAGGAAGGGAAGGTCTCCTTGTTGCATTGTAATTGTGAGCTAGTTGACATGCAACCAGCCCTATGCATTTTTTATTTACACAGGAACATGTCCGTGTGAACTTGCTTATGATTTCTCTCACTGACAGTTTAAGGTAGCATGGTGTAGTGGTTAGAATGTTGTCCTGTGAGTTAGGCAATGTGGAGTCTGGCCCAGACTGAGCCATGAAACACTCTGGAGGACCTTTTGGGCCATAGAGTTGTTGTGAGGATTGAGTGGAGAGCCCTATGTACCACCTTGATCTGAGCGGAAGAAAAGAGAGGCATGAAGGTAGATAATAAATAAGTAATATGCAAGCATCTACAGGACTGTGTAAAAGCAGCCTCCACCAGGGCACATGTTGGGATTGTTATTACTGTACTGAAACCAGCAGGACTTCTGTTCTGAAGCAGGGGCCTGATGGCACATTAAACTGTGCATGTTGCCCCAAGAAAACCAAAGAAGGAAACACAGTGGGGGTGCCCTGTCTTACCTTTGCAGCAACCCTGTGATCTAGGTTAGATTTGAGAGTCAACTGTTTCCCACTTCCCTCCCAGCTCAGTGAATTGCTGGGACTAATTCTGGAATGGATTCATTCCTGAACATACAAAAGCCTGCAACACACCAACAATTTCCTGGCCAAGGAACCTTTTGTTTTCTTTTGCTTTTCCTTGGGACTTGGACATGGAGATGTTCTTTGTCTGTTCCCCTTTCCCTCCAGGTTTTATTCCATCCCAATCCATGTGTAATGCTTGGAATAGTTCAAGTTTCCAGTCCTTCTGAGTTGCGTAATCCTGTTGGCTAGATATTTCCTTCCTTGGATAACATAAAAAAACAAAACATAACATAACATCCATCACTTCTGTTGCTGTATTTTATTTTATTTTATTTTATTAGACAATACTATTTGGTTTCTTGCATGCTTGTGGTACCCCTGTAGTCATTGGTAGTAGGGTTAAGAACAGAAACAACTGTTATAGTAAAACCACTCCCACTCAGAGAAGAGGGAATTCCTTAACTGTTCAAACGTTCAGAGTGATTGCAGAAACTTTTCTCACCTCGTGTGATTTCTAAGGGCGTTTATACACGACCCCTAAACTCCGCCGCAAATGGCTGCAAGCTCTGGAGCTTAAAAATGTTTCCCCACCAGCTCCGGAGTTTGCAGAAAATTAAGTGCGACCCCGCCCACCTAAGCGCGACCCAGCGCACTTTTCATGTACCTGCTCTCCCGTGGTGACAATCCCTGATGCGGTTTTAAGGGAGTGAGTGTCGGCTCTCCTCGTGTCTGTTTGTTGTTTTTTCTGCCTGCCACCCCTTTAAGAGAAGGAACAAGGAAGCCGGGAGGAATCAGGAAGAGAAGGAATCAGGAAGCCGGGTGGCTTCTGAGGTGAGCTGCATTTTCCCTCCCTTTTTTTCTCCCACCCCTCACGCAGACAGGAGCAAGGAAGTGCTGAGGGGTGGGAACACAGCAAGAGCAAGGAACCCCTAAGATCTCTGGTCCGAATTTAAGTGGCCAGCGGATCTTAGGGGTCGTGTGAAAAGGCTCAAAGTTTTGCCCTGTTTTGTGATTGGCCTGAAGCCAGTCAGGGATTCTTTTGAAGGCTGATTTTTCCCCAAATCATGTCTCTCCAACAGGAATGTGAGCTCTATCCTGTGGTGCCAATTTCTTCCCGAATTAACTCCAGAGTTGGGGGTGGGGGGTTGAGGAACATAGCTAGCATTGTCTGTCTTATGTGGTTGGAGTAAGTAGGAATTAGAGAACATGTTCCTCTAGAGTCGTTTTGTATAGATCCCAATACGAACTTGGAGACATTCCATTTCTGGGCCAGCCATTGTTGTCTCAGAGATTCTGGAACATGAAGTCAGAAAAAACAAAGCTTAACAGGCTCTGTTGTTGGTAGGTTCTTGCTAGGCCAAACATGACGTTTATCCAGTTAAACATCCTTGTCCCTGCAGCGATTGGCCAGATGCTTCCAAAAAGACCACAAGCAGGACATGCTTTTGTCAGTCCTCGTTTGTTTGTTTGTTTGTATCCAGCATCTGGCACTCAGTGGCACATTGCCTCTAGGGAACTTGACAATTAAAGCAGGAAGCTTTGACATTCCTATGTTCTCTTTGAAGCACCAGCTGGACTTGGGTAGAGGGACGCGCTTCTCCTTTTCACCAAATACCAGAACTAGGGGACATACAATCAAACTGAGGGATGGGAGAGTGAGAACAGACATTTTTTTTAACCAGAGTGTTATTAGTCTGTGGAACTCCCTGCCACAGGATGTGGTGATGGCATCTGGCCTGGATGCCTTCAAAAGGGGATTGGACAGATTCCTGGAGGAAAAGTCCATCACAGGTTACAAGCCACGATGGGGATGTGTAATCTCCAGGCTTAAAACCGGGGTACTTCAAGGGCCAGATGCAGGGGAGTGGTATCAGGAGACAGATATCTAGTCTTATGCACTCCCAGAGGCATTTAGTGGGGTCACTGTGAGATACAGGAAGCTGGACTAGATGGGCCTTTGGCCTGATCCAGCATGGATCTTCTTGTGTTCTTATGTTATGTTCTTATGGGTTAAGTCAAACCTCTGTCCTTTTTTTAGATAAATACTGTAACTCCAATCAGCGCCCTTCCTCAACCCACAAAACGGGGACTTGAGGCAGCCAACAAGGAAGTTGAAGGAAACACAATTCAAGTGGACAGGCAATTAAAACACAGATAAAAATATAATCTAAAACAATTTAGATGCCCAATTAAGGATATCTCCATATGGAAAAACTAAAGCACTTCCATGCTTACAAGCCTGCTTTTCCGATAACCTGCTAGTTGCCAAAAGCTTCACAGTATGGAGATGAGCCTCACCTGCTAACCTCTTTGAATCTGGCCAGAAAATGGGTCGAACTGTGAGGTGAGGGTGGAGAAGAGGGTTGGCAGCACTGCTCCAGAGAAACTACCACTGGGCACCAGGGAGGGAGAATGGGAACAGGGCAAAGATGTACACCTTCACTTAGTGTATTCTCCTAGTTAAAAGGGGTCTCTACACTATGTGAGGTGATGAGCTTGCAATGCATTTTTCACTATTTATTTATTTATTTAGCACTAAAATTAACTAAAATAAATAGCTTTTTGAGTTAAAACAGTGCCTCGGCAAAATACATCAGGTTTTGCTGTTGCACCTGTTGAGGAAAAAAGGCCTGTCCCCATGCACTTTTTTTTTTTTTGCTGTCGTGAAAGATCTCTCCACAGTTGACAAACTTTTATGATGTGTTTGAGGATGTCTTTATACACTCCCCCCTTTTTTGCTGCAAAGAAGAAAGTGTGGATTTAAAGAGGAGCCGTGGTTCCATTATGAGATTGCTAAGTGGCTGGTGGGGGGGGGGGGGAGTGACATTGTGGGGGGGGGGGAAACGCCACCTGTTGCTCTCCATTCCTGTTGAAAGGCTTGTTCTGCAGATGCCAGGAGGTGAAGAGCCTTAAATTTCAATAGGATGACTTGTTAACAGTTGTAAGCAGCTCTAGGAGCCACTCCAGACACACTCTTCCCCCCCTCCACACACACACACACACACACACACACCAAACCGGCATTTAGTCATAGCATAGAGGAGAGCCTTTTGGAAAATGCAGACCCCATGCATCATGTCCGGGGAAAACCGGGAAAGCCACCGTGGACTGTCTTTTCTCTTTGATATGTGGTATAAAGGCCAGTGCGTTGATTCATCCAGTCACCCCATCCAGACAGGATGAGACCTGCTGATGCAGACTCAGGTGAGCACTGATGAAATTGCAGCCCCTAGCTAAACTTCACCCACCCCCACCTCCACCCCCTTCTGCCGCCACCGCCGGAGACTCCAGCCCAGTCACATGTTGCTCTTGCAAATGCAGAAGAGATGCTGCGAGTGCATATATGCCCATTTATAGCCTTTTAACAGACCCCGGGAGAAGCCTTTTGCCTGTCGTGGGCACCGTGTCAAAGGAATCAGCGTGTGCATGACTTTTGGCACTCGCCCGCCCTTGGACCTTGGACCGGATGCCGCTCTCGGGGAGTGGGAAGGAATGCTCCCTGATCTGCAGACCCGGGGTAGGAGGAGGACGGCAAGATGTACTTTCCAGGAATAATTCCCCCCCTCCCCACACAAATACCCTTTCTCCTCCTGGAACTGCGCCATTGGGCACATGGGAGGGAATCGCAAGGGAAGAAGAAAGCCACAGGGAGTGGATGCTGGAGAGCCAAAGGAGAGATGTCAAAGCCCTGTGGAGGGATGATCTGGAGGGGTAGACAGGAATGACCTTGAGCTGCTGATGCTGCTGGGACTACTAAAAAGCACTGGGGAGGGTTTGGAAAGGGAATCTGATGCTGATGAGTTTGGTAGGAAGAAGGGTGTGTGTGTGTGTGGGGGGCAATGAGCAAATAAAAAGAAAGAACATGTCCTTTTTTCTTTTGCCCTGGGCTGGTTGCCGAGGTATACAGGAATTGTATACAAGCCAGAAGGTTTCAGCTTACAGTCAGAAATGTACTTGTTAATTAAGGCAAAGCTAAATGGAAAATAAAGAATTGGCACTAAAGATGGGCACAAAACACCAAAATGGCGTTTCGTTTCGTTTTTTGTTTTGTTTTGTTTAGAATGAAATGATTTTTTTTCCTTTTTTGTTTTCATTCAAAATTCATTTTGTTTCTCATTTTGTTTCATTTTTTGTATTTTAAATTTTTTAATGTTTTTTTTACAGCCGGCCGGTCGGCACTTTTTTTTAAACCTAGTGCTGACCAGCTGGCCCGCGTGCTGGATCAGCACTTTTTAAAAAATCTAGCACTGGGCCAGCTGGTCAGAGCTTATTTTTATTATTTATTTTGGCAAGTGCCGAGATTGGCACTTGTCAAAATAAATAATAAACAAAAATGAAACGGAAAAAAATGAAAATTTACATTTCGTTTAATTTTTTTTTAAAAGGGGCACTTCGGGTTTTTGTTTCATTCTGTAACAAAATGAAAAATGAAAATTTACATTTCGTTTAATTTTTTTTTTAAAGGGGCACTTCGGGTTTTTGTTTCATTCTGTAACAAAATGAAAAATGAAAAGCAAAATGAAAAAAAAATCCTTTCGTGCTCATCTCTAATCAGCACCAACATTGTCACTTGTGGCATATGTGAAGTCTGCTGCCAACACCGGAAAGCAGTGGAAAGCAGCTTGTTTAGATTGGCCCTTGTGCTGCATTTGGCATGTTGCCCTGTGCCCATGTCCCAAGCCATGCTAGCCGGGGCCCCTGGAAGCTAGTTTTGTAGGCAGAGAGTAGACACTCAAAGCAAATAAGTCAGCAGAGACCTGGCCTATTGTATGTACTAGCCCAAGCCACAGGAGGGAACAGAAGGCAGTTTCCCTGAATGACTGCCTGCCCGAGTGGGAGTGGACAGTTCTGCCTTACTGTTTCGAATGTGTTTTGGTGTTGGTTATTTTTTTTTATAATGTCCTATTCGCTTGAACCTTTTTACCATTTGTATACTCACTGTTGTTAGCTTTAATAATGTCTTCTTATGATGCAAACTGGCTTGGGTGGTTTTAAGGAGAAAGGTGGAGTGAAAAATATTTTACAGACAGACAGACCCCTGATTCCTTGGCTGCCGTCTCCGTTTGGGTTGATGATGGAACCAATATATACAAAATATCTAATTACAGTGGTACCTTGTATAAGGGAAATAATTTGTTCCAAATGAAATTATGTTAACCAAATTTTCCTTTGTACATATTTCCCATAGGAATGCATTGAAAACAGAGTGATCCCATTTTATGTTGTACGGATTCGCCCCATAGGCGATTATGTTAAGCAAATTTCCCCTATCTCCGGAATTTTTTATGTTGTACAATTTTTATGTTATACAAACCATTTGTTATACAAGGGTCCACTGTATTTCATTTTCAGTGTTTAAGTTGTGTAGTTATTCTGTAGTCATGATTCTTGTCTTTAAGACATTCAACGGCAGTCCTGCTTTGGCACTCCCTTCTTTAACTTTCACTCAAAGTCATTTTAAGTCATTGCTGCTTTCCTCCAGAAAGATGGTGCTATTTCGATATTTGAAATTACTTATGTTTCTTCCACCAACTTTCACTCCTCCTTCACATAAATCTAGTCTGGCTTTTTGTATGATATGTTCTGCATACAGATTGAACAGATAAGGGGATAAAGTACACCCTTGTTTGACACCTTTGCCTATTAAAAAATCTTTCTGTCTCACCATATTCCATCCTAATGATAACTTCTTGTCCACATTATACATTACACCTTAGGACAATCAGGTGATGAGGCTTACCTACTGCTTTCAGAACAATCCCTAGTTTATCATAAACTGCACAGCCACAGACTTTGCTGATAAAGCACAAAGTAATCTTATAAAATTATTTGGTATAGTAGCCACCAGATATTTGCAATATGGTATCGAGTGTCTCTTCCTTTTTGAATCCAGTTTACATAGCAGACATTTCTCTTTCATTATAAGTTAAAAATCCTTTGCTGCAGCATCTTGAGCATCATTTTTCTTGCAAGGGAAACTAAAGCAATGGTCCTGTCGTTACCTCACTCCTTGGCATCTTCTTTTTTGGGTGTTGCAATGTATTAACAAGTTCCGGTTCATGGGCCATTGTTTCATTTTCCATACTCATTGGCATAATTTTAGGATTTTGACATATCCAGTCTCTGTAGCTTGAAATACAGTAGTTGTATTGGTATTCCATCTACTCTGATTTAGTTCCTCCTCATGCTTTCCAAGAAGCTTTCACTTCACTTTCTAGATAAAAAGTAAAGGTTCCCTCTGACTGTGAGTCCAGTTGTTTCTGACTGTAGGGGCAAGTACTTATTTCTGTTTATAATCCAGATCTGCGTTTGTCTGTAGACATATTTCCATGGTCATGTGTCTGACAGGATTAAATGTGCAAGTGCATGGAAAATTGCTATCTTCCCACTGAAGTGGTACCTAAATATCTACAGTACTTATAATTTTACATGCTTTTCAACTGCTAGGTAGGCAGGAGGTGGGACAAACCATGGGAGTTCGGCCTGTCCTGCAGAGTCGAACTGCTGACCTTTTGATCAGTAACTCCAGCAGCTCTGCAGTTTAACCTGCAGTGCCACCTGCAAATGTCAGGATAAAAGCAGGAGATGGAGAATGCACCTTATCCATCTCCTGCTTCCAGTTACATAGGCTCTTACCATCTGATGATACCCACGTGCACCTCCATCTGTTCAGGTGTCTGAAGCATATATTGACAATAAACACTGTTGGCTTCATAGAACTCTATTTAGTCATTCTCCTGTTTCATTTTTGACCCCTGGGCCAAATTTTGCAGCAACATTTGCTTCTGCTTTGTTTCCTGCTTTTGTGTTCCAGTCACTTGTGATTAGGAGCCTTTCTTCTTTTGGCCCGTGATCCATTTCTTCTTGGATGCTTGCAAAAAAGCTTTCAGTTTCATCTCCAGCATTTGTAGTTGGAACATAGACTTGAATGACAGTTATGTTGATAGGTTTTTCATGGAGTGGTTTATTCGGTCAGATTTTGTATTATAGCCCCTAACTGCCTGTGCTACATCTTGCCTCAGTATTGTGTGTGTTGTGTCATTACAGTCGTGACCGACTCTTCGTGACCCCATGATCATGGAGTTTTCTTGGCAGGAATACTGGAGTGGTTTGCCATTTCCTACTCCAGTGCCTTAGTATTAGAGACACTCAAATTCTTCTGAACTTGGGGAGGAAGCTGTACCAGGCATGTCTCTCAGGGGAAGGGATGAGGGACGGAAATAATGAAAGATGGATGGCCAGAGGCAGGCATTAGAAGGAGCAGAGACTTGCTGCTGTAAGATCCGCTGGCCACTTAAATTCGGACCAGAGATCTTGGGGGTTCGTTGCTCTTCCTGCATCCCCACCCCTCCACACTTCCTTGCTCCTGTCTGCGTGAGGGGAGGGAGAAAAAAAGGGACAAAAGAATGCAGGCTCACCTCCTTCTGCCGGTCCAAGCCGCCCCGAGCCCCGTTGCCGTCCTGATTCCTTCTCTTAAAGGGGTGGGAGGCAAAAAACAACAACAGAAGCGAGGAGAGCCCGGCACTCTAGGTTACATCCGGATCTGGGATTTTTCACCCTCAGAGAACAGGTACCTGAAAAGTGCGCTGGGACGAGCTTAGGTGGGCGTGGTCGCACTTAATTTTCTGTAAACTCCGGAGCTGTGGGGAAACAATTTTATGCTCCGGAGCTGGGAGCCATTTGCGGCGGAGTTTAGGGGTCGTGTACAAATATGTACTCTGCATGTGCCCTGCCCCTTCTGTCACTGCTTCCCTGATATCATGCTTGAGGAGAGTTCCCCTGTTATTTTCAAAGAGGCTTCCTGTGTGCACCTGAACATCTTGGGGAAAAAAAAGATTGGAGTTCTTTCTTGCGTGAAAGGCCTCCACAAATTTTGCAGATGTTAATCTTCAGGCCAGTGTGTGAAGCAACAGAAGAAGTCGTTCCTTGCCCTTGGTGTGGAATACACAAATGTTGTAAGGGCCGGATCTCTCTTTGCTGTAATTCCCATCCTTTATTCACCTGCTTTTCTAGATCCTCTAAACATTCTGCCTACTACTTTCCAGTGTTCTGTGTTTGATTCTTCAGGGTTTGTTTTTGTCTGTGACAGATTTCAGTAAGGAGTTATTTGTTCTGAGATGGACATCCATCCTGCTACTGAGATTCTTCAGTTAAACACTAAAAGGCAGAGGCGTTTGTATTGTTTCCTTCTGAGAGTTAGATGGACGATTGATTCTCTCTTTAGTGTCTTTAGTGACAGCTTCTGGTCCCACGTGGGTGGACGTTTTGATTGCTGGACTGCGTACAAGATGGCTGGTAGCTCAGCAAATCACAGTAGCACCTGGCGATGGGAGCCCTAGTTTATTATTTATTTGTTGGTTTTATTTCTATACCACCCATCTTCCAGGCGGAACTCTGGGTGGTTTACAACAAATTAAAAACAGCAATACAAAACCAAGAGAGAGGGAGAAAACCCTCAGCAAGAGGCGTAAGGGGTGGTGGGGGGGAAAGATTTTTTTTAAAAGGTCGCCAAATGCCTCCCTAAAAAGCATAGTTTTCAAAGCCTTTTTGAAGACAGGCAGGGACTGTGCAAGGCACAGCTCACTTGGGAGATGGTTCCACAACAATGGGCCCACCACAGAGAAGGCACAGTTGCCCGTTGCCGACCTCCGCGCCTCCCTGGGTGTGGCCACCCTGAGTGAGTGCGCCTGTGACATTCTAGTGGGCCTAGCCTCAGTTGACCTCTGGGAGATATGCTCCAACAGGTATGATTTGGAGTTGCCTCCTAGGTGAAGAGCCAGCCTCTGGAGCTTTGGTCAAGCTGCACAGTCCCAGGCCACCCCCGGAGAAGAGGGTGTATGAGAGGGTTCAGTAACTGTCACCAATGGTTCCGAGACTGAAGGCTCTTTAACCCACGTTTACTTCTTCGAAATTCAAGTTTTCATTACCAGTATCAACATCGACGTCAGTATAGACTTCATTTCGTGTGTTATACACAGGCTCTTTCTCTGCTCCAATAAGCGGTTGTTCGTTTAACAGAATTAATGGCTTGTAACTTAATAACGGGACATCCTGGATCTCTCCCCTCGGTACTGGCATGTGGACCTCCATGCCCCCCTCCCCCCCAAGGCATTGAGTGCCACAGCATGGAGGTCACGCCCACACTGCTCAAGGAAATGGCCTCCTGCCAGGTGAGGTCCCTGTCAGGAAAGGATCTGCCCATTCTCCCTCTGGATTCAAGGTGAACATGGACTGTCTAACTTCCAGGCAGTATAGACAGGGCTGAGCCGTTCCTGGCAGTTGTTCTCCTTTTTTCCGTCTGAGTGCCAAACTCTGCTGTCACACACTATTTCTCCTCCTCCTTGCTCCATCCTTCACACAACTCGTCCTCATCACTCGATCACCCAGCATGCCTCTCCTATTGCTTCTTTGCTTTCCCCTTGAACACCCACTTTATCCCTATCCCTTCACTCTCTGTGATACTCATTTTTATCATTTCCTTTTCCATACAGTATTTTAACCCCTTCACTTTCCCTAGATTTCTCCTCAGACGGTGCACTAATAACATTTCTTAAGGTAAAGGTAAAGGTTCCCCATGCACCTGTGTGCTAGTTGTGTCCGACTCTAGGGGCGGTGCTCATTTCCGTATTCAAGCCAAAGAGCCAGTGTTGTGCAAGTCCATGGCCATGTGGCCGGCATGGCTGCAAGGAAACACTGTTTTACTTTCCCGCTGTTTTACGGCGGTACCTATTTATCTACTTGCATTTACATGCTTTTGAACTGCTAGGTTGGCAGGAACTGGGGTTATCAGCAGGAGCTCACTCCGCTACGTGGCACCCGGGATTTGAACCACCGAGCTGCCAACTTTGCAATCAAGTTTTCGGAGCCTTAGTCCGTTGAGCCACCACACCCCCTTATAAAATTTCTTTACTGTCCCTTTCTTTCCTTTCTTTCTTCTCCTTATTCACAGCATGGTAGACCACCTCTGCATACTTTGCTAGGAAGACATGGCAAGGGTCAACATAAATTGGATGGACAGGACAGCACATAATTAATTATTTACCCCATAGTCAGTTGCTGCTACTGTACAGTAGGACCCCCCTATCCACTGATTCATGATCCACTGATTCAGTTATCCACAGCTGGCAGAGGAAAAAATTAAATAAATAATTCAGCAGCCACAAAGCAAGCTACTACCACAAACCACAGCTATAAAGCAAGCTACTGTTGTAAAACAGCACCTGTAAAGCAAGCTACTCTCACAAAACAGCAGGTTTGGGGATTTTTTTGGCGTTCTCTCTTATCCATGGTTTTCATTATCCACGGGAAGGTCTGGAACCAATTCCCAGTGGATACCAGGATCCTACTGTATTTCCCTCTAGAACCCAGAACATGAACTGCTCTAATTTCCAAGCACGCAATCTGAAATAACAATCACTAGAAGTCATTTTTCTCAAGGGATCTGATATTACTCCATTCTTCTTTAAGGACAACTTAAAACCTTGGCACAGGCCATTTATCTAGAAAACAACTCTGTAAACTTGGAAACAACAGCAGGCAGTGTTCATAATAGGAGGGTGGAAGGTGGCTTGTGGATGTTATTTCAGGAGAACTGACCAGTTACTGGGCATCTACATTTTGCAGATGGGGAGCTGAGGCACAGAGAATGGATTGCCTTAGAAAGTGGTTCCCAAGAGTGAGGAGTGAAAACAAGGCACACCAAGGACATAGGGTAAAATTTTAGGGATAGTAGTCTGAGTTGGTTGGACGCTTTTAGCTACTATCAATCAAGGTTTGGTTTGACTGGTGCCCCATAATCTACGAATGATGTGAAAAGAAAGAGTCTTGAAAGGAATATCTGTTTTCTTCTTAACACCTTGTTCATTGTTTTAGAAGGAGACAGACTATCTTTCCTAACCCAGCTTATGAACTCTCACACATAGCAGTGACCTTGAGTGTATAGGTTCTTTTAGAAGCCACCTTTATAGGGCAGAATATGGAGTAAAAATGTTGGACAAGGATGCATTTAATCCCCTGATCTCTTCAATCTGTTCAAAAAAGCATATCATACCCAAAACTGGATTAGATTTACATGAAGGAGGAGTGAAAATGGGTGGAAGAAACATTAATAACTGAAGATATGCAGGCAATAACCATCTTACTGGGAGAAAGCAGCAATGACTTGAAATGACTTTTGAGTGAAAGATAAGGAACATAATGCCAAAGCAGGACTGTAGCTTTGTATAAAGAAGACCGAAAACATGACTGGAGAAGAATTGCAAAATTTTTAATGTTGACAACGAAGAAATTGTAACAGGTATTTTGTATACCTCGATTCAGTCGTCAGCCTAAAGGGAGTCTTTGGAAGACAATCAGAAGAGGACTGAGCTTTGGAAGAGCAGCAACGAACTAGAAAAAATCATCACGTATAAAGATGTGTCAAAGGAGACAAAAGACCAAGATTATCCACACAGGTGTGAAATCTGGACGGTCAAGAAAGCTAAATAGGAAAATAATTGAAATACGGTGCTGGAGGATGGTTTGGCAGATACCTTGGACTGCAAGAAAGACAAATACATCTGCCCTAGAGCATATCAAGCCTGAACTTTCTCTGGAGGCAAAATATGATTCAATTGGACCTCACGAGAAGGCAGAATTCTTTGGAAAAGATAATGATGCTGAGAAAGGTTGGAAGCACCCAGAAAAGCAGCAGATCAAATACTAGACAGATCGGCTCCCTTAAAGGAAGCCACACGCAAGAGCTGACAAGAGCCTGAACAGGGCTGTTGAAGACAGGAACCATTGGGAGATTTCTCATTCATAGGGTTATCATCAGTCAGAGATGACATGACAGATAACAAACAACAACAGCAGCTCTGTTGTTAGGTTGAGTGAAGCAGTCATCTCAAGCAGCTGTGAAATTATTATAATTGTAGGTCCTGTATGCAGTTAGTGGATACTTAATTGAATCGGTGTTGGTTTAATCTGTTTTTACTGAGGTTTTGCTGCCAGGCACAGGGGAAAATGCTTGTGGGATCCCCTCTCCCTCCCCTGCTCAGGTGTCAAGATAATTTGACTAAATTTGGGTATTGACTCAGTGTGAGAGGTGTCATTTTGCTATTTAACCTCAGGGAGCAAAATGTGTTCAACTGCTGCTGACCTAAAGGGGCACCAGGAATTTCAGGACCACCCCCCCCAGAGGACCAGATTACTGTACAAAAGAGTTATTACAGACGGTGTAGCAAGGAGTCTGTGGAGCACCTTGCTACAGAATGTGGTGATGGCATCTGGCCTAGAGGCCTTTAAAAGGGGATTGGACAGATATCTGGAGGAAAAGTCTATCACAGGTTACAAGCCATGATGGAAATAAGTGTTATCTCCAGGCTTAAAAGGAGGGTACCTCAGAATCCCAGATGCAGGGGGTGGCACCAGGAGACAGGTATTTAGTGGTCTTGTATGCTCCCAGAGGCATTTGGCAGGTCCACTGTGAGATAGAGGAAGCTGAACTAGATGGGCCCTTTGCCTGATCCAGGAAGGCTCTTCTTAGGTTCCCATGCAGTTGGTGCCTGCTGTTAACATGTAATCAAGGTTGCTGGAGTCAGTTTTATCACTCCTGCTTTGGGTGCTGTGCATATCTTGGCTTGATGGGGATGAATCATTTGCTCTTCTGCCTCAGGCAGTTAAATATCCTGGGTCAGTCCTGATTGTATGTGAAGACCACACACAAACTTCACCAGTGGAACAGATGATTGGAGGGGCGAGGGGAAGTTGAAGCAAGCTTAGACACGGAGCTCAGTTTCAGAATGTTTACAAAGGGCTGGCAGAAGGCCTCCGTAAAAATTCACATCGGTGGTAAGGGTAACCTACTGGGCTGCCCTTCTTCCAAACCTTGATTGTATTCTCCCTCTGCCATTTCCCCCCCTCTGATTACTACCAGTATTTGCTTTGCTTTGCTTTGCTTGCGTCGTCGCCTGCCTTGCCAGCTAATCAACGCTGTTGCTTTTGAAACAGAAATAAAACTAGGGTTTAAAAATAAATAAGAACAATTATGCTGGAGACCAACTAGAATGTTGAAAAGGAAATGCCGAACTGGATCAGAAATCCTTGATTACTAGAAGATATTTTACTCAGAGATCAGGGTTGGCCTGGACCTCTCCTATACCCTTGCAAATCTACTCAGTGGGGGTGGGTGGGTGGGTGAGGGATGTTTCAGTCCATCAGCATCTTGAGGGAAGTTCCCATACGGGTCATAATTGGGACATCCTTCCTCTATGATCCAGCTGGGTTGGAAGACATGGCAGAGCTTGCAGATTGCGTGACAGTTCCCAAGTATTGAAAAATCTTGGACCGAAACTCTCCAGTCCCTGTGAAAAGAAAGGAAAACTTGATTCTATCAGGTTATTACCAGTAACATGAGAAGCAGAGGAGAGACTTGAGCCTACCTTGAACAGGAGTTAGTTTGCTAATGACTTGGCCGTCAAATCCTGCCATTCTGGCATCTAGGGAGCTCCTGTTCCCGTGAGACCCATGACATCTCTGCTAAAGGCATCATCAATATAACGGATGACTGATGACTGACTGCCAAAGTATCTTCTTAAAGGAGCTGGTTCCATCTGCACTCTTGTTTCCCAGCGGGCTCTTGGAAGAGGTGCAGTTAATGAACACTAAAGTGGTTATTGATTGGGCTTTTATTTAATGATTGCCAGTTATTAGGCCCAGGGGACAGAGGCTGTGGCTTTGATAAGAATGCTTCCCTCCACCCCCTGGTTTGTTTTACTGCAGTATAACTCTGAAACTGGACTTCCTCGGCACTTGGGATCTCCAAAGTTCACTAATTTGGCCTTGATTATCCCAGGAGAGTCATTTCCTGGGTCTTCCTGCTGAAGATTATTGACCAGAGTGGTGCCTGCTGAAATTCTGTATTCTCACTGTTCAGATAGATGGTTCCTTTTCTATTAAGGGCTCTCAGTGTGTGTGTGGAGAGGGAATCAAAATGATTCAGCTGACTCCTCCTGCCTCCCAGCTTGAAAGTCTAATACAGTGGCCCCTTGTATAACAGAGCTTGTACAACATAAAATTTGTACAACATAAAAAGTTCCAGAGATAGGGGAAATTTGCTTAACATAATTGCCTATGGGGAGATTCCATACAACATAAAAATGGGATTACTCCATTTTCAATGCATTCCTATGGGAATTTGTATAAAGGAAAATTTGCTTAACATAATTTCATTTGGAACGAATTAATTCCTTTATACAAGGTACCACTGTATTCTCTTTCCGTTGTGGAATGCGCATGCTGGCTTCCTGAGGCTGCAGTTACAAGGCAGTGAGAGGTTTGAGCAATGTGCTTTGCCAAGCCTGCTGTCCTGGCTAAGCCTTCAGTCAAGCTGCTGCCTGGCTTTTCTGCATAAAACTGGATTAATTATTTCATGCTGCGGAGACACCTTTGGTTGCATGCAGTACGGGTTATGTTTTTACTAGCATGCTTGCATGCATTAGAACTGCCTTAGTTCCCACTTCACACCCTAAGGTGCCTTCCCCTTTCCTGGATTTCCCCCCTCCATTCACTTTTCTGTCTCACTAACCACTTTCCTCTTCCACCCCCCTACTTGTTCTCTCTGCTGATTGTCCCCATACCTGCTTATTAGATGGCAGGAATCTCTCCCAAGGGAAGCCAGGAATACATCTGCCAGAAATGATGCCTTCTTGGTGGTGGCGCCAGCCTTTTGCAACCGGCGGGCTTCTAGCTGAGTTACACCTGGTCCCCCTCCCAGAGTTAATTAGAGGCTGTCTTTATGAGCAACCTCTGATTAACTCTGCTTTAGTATTTGACCACTACTTCTGCCCTTGCTGTGCTGTTTATGCTGTTTTATTTTGCTGTTCTTGTTTTTTATTATTACGCCCCTTATGGTTTTATGAGTATGTTGCTTTATTGTTGTCTGCCACTCAGAGCGCTGCCTTGTGTTAACTGGGTGGTATAAAAGTGGAATAAATAAATAAATATTGGAGCTGTTTCAAGAGTTTTGGAAAGATAAGCATTACATGGAGCTGCTTGGGGATACTAAGAAGAAACAAATTTTCTTTTGACTCCAATTTTATCTCTAGGGCAGGCCAAGTGGTGGCAGACCTGGCACCTACAGCTATGGATGATACTGCGGGTTCTTGAAGACAGATTTAAATTAACTAAAATTAAGCAATTCATGCCAAGTTCAGCTGGAGCTATGGTGGGGAGAGGCATATTTAGTTATTTATTTATTTTAGACTATTTTTACCCCGTCTTTCTCCTTGGAAAAGGACCCAAGGCAGCTTACAGTAATGAGGGACAATATACAGTCCAGTACAGCTGACATGGGGGCCACCTGAGTGATGACTCTGGGACCATGCACTCTCTCGTAATTATTTTAAATATAAAATAGGTGCAGGGGTACACAAGACAGGGTTGTAAATGCAAAAGCAGCATGTTTCTTGGTTTTAGGGGCCTGGTGGATATAGCTTCAGATATTTTTAGTTTATTGTTCTGTGCTGTCAACTTGCTTCTGACTTATGGGAGCCAAAAATATCTCCCAAATATGCCCTGCTTAACAGAAGCCTCAGAGTTTCTTTAGGGAGCCAGCTCAACTCTTAGGTGGTCTGCCTCTCCAACCTTTCCTGGCATTATTGTCTTTTCCAAAGAATCCTGCCTTTCTTGTGATATGCCTCAAGGAGGACAGCTTCAGTACGAACCTTTTTTTTTTTTTTGTCTCCAGATATAGTTCAGGAGTGATTTGCTCTAGCACCCACTTGTCTTTCTGGTAGTCCAGGGTGTTTGCAAAGGTTTCCTCCAGTGCAACTTTTCAAATGAATCAACACACACCCCCGGTCAGCTCTTTTTTTACAGTCCACCTTTTTCACCCCCACAACGTGACCAGAAATGTGATCGTGCGAATGATCTTGGTTGGTCTCCATTGAGAGACATCCTTACACTTGGTGGTCTACTACAGTGGTTCTCAACCTTGGGTCTCCAGATGTTCTTGGATTGCAACTATCTGAAGTCTTCAGCATTAGCTGTGCTGGCCAGGATTTCTGGGAGTTGCAGTCCAAGAACATCTGGGGACCCAAGCTTGAGAATTACTGGTCTACTACAAACACCATCACCAGCACTTTAGAACTGTATAGCTGGAAGAGACCCTGTGATTCATTTAGTCCAGTCCCTGTTAAGGAGGCCCAGGGGAAGCTTCAACTCCCAACCTCTGGCTCTGCAGCTAGACCCTAAGCCATTGAGCTATCCAGCAGTTCTCTTCTGAATCCTTCATTGCTGCCCTTCTGATTTCTTGGCTGCTGGCTCCATTTGAATTGACGATTGAACCGATTGAACAAAACCTCTTAACTATTTCAACATTTTGGTGCCAGATAGAAAAAAAAATCTAAATCTCTTCCATCTTCATGGTAAAATGAAAATGTGAAAAGATAACGTTGCCCAAACCTGGGTGTTTTCGTCCTCCTCTATGTGTGATGGGGGTTTATTAAATGTAATTCAATTAATATCCTGAGCACACTTGAATACAATAGCTTTTCTTTCCACATAAACGGTGAATCAGTCCCTTCTGACATGTTGGCCCATTTTTCTCACGGCAGGGATAGCCCGGTGCCTTGTTAACGAACCATCTCCCAAGTAAAATAATTATTTCCTTTGCCAAAGAGTGAAAGGCACATGCCTCTTTCAGACAGCAACTCCCAGAAACATAAGCCGAGCTGGCTAGGGGCATTCTGGGAGCAGTAGTTCAAGGTGCTTGCCATTTCCCCAGGCCATGATGTACACCCTTTGTGTCTCACACATAACTGCACCAAATGTCACACACCTGCAAAACGGGAAAGATGCATAAGCATCCACCAGGCACCTCAACTGTGTTTCCCTCCAAACCCATAGTTTTCCTCTTCACGTCCTCCTCCTCTTCCACCATTCTGCAGTTCCCGTTCTCACTAACACCAACAGGGATATTTTTTTGTGGCTTGGGAGGAAGGGGCATAGCTTCAGATCCGCTGTTTGGCGTCTCAACAGTGCAGTACTCGGCTTCTGAACTGCATGGCCCGCTGCAGGCTGTCCAAGGGGCGCTTGCTTTCCCCAGTGCCAAAGCAGCTGGCATGAAAAGCCTCCCTGCAGTATTGCATAAGGCATGGAGCTCTCCACAATGACAGTAGTGGGATCGACATCTTTAATTCCAACATCTTTATGGGAAAGAGAGATGATGACTTGCAGTGGGGCTGGTTTGCTTTTTGTGCCAAGAGTTATTTATTTATTTATTTACGCAGAAGGGGTTTAAATTTTTTCCAATTGGATTGACATCCTTCTTTTTTTCTGCTTTCTGCTCGTGTAATTGCCCAATCTGATGCAAAAAGGCTCTTTCAGGGATATCAGTTCCCCGCAACCAAGCACCCTTTGTCTCCACAAACTATCTTTTTTAAAAAAGGTTTTGACTCAGTGCTGGAACAGAGTTTTGCAACGACATTTAGAACAGCTAAATTAAACAGAGAGAAATTGCCAGTTAGCACCTTGTTAGCACGGGAAGGCCGTTTCTCTTATTGGAACTCTGTCTTCTGGACCGCTATACCGATTCACCTGGGAAAATCCACTTTGATCAACCATGAATATGCACCAGATCAAACCGTATTCCCCTTGCTATGTATGCACATACTAACCCAGAGCCATTGGTCTATCCACACTGAAGAGTATGCCTACAGAAGAAACTGATGAGAAACACAGTCTCAGTGGGTGAGTGCTGGCCTAGTCTATAACATGTGTGTTGTGTCGTTACAGTTGTGACCGACTCTTCATGACTCCATGTCCATGGAGTTTTCTTGGCAAGAATACCGGAGTGCTTTTGCCAGTTCCTACTCCAGGTGCCTACAGCACCTGGTATTCCCTGGTAGTCTCCCACCCAAGTACTAACCAGGGCCGGCCCTGCTTAGCTTCCGAAATCAGGCAAGATCGGATGTGCTTAGGGCATCTAGACAACTACAGTAGTCTATAACATAGCTATCTATATTTCCATTCAGCATCCAATATTTACAGCTCATAAACTGCACAAAGCATGCCAGTACATGGTGATTGCTCCGATCCCTTTGCACGTTGGTGCAGATATGCAAGTTTTTACAGCCTCTGGAAAAAACAACACAAAAATCTGTTATATAATTAGTGGGAACTCCAAATCTTTAAACTTTAAATATCCCCCCCTCCGCCATGAAAACTCAGCTTTGGAGGGAGGGAGTAGAACTAGTCAAACCACTCTGTAAATAGCTCACTTACCTAGAAAAACCCTACCATTGTGGCTAGAAGTAGTTTCTGACTTGACACATAGAACACATGCAAACTAGATACAGTAGTACCTCAATTTATGAATTTAATCATTTCTGAATGCATGCTCTTAAGTCAAACTACTCTTAAGTTGGGGTACCCATCTAAAAATGAAAAAAAGTTAAAAAATAAAAGAAAATGAAAAAAAATTAGACCATATCTAAAATTTGTACGGCAGCAGTTAAAACGCCAACAGTTTTCCACTCTTAAGTCGAATTACTCCTAAGTCAAGCTGCTGTTAAGTTGGGGTACCACTGTACAAGGCAAAAAAAAATAATTCTCAGCTCTCTGGTGGAGGACTGCCATGTGCCTGTGTTGCCCCCCCCCACACACACACACCTACCATACAGAAGCCTAGAACTTCAAAGAAAGGCTCTAGTGCGCTTGGTGACTCTTTGCTTGAAGAGGTGGGAGATGAATTCCAAGGTGGCATTTGATGAATCTAGCGCACAACTTTTGTAAAAGCGCTTAAGAAGTCCTTACCTCACCTTCACTTCGACATTGAACCACAGTTCCGAAGGGCCCTTCCAAACAGCAGGAAACACGTGATGATGCCTGGCTGGCAGAGGGGAGACCTTTGGCCACTTTACCATTAGCTGTACTGGGTGGGGTGGACGGGAGCTGTAGGTTAAAGCACCTGGGAGGGCCAAAGGTTGTTCACCCCTGACATACACACCCAAGAGTGGATACCACGGGATTTAGGAGAGCTTAATTCTGAGCAGACGTGTAGGAGGGCACGGCGTGTCTGTCCTACAGATCTGCCCTGAAAATGGATATTTGGAAGTTAAAGAGTTTTGAAGAAAGGTAGCTGGAATTCCGGGCAATTTTTTTTTTAAAAAAGACACGTGCCACCTTAAAGACTCACATTTTAATGTAACGTTTCGTGGACTACACGTCCACTTCTTCAGAGCTATAGACATAAGAGTGCTCGTTTACACGAAAGCCAGTCTGTTGAATCAACGCGGCCGCCGACCCTTTCAGAGCCAACCTCACTGGCTCTAGAATCCAGCGACTTCCCGGCTATGTCCTTCCCTACTCTCATGACGTCACAATCAGTCTCGCTGCCCGGGCCGAACGGCGTCACGCGCCTTCCCCCCCTCCCCATTCATGTCTGGAGCGCCACGTTTCCCACGTGCCCCATTCATTTCCCCTCGCGACCATCCCGTCTACCAGGAAGCCACGCCTCGCTTTCTTCCTCATTGGCCGGCTGCGCTGATAACGCGGGCGGGGCATGCGACGGGATGGAGGGGAAGGCGCGGGAATGGGCGGGGAGGAGAGGAGAGGAGGAGGGGGCGGGGCCTCAAGCGCCGCGGGGTGCCCGGATGTGAGTTGGCCGGCTGCAAGGCGAGCCGAGGGAGGAACCGGACTTGGAGCAGGCGGGGAGCGAGGGAGCGGGCGAGGCTGCGGAGGAGGGGCGGGGCCCATGGCGGGAGAGCGGGGGCCTCTGAGGGTAAAAAGGAAAGGTGGGCGGGGCGGGTAGGAGGTAGGGGGAGGGCAGGAACCGGGCAGGCGGGGGCACCTACTCGGCTTTTAAGGTTAGTGGGTTCCTTCCGCATTTGTAACGCCCAGCGCAGGTATGATGAATGGGGCTGGCCGGGAGTGTGTGTGTGTGTGTGTGTGTGTGTGTGTGTGGGGGGGAGGGACGGAGGGAGGGGGGTCCCGAAGGAATGACTTCCAGGGACCGAAGTCCCGAGTATGCGCCGTGAAAAGGGGCAGGCGTTCTGCACGTTCTCAGAGGCACCTTTAGCCCAGGGTTTGGGGCGACGGCGTGTGTGTGTGTGTGTGTGCGCGCGCGCGTGCCTAGGGAAACAACCTCCCTTCTGTGGCTAGGACTCGAGGAGCCCCAGGACTTTATCATTCCGGGAGGGGCGGACTGATGTGGGATGCGGTGCAGGTGCTTCCTTTGCCTTCCTGCCATTTTGCTTCTCCCCTTCCCGATCGCCTGAAATAGTGTTCTGGTTTCACAGCAGCTCCGTGAGGTGGGTTCAGGCAAAGGGGGGAGAGAGAGAGAGAGAGTGCACACGGTGTGCCCGGTGCTTGCTGGTGAATTTCAGGAACGCAATTGGGATTTATTTCCTTGCTTTGTCTTCTGGCCACTACAGCACAGGGACTAGGATCTTGGCTTGGCTTTTGAGCCAACTGACCCTGACCCATAGGCTCCTGTCCTGGAGTCAGGGACAATAATTCTCCTCCTCCTCCCTACTGAACTGGTGTGTCCCTGAGGCCTGCAAAGGATTGAAGATGGCCTTACCTGGAGGGCACAGTATTGAGAAGGCCACTGTCAGTTGTAAAGTCATTGTGGCTGATGGCAGAGGAAGAGGAATGTGAGAATTGCCGGGGAGGGTGTTCCACAGGGCAGTGAGGATCAGGAAGTGAAAAATGCCTTGGTCTCTGCAGTCATACAGCTGATAGGCCAGGAGTGCCTTGGAGCATCCATATTAAGGGCTGGGTAACAGTTCAGTTTAAGACATCAGATGAGTAAAGAAGGCATAGGACGTTAAGGAGAAAGCCACGTTGAGAGGGAAAGGTGCCGTGGACCTATGTCCATGGCAGACAAGATGTTAAACTTGAGTTTGGAAGAGTGGATTAAAATCCTTGTTGTGCCATAAAGGTCACTTGAGTGGCTTGGGCATGTGTCTCATGGGGGGGGGACATAATGCTAGGAAAAGTGGAAGAGAGCAAGAAAAAAAGGAACTCTGAGCATGGGTAGCATTGGCTCAATAAAGGAAGTCATGGGCCTGTGTTGGCAAGACTTGAACAGGCCCGTTAATGCAGTGTTTTAGAGGTTATTAATTAAAAAGGTTGCCAGAAAGGGCTTGATAGCCTGTAATAACAATTGCAATTTTAAAACGAAAGCAAGTACAGTGGTACCTTGTATAAAGGAATGAATTTGTTCCAAATGAAATTCAGTAAAGCAAATTTTCCTTTATACACATTTCCCATAGGAATGCATTGAAAACGGGAGTAATCCCTAATCGCGACCATTTTTATGTTGTACAAATTCACGCCATAGGCAATTCTGTTAAGCAAATTTCCCCTATCTCTGGAATTTTTTTATGTTGTACAGATTGTATGTTATACAAACCATTTGTTATACGAGAGTCCACTATAGTTAACAAACAGCTTAACACTCGCTGAAAATATGTTGTGCAAATTACGCTGCGTAAGGCTCGTGATGGATCAGCCGCACAGATTTTTTTGGAAACAAAACTTTTCTGGCATTCCTCCCAAGGCTCCCAGGAAATCTACGTTTGTCCAAGGGTTGCCGCTGGAAGCTGCACAATAGAAGGCAGTGTTTAATTTCCCCAAATTGCCACTTAATATAAACCATCCCAGTGGCTTTTAGGAGTCAAAGGCGGCCCTCTCCCTGTTCTGTAGTCCCCAGTGGCTTCTCCACCATGAAAAGTATTCCACTGAGAAGCCTTGGAAGCTTTAGCAATCACAGTGGTGTATTGGAAGCGTTTTATTTGGCATTTTATTTTGTGAAGCAAGGGTGGTCGAGCTGTGGCCCTCCATGTGTTTTGGAGGTGTGTTACAGGACAACAGTTTCTCGAGGGTCACTGCTGCCTGGCACTGTTGTATCGGGAGCGTTGCCGTTGCTTGGTGCGAAATGAAGGAATTCAGCGTGGCTCATTGACCGAAGCAGCTGGGCTGAAACCGGTGCATTTATGCTGTACATTTTCTGACTGTTGGGATCTGTATCTCTGCTGGAGATCTCAGGGTTTAGGTCTCTGGTTGTGGACCCAGAAGTTGGGGGTTCAGTTCCCCACTGGTGCCTCCGTGACAGTGGCTGGACTTGACTCCCTTCCAGTTCTAAGGTGATGATGATGTACTATCCCACACCTGACCTTTGTGATTCAGAAGCTGTTTCCCTCTTGAGAGGATGTTTCCTAACCAAATGTTAGGTGTGATCCTGCTTTTAATATGTCCAACCCTGATATTCCTAAATAAATCAGTCTCTTAGCATCTGCTTGATGGCACATGGGTTTCTTTTTAAACCGCGGATTCCTCCCACAGGTAGATCCTGACAGCCATAATGGATGATCTAAACCTGCACTACAGATTTCTCAACTGGAGGAGGAGAATCAGAGAGATCCGAGAAGTGCGCGCTGTCCGTTATCGAGAGAGATTCAAGCATATCCTTGTTGATGGAGACATATTGAGGTAATTCATGGAGGTGGGAAACTGGGATGCTTAAAGAGACCTCAGTGGAGCTTCGTGGAGTTGAAATTTGTGGAATGAAATGGTGGATCTGTGTAATGCATTTTGAACTCCAAGACAGTTTGTTTAAGGGGTTTTCAACCTTAGGAATGTCAAACACCCACATTCACATATGCTCATCAGTCTTGTCTGTGCACACTGTGTGTGTACACGCACACGCACACAAAACCACAGTGATGCCGCTGTATCTAATACAGTAGTTGTCCCAAAGCTGGAATGCTTGTGAATGGATTGAGAGGTATGATAATATATTATACACTTTTAGCAACAGTCTAAAAAGTAGTGCTCTACTGGAGGTTGAGAAAAGAAACAGTGCTAATTCCAGGTTTACACTATCTGAGATAAGCAAAATAAGCAAAGGTGAACAAATTGGAAGTCACGTGGAATTCAGGGCTATTAACCCTGTAGGTTAGTTTTAAACACAAACACCCTGGAAATGCAGACACTGAGATTCTCTAAAGAGCTGTACAGTATCTTTCTACAGTGGCTCAATGGTTCTGCCCTGAAGTTCTCTCTCTCTCTCTCTCTCTCTCTCTCTCTCTCTCTCTCTCTCTCTCGTGGTGGAGGTTAGTGACAGTGGTGTTGTACCTGATGAAAGACAGTTTCAGAAAGCTTGAATATTATAAGCTTGTGCACACTGCTTGCTTCCTCCACTGTGGCCAGATCGCTCTCTTCCTTGTTTATTTCTTAACTGTGTTATTCTTTGTGGTTAGAGAAGTAGATAACCTGACTTCATGTCTTTTCCGCAGTTACCATGGAAACTCTGGTGAGGTTGGATGCTATGTTGCTCGTCACCCACTGACCAAAGACAACAATTATTTTGAGGTAACTTCCTTAATTCCCTGTTGTTTCTGAATCCAACTCCGGGAGCTGGTCTGGAGCAGGGGTTCTCTGTGTGCTGTCGTCCAAGGGCTCTCCTTGACAGATACATTTTTGGCCTGTAGGCCCAACAGTCTTTTCACTCTAGGATAGAGAGGGAATTCATTCATGGAAATTGCAGGAAAGCACTTTGTAGTGGAGGAATTCCTAAAGCACTCAGCGTGAGGAATCTTTCTAATGGTGCACCTCTTCCTCAGAGAAATGGACTCCCTTGGACAGAGACTTCTTCACGGAAGCTATTTGAACACAGGCTGTGTCTGTTGGGTCCTTTTGGGGTAGAAAAGTGGGATAGGTATATATATTTTTAAATAAATAAATAAATAAATAAATAATATATTGCAGGGGCTGGAATTGTAACATTCCTGCCCCAAACAGGGGGCCGGGATACAGAATAATCTGGATTGGTTGTCAGTTGCTATGCGTAATCCCAGTTTGTGGCCTTGGTAAGCAAGCTCTCCCCATCTCTCATTGATAATGTGATAGTAGTTGTGCACATGCAGAAGGGATAAAATCAAGTTGATTATGCGCCAATAATGCAAGCGTAAAATGTTTAATTTTCTAGTGACCAAAACAGCGTATGCAGTGTTGTGATATGTGATTACGTGCATTGAATAATTTGAGGCAATGGTTTGGAAATTGGAAGGAATCTACTTATTTAGTTTTCATGCCAGAATCCTGCTGGCAGATGCGGTATGGAACAACAAAAGCTATGGTAGATTAGTGTTGTAGTGAAAACGCCAGGGGGAAATGAGACTTAAGAGTTGGTTACCTTTCCCGAACCCTCTCCAAAGTCCATAGAAAGGGTTAGTCTTCCCTCATTTCTTCCCTCCAAATAGAGTCTGCTAATTGCTGTCTTAAAGTAGTTTCTCTATGTTGTCTGAGCAAATAACATTTTTCTCTTCCATGATTCTCCTTGGCTTCTGCATGGTGCGAGGTGTGTTCATATAAGCCACACTGAGCACCTTTTTATGCTCTTAAGCAAACCAGCCTTGTTTGATGAATGGCAGTGCCACTGTAGTAGACCAAGTGCTATTACATCATAGTATATATTGGCCCATTCTTTTTTGTAACTTGTTCTAGGTATCCATTGTGGACAGTGGTGTGCGGGGGACCATTGCAGTAGGGCTGGTGCCTCAGTACTACAGCCTGGACCATCAGCCAGGATGGCTGCCAGATTCAGTTGCCTACCATGCCGATGATGGCAAGTGAGTTAACTAGTCATTTTGCACAGTCTTAACAGTCGTCCTGCATCTCTCTCTCTCTCTCTCTCTCTCTTTCTCTGGTGATTATGTAGAAAAAAGTAGGGCTGCCAACCCATTAGACAAATCTTGGTTGATCTGAATAAGACTTGCATATGCATAACTAACCTATTACTTCTGAAACAGTAAACAATAACATACATCCTGTGGCCTTGGGGGGAGTGATTTGTGCCCTTCGACCATATATTGAGTTGTTGCAAGAAAACTGCTCAGACTGATTACAAACAGTGCCATAATGTAGTTGCTCAAATGGTCCACTGGAATTTGTGTCACAACTATCATCTGTCCATAGCAAAGAACTGCTGAGATCATAAGCCTGAAAAGGTGATTGAAAATGAGCATACAAAATTACTTTGGTACTTCTGAATACAGACAGACAGGGGTTTGGAGCATAATATCCCCGATATTGTGATTGTGGAGAAGTAAAAAGTGTGGATAATTGACGTTGCTATACCAGGTCACCGAGAAACAACTTGAAAAAATTACCCGATATCAGGATCTGAGAATTGAACTTCAGAGACTCTGGCATAAACTGTTACAGTGGTGGTCCCAGTGGTAATCGGCACACTGGGTGTGGTGCCTAAAGAACTAATCAAGTATTTAGAAGAAATTGGAGTTGACAAAGTCACCATCAGTCAGCTGCAGAAAGCTGCCTTACTGGAATCTGCTTGCATAATTCACCGATACATCACATAGTCCTAAACACTTGGGAAGCGTTCAACTAGTAATTTGTAGTACAAAATCCAGCATAGTTATCTTGTCTGCTATGTGATAGGTTGATGTTGACGGCGACAACAACAACAACAGCAACATATGCTCCACCCATCTGGCCACTCTGGGCGGCTTATAACAGAACTACAGAAAAACCCATGTCAAGGAGAAAGATCTTTCATTCTGTCAAACAAAAACCATACTGTATTTCTTTTGAAAGATAGGTGCCGTTGTTTCAAATGAGGCTCCCATGTCACCACTGGCACTCCTACCTGTGAGAAAGAAAAAGTGGTTATAAGTTCTTAAAGTCAAAACAGCTGTATACTGTGGCTCAGAAGGGTTTTAATTCCACTGGATTGACTGAACACTGCATCCCTGGAAAGAATTCACTGTGTCGTGTCGTGTACAAAACAGAAGGTTTCTCTATTTCCCGTGCTTGTTGTCTGTGTGAATTTGTGCAGTGGGTGAAAGGAATGCACGGGGACTGGGACTAGGTTTTCAGCAGACACACACTGCAAGCGATGCTCTTTTGTAGTGTGCACACATTATGATGTGCACTTTTATTTCCCCACCTGCTCCCCTATGTGTCTTGAGGGTCATCTTAACACAGAAAAGTTCCTCCATGCAATGTCAGACTCTGTATTGATGGTCAGTGGCCTTTCAGAGTTACTGGTAGAACTGATGCCCGATCTTACCTGGAAATGCTGGAAATTGGATCTGCCACGATCCTCAGGGGAAAAGAAAGGCAAAGCATCCTGATTATATACCATCCCATAGCACTTCAGTCACTCTCTGGCCAGTTTACAATTTAATTATGCAGACTACACATCCCCCCCCCGCTGCTCCCTCTGGTAAATTGTGTACTGATTTTACTGACCTCAGAAGGATAGAAGGCTGAATAAACCTGGAGCCAGCTACCCGGCCTTGAACCCAAGGTTGTGAGCTCAGTTCTAGCTGCACTACAGCAGTTTACTTCTTTGACAGACTAAGAAACTCAGCCCTAGTCCTAAAAATCTAAGGTACCTGTTTCCCAGAAAATAAGACCTACCCCAAAAATAAGCCCTAGCAGGATTTTAATGCATTTGTTAAATATCAGCCCTACCCCGATAATAAGACCTAGTGATGGGCGTGGCCACGAACATGCCTGTTGCTCGCTCCTTTGCCGCTGCCCCCTTGCTCCCTCCTCGAACCCAGGACAGCACGTTGGCTGCCTTGCTGCCCCTCTTTCTCTTGCCCTCCCCCTGCCCCCGTCGCGCGCTGAGTGGGAACACGGATGTGTTGTCTCTCAGCCAAGCACCGCTCCGGGGGCGGGGGCTGAGCCGCTGCTGTCCCTTCCTCCCACTTCCTCCCCACCCACCTGAGGCAGCGTGTCGCCACCTGGGCCCTTCGCAAAAAATAAAATTAAAATTAAAACCATTGGTGGTGGCGGCTGCTGCTGCTGCTGCTGCTGCTCAGGACAGTGGCTGAGCGTTGATCTCAGCTGGATGCTGATGGGGAGTGGAAAGAGGCGTGTGTGTATGTTTGGCTCTGTTTTGTGCGTGTCGCACCTCCTGTCCCAGGCAGCGCCAGATAAAACTTTACACCTATGTTCCACCTCCCAACTGGGGGGGAGGGAAAGACGGAGGGAAGATTGCCTGAAAACAAGACATCCCCTGATAATAAGCCCTAGTGTCTTTTCCTGAGAAAAAATAAATATAAGACAATGTCTTATTTTCGGGGAAACCCGGTAGGTGACAAGTGGAGAGGGATGCCTTACTTATAAGTAATCCACCCCCACTAAGGACGACGGGGGCCAGTTTTGCTGTTTTTGGCTTGAGGCAATAAAAAAACCACACAATCGCAAGCCTTTGAGCATTGCAAACTCTTATTTGGCCCTTTTATTTTCATTTTTAACTTAATAAAAGCATCCAGTGTATCGACTTAATGTGAAAGACAGACTACAACCATGGTGGACCTTCAGGAAGTAACCATTTCAACTCTTTTCCCTTCTGGGGCTTCTCCTCGTTCCCTTTCCAAAATGGTACACGTATATATATGATATTTTGTCTTTTCCCCTTTATTGGTACAACATCAATATATTCTTCCCATAGTTCTAACACTCATCTTTTTAAAAAGGAAAATTTAATAAGAGACAATATAAAAATACAGTGGACCTTTGTATAACAAACAGCTTGTATAACATAAAATTTGTACAACATAAAAAATTCTGGAGATAGGGGAAATTTGCTTAACATAATTGCCTATGGGGAAAATCCGTACAACATAAAAATGGGATCACCCTGTTTTTAATGTATTCCTATGGGGATTTGTATAAAGGAAAATTTGCTTAACATAATTTCATTTGGAATGAATTAATTCCTTTATACAAGGTACCACTGTACATTATCTCATAAAACAGTTATAAAACTGTCAAACCCTACAAGTAAACATGCCAAATGCCATTATGGGTTAACATGTTATGTTGTTCTGTAAAATCAGCATGAGTGGTTAAGGGGTTGCTAAGCGAGTTAGTATGATTATTACAGTACTGAGTAAAAGGAAGCCAGGTTTTATAAAATTAGTCTATACTGTAATTCTGGTAGCTCAGTTGTGAGTGGGCCGCGAGGTTTTCCACCAAAACTAATTTCCACACCCAAGATTCCCAGATGTTCACTGACATTTCTGCAGCTGACTTCCAGCATGGAGTAACTGTCTAGCTGTTACTCAAAAATAATTTACTCTCTATGGTGTACTGGTGCATTGGAATCTAAAAATAGATGCTTTAATCCCAATGCTGGATTTTCATCTTTAAAATTCATCTTTATTGGATATCCTAACTTTATACAAGATATCCTAACTTGAGTACAGGTAGGTTTATCATTTATTGCTATATCTCAAAACTTCTCTACACCATTCCCTTAAGGATCGATTGTGAGCTGATTTCCAGTTTCTAGCACTTCAGTCTTGCTGCTGTTAATGGATTAGAAATTAGTCCTCCCTTTTGTCCACTTTTCTGTTTCCCTTCCAGAATATAATTTTAGGGCATTCAGCTGAAATTAAATCGTTGACTTAATTTATTTCTCTGATTGCCAAAATTTAATATATATAAACTCTCATTCCCACCACATATGAAAATAAGTGCTTGGCATCCTCTCCAGCACATTCTAGGACAATTATCTGTTTAAGTATCACTGGAGTTACCTACCATTTCCATATTCATTTATAAAATTTCTCTTTTATCTCTACTGACGTAGAGCTCAATATTGGCCTCAGTCTTATTGACCTAGATCTTCTTCACTGTAGGAGGTTTTCCTCTTGAGTTATGGAGACATATGTGACCATCAGAATGTTTTCCTACTGCAAGGCCTCACTTATTGTCACAATCTAACATGCACTGGTATTGTACGTTGTACCAGAACTGACCATGTTATTTGGCTGATCTCCTGATGCTTTGAATTCATTTAAACTTCATTTCCAGGCCAACCTGTGCATTTGCTCTTTCAGACTTTACAATGGTCGACCCAAGGGTCGTCAGTTTGGGACGAAATGCAGCTCCGGTGACCGGATTGGCTGTGGAATTGAGCCGGTGTCTTTTGAAGTTCAGACAGCCCAGATATTCTTCACCAAAAATGGAAAGAGGGTGAGTTCTAACCCCTTGTCTGTTGGAAGGGAAAGGAGAAATCTACATGGACCTGGTGGTGCTCATTTTCTGCAGATAAGCAAGTCTGGGTCCTTTTAATGTCAGAGTAGCAAATAATGTGGTGCTGCAGGTGGTAATGGGCCACAGATCCAATCATACCAATACAACTAAGGCAGTGGTGAGCACTGATGTGAGTGGCAAGCAAATATGCTCTAGAAGGCCACTTGTTTCTCACACCTTGATGGCTTTAGAAGTACATCTTTGCTTGCCAGCTTGAGATCCAAGGAAGGAAGACAGAGCATAAGTGAGTGGAATAAAACAGTGTGAGGTCCTAAGCAGAGCAGGATGACAGGATTCCTTAGACTACAAGTGGGATTTCTGTTTTTACAATTCTTCGCCACTTGGATTAGGCATGCATAAGGTAGCATATTAGGGGAGAACTGCTTTACACTTTATGTCCCACCTTGCAAGTATTCTAAATGCAGTCATCTCCCCCCCCCACACACACAAATAATTGCTTTTGATAAATTGGGAATACAATCTCTAGCTGGACTTTGAAGTAATACAAAACCGAGACAGCACACTCAGGCACTTCATTCTGTGCAATCTGTTACGGAGCACATAACCAGTATAGGACACAGGTGTCTTCAGCAGAACAGACCCTGTAGGCCCTACTCAGGCATCGGGAATCCTGTTTGCTCACCACAGAAGAGCGTTCTGCAGCCCTGTCGCCCTTTGCCTCCAGTGTCTTTACACGTGGATGGCAATGTGTCTGAAGAGCTCACTGCTGTCCATAAAAATTTGCCATGTAAGTCAGGACGCTGATTTTTGAAGGTCCCAATTCACATGGAGAACTCCCCTGGGTAACAAGTCTCCTCTTCCTCATATATGTCGCTCATCAGTACTGGCACTGAAAACAGTACTGGCCTGCTACCTTTTCTTAGATCTGTGGTAAGCAGATCAATACCAAACACTAGTCGGTGGCTGATGATGGTGACGTCTCTTACCTTCCATCCACAGGTGGGCTCAACTATCATGCCGCTGTCTCCCGAGGGACTTTTCCCAGCAGTGGGCATGCATTCCTTGGGGGAAGAGGTCCGGCTCCATCTCCATGCAGAGCTGGGTAACGAAGAGGAGGATGACAGCATCATGATGGTGGATAGCTACGAGGACGAATGGGGCCGCTTGAACGACGTCAAAGTCTCCGGCACAGTGAGTGAGCATCTCGTAGAAGGGTGGAGGATCCGAGATGCCCATGGCAGGCTGCTGCTGCTGCTGCTTTGGAAAAGGCCTGAAAAGTGCCGTGCAAAGAAAAGCAGGCTGCTTCTATGGTGCCCCATGGTGCTTAAATGTGCTCCCTGAGCGCATGATAATTTAATTACACAGGGTACACATTCCCCCCCCCCCCCCAGAAAACTAGATACTCAGTTTGCCCCTATTGGAAGGATGGAAGGCTGAGTGAACCTCAAGCCGACTGCCTGAACACGTCAGGGTCCAGTGCTGGTTATGAGCAGATATTTGTTTTGACTCCAGGGCAGAGGAGGCAGCCTGCTCAGGTGCTGAACAGCCTTGTGAAACCTGAGGGGGGCGCAGATCATAAGGCAAAAATGCCCCTTCCCCTGAGTGCAGCACACAGGAATGCTTGAGGAGGCTATGAAGGAAAAGGAACCTATTCTCCATTTCCTTTTCACCCAAGTAGGCCTTATCATAGATATTGTGACCTAGTTCTTCGAAAAATCTCTTGATTTGTGAATGTGGGACAAGGTGCTTCCATACCCATGATTCAAAAAGCCAGGACATGGCCTGATATCACTGGAAAATATTGTGCTTGTGTTGCAAGCTTTGCATAGCAAAGGGCAGGTTGAATGTTGACAACATCAGGGACAGTAGTCAAGGTGTTCTACGCGATGAAATGTTTCTGCTGCATAGTGCTTGGTGTCCTTTTAGGCTTGAATGGGGCATTGGAAGCTGCTTCTGGAAGACTCTGCCTGGAGATCAGTAGTGGAAAATTCCTCATGGAAGTGGAGTTATTATTGCTTATTAGTTACAACTGCAGCTGCCTTTGAGCACTGGGTGTTCAGAGCCCATGGAGAATCCTCACTGCTTATAGCAGGCATCTCCAAACTTCAGCCCTCCTGATGTTTTGGACCACAACTCCCAGAATTCTAAGCTTAGGTTGCCAATGGCAAAGGACTGTGGGAATTGTGGTCCAAAACACCTGGAGTTTGGAAATGCCTGGCTTATAGGGTCCCTTGTGTGGCTGAGTGAGAGGAGGGGAAGCCAGGGTTGCGAAATGGTTGCTGGGGAGGCCTGCTTATGTTGGGGGCCTCGCCATGTGAAGTACACAGAGCTTACCTGGCCGCTCTTTGCTCCATACCAGTGGGACAGACTAGCATGGGCTGCAACACCACAGCTGCTGTACAATCGGATAGACTCCGTAAAAGCCCCGGAATACTTGCCTTCTCTGTTCTTTTAAATCATCTTCAATCTTAGAACTGCAGAACTGGAAGGCACACTGTGCATCATCCAATCCCTTTCAAGGAGGTCTAGCGGGGAATCAAACTTCCTACCTTTCGCTCCACAGCCAGACACCTAAGCCATTGAGCCATTCAGCAGCTCAGATGTGATGGTGAGCGGCCTTTTGAAAAGGAGAGGAGGACTCACGGGAGCAGTAGCTTTCCTGATGATATATTAACTTCTATACAAGATGTGGAGGAACAGAATGACCGGGGGACAGTCCTCTCTTGATCTGCAGCACTGCCATCAGAAGGAAAAAAGGTGGCTGCTTGTCTTCATGGTGCTAAAAATGTAAGAGCAGTTGCAAAGCATGGTCAGATTAAGGCTTTGTCTTCCTTAGTCTCTCTCTCTCTCTCTCTCTCTCTCTCTCTCTCTCTCTCTCTTTTACTGGGATCTCAACTTTCATAGGGTTAACTGGAAATCCACAGTGGAGTTCAGCTACTCCTGGACCTTCTCTCCTCTTCCTCTTCCTCCTCCTTCTCTTCCATGCAGGCTTACATCAGGAAGCATCTTAGCAGCAGAGTGGTCAGGATAAGCCTTCTTAAGACCTTGGATAAATCCATGGGCTGCTGCATGCCCTGCCTGTCAGTATACTGGCATTCTGAGTCTTCCTGCTCTAGTTTGAAAGCAGTGCTTTGGTCTTAGATCGATGCCTGAGGACAAGTGAAAATAATCTGCTAAAACTCAGCATCTGATTCTCTGTAGTGGCGGGACCTCCCCATGGAGATCTCTCCCCCTAGTGTTCTGTCATCAGATCTGCTAATATGTAAACTCCTAATCCTCTCCTGCAAGTGCTGATCTTTCCAAATTACTCTCTTGCGTAATTTGTTGCCCCAGATGCTGGTGTTCAACCAGGAAGGCTTGCTCTTGGTATGGTAGTGAACATGGACGCAAGCTGCCGTTCTGCGTAGGGTGTGGACATTATGGTTGGATAGTACTCCATACTTTCCCTCTCAAAAAAGCTATCCTGTATGTAGAAAGCAAGCAACTCAGGGAGGTAAAGAGTTCATCAGACCTGCAGCTTTTATGATTATGGAGGTGAGGAGAGTTGCATGGAGGGAGCATTAAATCTGCTGCAGCTGAGGCACCAGTTTGCTGCGTCCATCGGGACTAGGCCAAAGCAGCATTGTTGTTTGTAGCTCTGGGTTACAGGAGGAAAAGATGGGTTTTCTACTATGCTTCTCTAGCTGTTTTAATGGCAGTTGGTTCAAAATCCGAATTTGTGATGGGAAGGAAGCTGCTTCACATAATGTGATGGCTTTGAACTTTGGACAGGCTCAGATTTAGTGACCGTATTTACTGGGTGGCTTGGTCCAATCCTATTCATTCTCTCCCAGGGTGGATTAAAATCAATGATCTTTTAATTAAATTGTAAACATTTATAAAACATAAATAAACCATAATTTAAATCAATTCTATTTAAATCCAATCCACCCTGTCCCTCTTGGCATGATGTACCTTGCAGGTATCTTGTGAGGATCAAGTGAAGTTAAAAGATGGTGTTCGACTTTGAAGTCCTTTGACAAAGAATGGGGTGGGGTTGGTAATCTCCCATGTAATGAGTTTTCTTTGTTACTTAAAATATATATGTGTGCAGTTGCAGAAATGTCTTTGAAACAATAGGAAAAGAAAGCTGAGTGGACTCTTGAGGTCATCTCATGCCACAATGCCTACCCTTTTCTGTCATCTCTTGGAATTCTGGCCTATTAAGGCTTCAGGATATTCGTGACCTGAAATGTTGAGATTGACGGGAAGGAGGTTGAAGAAGGAGTCAGCCCTCCGGTCTCCAGATGGTTCAGACAATGCTGTTGTATCCAGATCTCATTCTTCCCTGTCCCAACCAGAATGGGCCAGTGCTGTTCATTCACTCAGCTTGACATACCTTGCAGGTGTATTGTAAGGATTAAAGTGGGGTTAGAAAATGGTCCTTGTGGCTCTGAAGCCCTTGGATGAAGGACGGGGTGGGGAAACATCCTGTGTGATCAATTTTGTTTATTACTAGAATGTTAAAGTCTTCCATATGCAAAGTGGTGTTGGGAGCTCCCCCCCACACACACACACACTGAAGAGCACAAACAGGGATTCTCAGGAATGTGAGCAATACTAGTCTACTGGAAGCCAGCTTCTGTATTTTATGGTGATGCAGAAAGCCATCATCCATTCTGTAGAAATATTTCCTGCATGGCTTTCTGTGTTGACCCTAATGAATCTCTCTTGGCCATGAATGATTTGGGCCAGATGTTAATCCAGCTTCATTTGCAAAGACATCCATGGATGAAGTCTCCGGATCTTGCCTGCTCTAGTTGCCTGGTGCTGTCATGCTTAAAGAGGACATGAAGCAGAGTGTTGGGGTGGGAACATTCTGCATTCTAAGATTGTTCTCTTGTCCTTTCCCTGGCAGCCACGACAGACAGCCATTTGGCACTTCTTCTCATTACAGCAAGCAGCCCCGTTGTGTGTCAGTAAACCTTGCAGCTTTCTCTGCCTTAAGAACACTCAGTTCTTCTGACCTTTCTTGACAAAATCAGGTTCTGGCCCTTGAGAAGAGCAAGTCACACTTAGAGAACTGGCTGTTAGTACTTCTTTTAAAAAGTGTTACATTAATTTTTTTAAAGCAAACTTTTTAGAGATATCAGAAAATCAAAATGGCAAAATGCATAAAGAAATGCAAGTCATAATGCTGGACTTAACCATAAATCTTTTTTTTTAAAAAAAACCCTGCACAGACTAACTATAAACCCAGAAAAGAATCCCCTAACATGTATTAATGAAATATAGGACTGCGTTCATAAATTAGGCAGTATAAAATCACTGGCATGTTTGTAGCACGATCATATATAATGATTCTATCTGTATGAGAAAATGGTCTTCAGAAAACAGGATAACTTAAATTATGAATGTGCTTAGCAAGTTTTTTGCACAGTGGCAAAATCCCAAAGTTTAGAAAGCTTTTTTTTTCATTTTGTGCATATAGTGTTTGTATAATTTTGTCAATATCAAAAATGCACCAAACTGGATATAAACCAAGAACCATTCACTATGTTATGGACTGGCCTTTGGGAAACAGATGTACACTGCCTTATATTTATTTTTTCTCAAGAAGACACACTAGGGCTTATTTTCAGGGGATGTCTTATTATTAAGTATAATATGCTTGAATGTCAGCCCTGCACACAACCATAGCCACGCCCATCACTAGGTCTTATTATCAGGGTAAGGCTTATATTTAACAAATGCATAGAAATCCTGCTAGGACTTGTTTTTGGGGAGGTCATATTTTCGGGGAAACAGGGTATATCAAGGGCCAATCTGAGTGTTGACTAACCTTCCCATCCCCTGCACTCATACTGAGGTTGTAGGAAATGTCTACTTGGGCTGAAGTTACCATGAATAGTCCCTCTTTCACTGTAGTCAATAGGAAGAAAAATGTAAGGAATTTCCCCTTAAAAGAAAAGCACGGATGCGTGTGTTGGGGTGGGAAGATGCTCCTTTAGAAGTATTCCGCGAGGTGTTCTCCATCCATAGATCACTCACTGACCTGTTGGAGAGATGGATCTGTTCATGTTCTCCTGCCATGGAATGGCTTGTTGCCTGAGGCCCAGGTGGAGAATAAGTAGCCCTCCCAGTGTTTTTTATCAGCCCTAGCCACTTTGTGAGTGGTTGAGGAGGATAGGCGTTACAGTCTAGCAACATCTGCAAGGTTCCGTCTTGCTGCTTTTAATTGCAGTCCTCTACACTCACTTCCCTTAAGAAAGTCATTCTCAGTTCACAACCTAATGACATGTCTGAGGCTTCTCATAATACTATTCTTCTTTTCATGATACTATTAGATGTTATTGAATGTTTGATAGAAATTTATTTATTTGTCCCCACACACCTTTCTTCATAAAAAGGACCCAAGGCAGCCTACATCATTAAAAGACAATATTAAAGCTAGCAGGATCAGTAACAAGGATCAAATTTCATAACCCCCCTCCCCCCAAAAAAAAGCAATGCCAAAAGCAAGTTCAAAGCAGGGAGGTACAACAGTCCTTTTAAAAACCCCACTCAGGCAGGCAGTCGCTGAGGGAAAGCTTGCTTGAAAGACAAACATCTTCCCCCGCTTCAGGGAAGACAGCAGAGATGGGGCCAGGCTGGCCTCCTGCGGGAGGGAATTACAAAGCCTGGGAGCACCAGCAGAGAAGGCCCTCTCCTGTGTCCCCATCAAATATATTTGTGAAGGTGGTGGGACTCTGAGGGAAAGGTCTCTGCTGATGTTCTCAATACTAGTTTTAACTGGGCACAGGCACTCCTGTCCACCCCTGAAACATGGCCATCTAGGCTCAGAGATGAATCCAGGGGCATCTCCCATGTATCCAGCACTGGCTGCACCCCTATTCTCTTATCAGCCTTTCAACTGACCAGGAGCACCTCTGTCTAGTCTGAATGAAGTTTCAGCTTATTCACCCTCATTGTGGGAGTTCCTGGAGCACAGGAGAGGCAGAAAGGGAAGGTTTTTTTTCCTCAGCACTGCCACTCATATGATGGACAAGGAAGCAACGTGTCAGAGACAGGCTGAATGTAGCGAGCCTGGGACCTTGTGGGGCTCCTTCAGCAGTTTTATTGGACTTTTGAGAGGCCTGTGTCGCACAGACAGCAGACGTTGACAGTAGGATCTTGACTATGCCATTTTGTGCCACAGGTGTGTGCAGAGAATGTGCCATTTTAGAAACAATTATTGAAATGTAAAAGCACTCCTTGGAATAAAAAAAATGACATTCCATACATCTGATCAACGCTATCTATCTCTGCCAGTTTTTCAGTCACGGGCCAAATTAATGTTTAGCTCACAGTCCTCAAACATGGTGTCATCATGGGGGAAACGGGCAAAAAGTCAGGTTTTCTAATGAGATGATTCCCATACTTTCAATATATTTACCTCATGAGCTGGTTGATATAGTCGCCTTGAGTATCTCGATGTTCCCTCCATGGTTGCCCAGAACACACAAATGTGAAGATCCTCAGTGTAGAGACAGATTTACACAGTGGGTGTCTATTAATGTTACAGCTGGGGTGGGACTATCTCCCTTCACAGAAGGATGCTCTGCAGTGACATAGACATGTGCTCTGACTCTGAAGCCTAGGCTTACATAAGCCTCTTTAGGCTGTTTTTCTGGGACTAGACCAGCTTCGCACTGGGCTGAAGACATTGAAGCCCTTTCCATCACAAACTTTACTGAGGGTTGGCCCAGTCTGGCTCATCTGGTGTTTTTCAGGAGAGAACATCTGTACAGCTAGGCTTGTGGAACTGCCAAGCAGACATTCCAGATCTTTTCTTGAATGCTGGTTGTTCCACTAGACTTAAGTGGTGACTGGAGGTCAGCCTTTAAGCCAAGATGTGTTTCTGCCAGTGAGTTCACCCCAACCAGCACTTGGAGTTGTCTGCTCTTGCCAGCTCCATCTTGTATCCTATGTGGCTGCTGCATTGCTCCATTAAAGTATGAATGAGCAGTAGCCTTGGTTGGGAGAGGGTATGATTATGTGAAATTGATCTGTTATCCGTGGTGTCCTGGTTGCTTCTTTATTTTTATTTTTTTAAAAACATAACAGTATATAAACTAACTCAAAATACAAGACAAATGTGCTCCCCTCCACCAATGGGACCTCCTGGAGAAGTCTTCTTTCTTGTCCTCCTCTCCAGAACTGTATTGATTCTTGTGTTCGAGCTTTCTGTTCGTCTCTTACTAGCACATATTCAATAAATCTACCCAATGTATCATAAAAATATCTTTTTAAAACTCTCATATCTTAACTTATAAATTGCAAGTCAATTTATCATTTATAGCAATATTCCATACTTAACTACACCATTCCTCCAAGTGAAGTTCATGTTTAGATTTGCTTCTGTCCTGGTTGCTTCTGTTCTCCACTATTCCTACCTAGTCTCCTGAAGGAGAAGGAGACACAGAGATGTTGTGGTGCGCGGCCATAACACTGAGTGATGCCTTTATTTAATTTTCTACCAAGGCTTTGATCTTGGGTCTAGTAAGAATCTGACTGTTTCGCAATGCAAATTTAACATATAAACAAATCAGAAAGATGTAAACAGCAGTAACGTGGAAGAATTTAATTTGGAGTCCCTAGGGTGGCACACTTGGTATCAGGTAAAGTCATTGAGTGGTACCACAAGCGATAAAGCCCTCCTTCTGAAATAGTCTGATGATGTGGGGGAGAATGCTTGGATATCACAAGGGCTGTCTTCCTTTGCTAAAACCATGTTCTAACAACTAGTAAGAGCTAGCTTTGTCAGTGAAAACAGGGATATTTTTGTCTATGTGAAAGAGTGAGTGCAAATACAGGTGCCAGAGAGCCATTGCTGTGTTAAAACATGGCATTTTACATAGGAATCCTTTGCTTTCCAGTTTGTTCCATGCAAAACAAAACAAAAGACAAAAAACACTTGACACTTTAAAGACTAACTATTGTATCTTAACGTAATAAAGGTACAGTATAAGCTTTCGTGGATCAAGTCCACATCTTCAGATATATAGCAACAGAATGAAATGTTGAATGAACTATCCATTACGTGCCAAATATTCATTGACTCTTAAGTGTGTGGTACGTTTACTTGCAGTGGAAAGTTAGTGTTTGATCTTTCAAGGAACCACCTAGGCCTAATACAGAGCGTACCTGCTAAAATGGATCAAGAGGCATACAGATGCAGTGCCTGCATATTGGGTTGACATGGAAACAAGCTGATCGGTAGAAATAGACTGGCTGCTGTGTGGACACTGCAGTACAATTGGCCTCTTGGGATTTTTTTAGTAGCATTTCTCTTTTTTTCTAGCAGTAGGAGGGTGAACTGGCACAGTAAACATCTGATATAAAAATTCAGTAACCAAAAGGGTCAAAGGATGACATTTCCACCATATGCTGAATAAATTGAGCAGTCTAAATTGTGGACACATGTCATAGATGCTTACAGAAATTGCCACCCATGGCACAAGTCAGAGTGAAAGTATATTAAGAGTCATTATATCAGTGACACAGAGAACTGGGCTCACACATGTATTCTGCCCTGGAGGCTTTGGTATATAAGCTTTCTACCACTACAAAGCTTTGATCTGGAACAATGAGAGCAAGGAACTTGTTCTTTTTGAAACCACTAATTCTCAGTAGTCTGATGGAAGTACCAGACTTCTATTTTGGGGGTGTTCTTTCAAACACTTGGCATTGGATCGACAGCTTGACTTTTGTGATTTGCGGGGTAAAGGCAGCCACATGGAAAAATAGCTTCCTTCTAATGAATAGAAGTAGAAGGCAGCGGATCCAGCCAGCTGGCTGAGGCAGAGTAAGTCTCACAATAATAAAATGCAGTGTTGAAAGAGTGAGGTGGCTGGTCTTTGTGCATAGAGTCAATGTGAGAATTATACCTAATTACTGAATGAGATGAAGGACTGAGTTTGCTAGTGTGTTTGGACTTCGGAAGAGCTGAGTTTCTGCATCCTTTTACAGTACAGTATATGTTTTAACAAAATGTTTCCAAAACATGTGGAGGGCCGAAGTTTGGCCACCACTGATCTAGTAGTATTGTGAGTGATGGTTGGAGGGTTGCTGATTGCTTGGAAGACCCTGACTCCTGATATTGTTGTGGAAGACATACTGTTGGAAGTTCAGAGCTTCATGCAGGATTTGAAATTGTTCAAGTTAATTCAGAACCTTTTAATATTGGACTAAATATTTCGTTAACTAGTGCAGCATCTGACATGTTACGTGTTCACTGGGAGTTGGGCCTGTTCAAGTTCCCTTGCTGCTTCTGTACTCGTCATAAATGATCTCCCCTGGGCTGAGACTCTGAGCCTGTTAACAACCTATTTTCTTTGCTCAACCCACGTTGCAGATGTTCCTCTGCCTAAATCTGGAATGTGCTACTAGTTTTAAACTTCTTTGGCTGCTGCTGCTGCTGGCGGCGCATATGGCTCATGTGACCTGCACAAAGAGCGAGGCCCATGTCTGCTTATCTAGGAGGTTCACCTGTTTGTCTTGGACCCACTTGTGCTTGGCTAACATGTTCTTGTCTTCATTCTTTGGAAGCTTCCCCTTATAAAGTAGGGTTTGAAGTAAGTGCCATCAGGAAGGGCTTGGGGTGGAATTTCTTTTAAATAATTGTGAGTCTGACTCTGGCTTAATGTGCGTTTGTAGAAGTGGGGGATTTGAACTAAACATTGGTGGGGAAATAGGAGTTGCTTTTTTGAGCTTGTTTTGCAGGTTGCCAGGATAGCCAAACATGAACCTTCTGTGTCCAGATGAAAGAGTATATTTTTCACCAGAAACTGGAAAGAAGAGGCAATAGATATACAGTATCTATTAATCTGTGTTATGGAGCATGTAGAGAATCTCTGGATGGCCACTGTTTGACAGATAATGTGGAGCTTTATGGATGGTCTGTTGCAGCAAGCAGTTCTTAGCTATTTCCCCCCCGAGAAACTATTGTACACGAGTCCGGTTGAGCATGTCTTTCATTCCTCTTTTCCTTTGACAAGTCTCAAATGTCTGCCAGCTGTGACCACGAGAACATGGAAACACACCATTTTCCATTCCTCTTCCTTCAGAATCACTAACCATTCCATGCTCTGTACAGCTACTTTCCATTATTCTTTATCCAGCCAAGTTTCATTCTTGTTGCTTATGAGGAAGCAAAAGGTCACGTGGCTTCCTTAAAATTGCCAGATTTATTATGGCATTAACTTCAAGTGGACATGTAGCCCACTTGATCAAATGTGTAGGATGAAGTTCGAGACTCCAGAGATACCTATTGCAGTACATATAATTTGCGAGGAGGCAGTGGAGTGAAAGTGATTTGAAATGCAGAATTATTCCCAGCGACAGTTACTTCCTGGCATTCGGTGATACGGTGCCTGTAACTAATCCTATGTTCGTGTGATGCTGCTGTCATAAACTAATTGTCAATTTTAATACTTACTGTCTATACCCTGTCCCTGTCCCTACATCCTATATGTGCAAATGAAGTTTAGAAATTTATTTGAAGAGTGTAGGGAATCAGAGTTGCTTGTACTCTCCTAGGGCGGCCGCTTTCCTCCTTTTGTCCTGCCAACTATGCCAATTTCACCCACGTGAACTTCCTTTTACTCCTTCCCAGCGCGCCTGCCCTGATGGAAAAATGAAACACATAGCTCGCATTCTTGTCTTGTACAGATTTAATATTTTGTTTATTAAAGGCCCGCTCTTCAAAGGCTGGGCATGGGTTTTTCGGCATGCTGGCAGAGTGGGCGGCAGGCCCAGATCCGCCGCGCGTCCTTTGAAAGCAAGTATTTGTCTGTTCCTGCGAGGCTGGTTGTCTTGGCATTTCGAACGTCTGGGTTGTAGTCGCCTCAAGCCATCTTCTTCTCCCCGTGGTCATCCCACTTGCAGACTTGGAAAAGTCTCTCTTTCCTTTATCCTCCCTAAGCAGCTTTCAGGTTTGAACTTGGTGGGACAAGAACATTTTCTTCAGGTGGGAATTCCTACAGAGGAGTGACTCTGGAGCTCCACCATTACATTTAATCCCTACTTCAGCCGGTGTCTGACTCAGTGTGGAAATCCCAACAGCATTTGCTCTTTCCCTGGAGGACTAGGCCCTGCCTAGGCTAATCTAGCTGTGGTTTTCCTCGCCCTACTAACAACCGAGCTCTGTACTAAAGCACTGAGGCAACAATTTGCCAGTCCCTGGGCTAGCAGAAGTCGCAGAGAGGGCAGCAGAGACTGAGTGCTCTGTTCAGGCCATGGCTCTGCTAGTCTATCAGTGTGGTTGCTATGGCAATGTGAGTTTGTGTTTGGGCTACTGTCAGTACAGGCTTTGTTATGGCCTGCTGGGCAGGTGGACGGTTAGCAACTGACAGCTTATGACGGAGGTGCCGCCTCTTTCTTTTCCATAGCGGGACTGCTGCACTTTAAGTAGATGCACAACAACAACAAAAACCAGCTGGTACAGGCTTTCTCAGGGAAAAGAAGCTGAAGATCATTGCCTGTTGAAAGTTTGCTTTTGTTGTGGTCTCCTTGCGTAACCATCTGTTCTTCCTCAAGCCAAAGGGAACCTGATGGTTGGTTTCATCTGGGTTTTTTTGAGATATTGCTCAAATCCTTCACCTCACATTCCATTGTGGAATGGCGTTGTTTTCATGAAAAATCTCTAGACTTGCCAGGGCAGCAGGAGTGCTGTGATCTGAACAGATTATGTTGGTTTTTCTGTATAGATGTGTTGCAGGCAGTTACCTGTAGGTTTTCACATTGTTTTTCTTCAAAACAGTAGCAAACTGAAACACTGCCTTAAAATGAAAACTAAAATGTATGGGATACCTCACTGGTCTAGGTCACTTCCCACAGGCAAGTTATCTGTTGATGCATTCATGTGTATTGAGCGCTTTTTTTAAAGCATGTAACATAGTAGTGTACAAGGTCTTGTTTAGAGATAATGCAACTCAGATTCAGTAAGTGTTTGGTATTAGGGTTAATGTGTACATGGTGGGATGAAGGGAAAATGTATACATGGTGATTATGATCCCAGAAAAAATGGGGGGAGGGGGATGCATGGACACCCACACCCTCTCTTCCGGAAGATTAATTCAGCAAGAAAATGTGGAACGGTAAGGGTATGGGTGTACATTTGATGTAAATTGACAAGGCCCTGTAATACACTGGGACATGAAACTCAGTTTTACTAGGACTGGGGGAGAAGCTGAGTGAAATGGCACTGCAGTTCAGAAGTTTTGGGACTGGAGCGTGTAAAAGTAACATTTGGAGACTACGGCTCCCAGAATCCCCCAGCCAATATGGCTACTGGCCATACCATCTGGGGGATTTTGAAAACCTAGTTCGTCTGACCTGATGACATATCCCCAGTACAATTGTTCTTGGCTCTGCTTGATCATATAATATTATTGCATGGTGCAGACCTGCTTTTATTTCAGGCGTTTAGCATTTCTGATAACAGGAGAATTTTTAATAGTGGGTCTACTGTATTAAGGTACTCATCCCTCAAAAAGCTCTGGCGAGTCTCTTATCACACTAGTAGCAGTGCCAGGGAGCAACATGAAAGCACCTTTCATGTTGACCTTATATACTTGGCTCTTTTCACTATAGAGAAAAGGTTTTTTCTCAGTAGATCAAGGATGTGTGGCTCATTCTTATTCTGCTCTCCTCTGGTCCTATCACTCAAGTAGCCCGCTAGGCACTGTGAGATGACCTGATTCAGGTGGAAAATTTTGGTAATACTGTACCTGGAAAAGCCTGAAAAGCCATAATTCAGAATTGATTTTATGCCACGGGGTGGTGGTGATGGTTCTTCTATTTAAGAACAATTATTTAATAATGGCAATGTTAGAACACATTTGTACATGCCAGTTTTACTGTCTGCCAGAATATCTTTGGGCTGCAGTTATTATACTATCTGTAAATTAAATTTAAACCAATTTGTAGGTGCAGTTTGTAGGTGCAGTTTCCCACAGGCCAGTTATTAGAGTAAAACCTGTGCAGTTTTTAGAGATACTATACATTATGTTAGTACCAGGATCCTTTTAATTATTTGTACAGTGGACCCTTGTATAACAAACAGCTTGTATAACAAAAAATCTGTACAACATAAAAAATTCCAGAGATAGGGGAAATTTGCTTAACATAATCGCCTGTGGGGAGAATCTGTACAACATAAAAATGGGATAACTCCATTTTCAATGCATTCCTATGAGAATTTGTATAAAGGAAAATTTGCTTAACATAATTTCATTTGGAACGAATTAATTCCTTTATACAAGGTACCACTGTAACAGTGTAAGAGAAGTGTGTTGTTTGTTGCATTCAGTTATGTACAGTAATATGGTGTGTGATGAGGAATGCTTGCCACTCCACTCACACTAGAATAAATATGTTTTTGGTGCATTTCTTTCATATTTCTCTTATAATCTGGTTCTACATTTTAACTCCTGCCATATAAGTAAGTATACTTAAGATCCAGAGTGGCTTGCTTACCAGTGTTAGCTTCCTACTAGTCAAGTAGGGAAAACAAGTGTGTCTGTTTTACTAATCGTATTTGCATAATCATGAAAAAGAAATAGTTACCCACCCCTTTGCCTTGGAGTTAATGTTAGCCATGGTCAGTGTGCTCCTTGGCATGTGACGCCAAGCACAGTTTACTTCCCAGTTATACCACTTAGGAGCACAGCCTAGTCAAGAGGATAAGACACAGAAGGCTGCAATTTGGAAGCTTGCTTTCAGCACTAAAAGACGAATTGTACAATAGTGCCTTTCAGTGCTACCTTTTTGTAATCTATGTTCTTTTTGTGCCTCTAAGTCTGCTGCTAGATTAATTTGATTTGGTTATTATTATTATTATTGAAAGTGCCAAAACAACCTCTGGAACCTCTTAAGTTCAGCAAATATTTCGGTTGTCCCCAAATAGCATTCTCCCCCCACGCACACATGCTAGCAATCTCCTGTTAAAGCATGGCTCTGCAAAACATGAAAAATGATTAGATCAACCATGCTTTGCAGAAATTGTCCAGTTGAAGTCAGGTAGAATTAAAAGATGTAACACACACATTGATTCCCCACCCCCACCCCTTTTTAAATAACAGTATTACTAATGTTCACTAAAGAGAGCTAATGTTCTGGAATTATAGGCTCAAAACATATTTTGAAGGTGTTTTGACTAACAAAACTCTACAAATACATCAGATTTATATTTACCAAGTGACTTGGTTCTAGGGGAGGATTTGTACAGTATGGGAAGAAGCATGCACACAAATGTATACCTATATTGTGTTAGAAATTTCACTAACATTGATGTCAATACCTGTGTTCTTGGGACATGGTCCTAGATACATGCTGCAAATGCAGGCCCCATCTTGTAGTTGTTTGTTGCTACTTACCAGGAGTGTGTGCTTACCCACTCAGAACATTTAATATTACCCCAAAATCGGCACATTGCTTGGAGCAAGGTCAATTGTGTTAATTAAAAGACTCCAAATTATGCAAGGACAAAAGAGGTATATCAACAACAGATCGTGTCCTGGTCACCCAGGAAAGTAATCATGTGCAAACTAGAAAAGAAAACAGTACAAAGGACATTAGTACGGCATTATTAAACAGAACATAAGATAAACACTCTATATTCCCCACCCTCTTGCCCTACCCACCCACCCCAGCTAGTTTGATATTTATTTTTGTTTCTATTATAAAATACTCTTATTTGAGTTGTATAGGAAAAATTTCACAAAAGCTATTAATGACAAGTATTTTTAAAACACTGAAGCTTGTATGATAACATCACAGTTGTTTTCCCTCCTGCTAAAGGACAGATCCTTGTCTGCATAGGTCACTCCTTTTGTGCAGCTTCCTGTTCCAGCTGTTTGATATGTTTGCTTTGTGCTTAGATGAATGACCATTTCTGTGAATCCTATGGCAGCTGTGGAGAGACAAGTCAGTGAAAAGGGTCACTGATTTGCACCCCCCCCCCTGTAGAAGTCAGGAAAGATTGGTTCAATATGTGGCCGTCCTTTTAGCAAGGGTGTATGGGCACATACACACCCTGCACTGGGGATGCATAGGCTCTGTATAGATTAGAACATGTTTGCATTGCCTGTTTACCCCACATCTCTACTATTGTAGAATTCAGTTTGGTGGTCCGATACTGAGTTTTAATTGTGTCTGGGGAAATATATGGTTCTGGAAGCTATTTATTTCTTCAGTCCAAAGCTTCATTTATTTTTTCCTTTTAAAAATAGCTGTCTAGTCTTCATAGCTGCAAAGGCAGACTTCAAAAGATGTGTGCACTGCAGTCTATTGCAAAATGCTTGATACTTAGCATTGCTTTTCCTCCATTAGCCTAAGCTCGTTTGATGTGTATGAAAAGGCAGTGTGTTGTTGTTTAATTTATCCCTGCTGTATTTTTGTGGCCATGAGGAAGGAAGAAGTTCCTGAAAGGCTTATTTTGCCCCTTGGGTGTCAAACCAAATTGGGTACCTTGGGTACTTGTGGGGGAGGTTGCTATTTTATTCTTTTGCCGGAGATGACAATATGTCTTGGGCCAAGCTTGTCGTGACAGTGCCAGCTGAGCACAATTTTCTGTGGTTGGGAAGCAGGCTTTGATGGTCAGCAGAGCCCACTAGCAGAGTGAACAATGCAAGGGAAAGAGAGACGATGCCTGAAAATTTGTTCACCAGGCATAATGGAAGCAGAGTCCTGGTTTCTATCTTCAAGATAAATCTTGATTATAAAATTGTGCCATATAGTGTGAACTGCTCAGTCGCAAATACATTTTGGTTACATAGTTTCTGCCCACTAGATTTTAGTGGACTCATTAACTATGTGGAGAATGGGTCTGTCCATGGTTACTTTCTCTTAGTATTTTTGAAAAGTTGAATAGGGTAGAATGTTATGAGTGGTTCAGTGAAATCATTACTATTCACACTTGTTGAAAAATAGCACCGATGAGGACTTTGTGTCTGGATGAGAAGTGATTAACTGATGTGGGGGGAGTCGGCTTTGGAGAGTTTTTTTTTTAATCCTTGCTTGCTGTTGCTTTGTGGGTGGTAGTGAGCAAAAGAGAGCATCCTGTAGAGTAGACCATCTTGACTGCTACAGTTGGTGTTTTCAACATTCAGACTGCCCTTTTCTATATAAAGCTTGGCATCCTTGTTCCTGCTGGCAGTATGGGCATGATATTGTGCAGCAATGCTGGGTAATTTCCTGGCATTTTGAATGATGGATATAGAAGCACAGTATCCCATCTTCATAAACCAGAGCTTCTTGTGAAGAATTCAGTCAGCTTCACGGAGTTGCTGTCTTGAGAAATTACAGCTATTTCATGTCCTACCTATGGCCAAATTGCTGATCTGCAGAAAACTAGAAGATCTTAATAGTTGGAGAAATTTTAAAAAAAGAAGTTTTCTGCATGTAGGATTTGAACTCCCACTCAACCTATTTTTTGCTTGCGGTTTTAAAATATGAGAAGAAAATACCTAGGGAAAATGCAAAATAGTTACTGCTACCTTTGTTGATTTGTTCCCTCTCGTTGAGAAGTAGGCAGGCATATCCACCTGAATGGAAATGTGATATTTGCAAAGATAGGATTTTCCATACCTGGATTTTAATTCTAAATTAGATCCAAGCACTGTTGAGCAGTGTTTCCGATTTAAAAACACACTGCCCAGTGATTTTGAGCTACCACCTCCCAATAGTGCTCAGCAGACTTCCCTCTTTCTTGCTGACCAACTTGCTGTTGTATTCCTCCACGATTTGAAGTTAGTTTAACTGTAATACAGTAATACCTGGATTTAAGAGAACCTTGATTTTAGATTGTTTTGCAAGACAAGCAAACATTTTTTTCTGAATTTTGCTTTGATCAACAAGCAGTGTCTTGTAATACGAGCACTGGAGCATGTCACATGATCACAAGTGAGCCAGTGGTGGCTTGCTCTCTCATCCTTCTGGATTGTGGGTGATTTTCTGGAAGGTTCCATCCCAGGCCAGTCTCCAAAGCAGAGGGAGGAGAGAAGAATGGAGTTCTCCCGTGCACCAGCCATGTTGGGAAGGCAAAACAGTCATTCTTGCATGGGAGCATACTTCCTTGGTTGGGATTACTCTGAAAGACAGAACGCAGGCCATAGTTTGACTCAGCAGCCTCTTTGATGTGTCACGTTTCCTCCACAGCTCCTGGAATATGTTGGAAAGGGGAAAAGCATAATTGATGTAGGCCTAGCACAGGCTCGACAGCCCCTGAGTACCAGGAGTCACTACTTTGAAGTGGAGATTGTCGATCCGGGAGAAAAATGCTACATTGCCCTGGGCCTGGCTCGCAAGGTAAAAAAGAAGAAGAAGAAGTAGCTGATATGGTGGCATTATCCCTCCCCATCCCTTGGTGTCTGTAACAAGTATTGACATATTTCCTCCCTGGGAGCATTTCTTCTTGTAATATTCTCCCCCATGGCTGGGAGCTGGGTAAGAAGGACAAGCCTTGGTTGTTCTAGAAGAGAGTTTCTGGGGTGCAGTTGGATTTGCCTCCACATCTTCCTTTCATGTGGAAACCACAGGGAGGGTTTATTGCTGAAGTATCTGTAGTGGCAGCAACCCCCATCCCTTTGAAACATTTGTGCAAGTGGTACAGAGAGCAAACACCTTGGTTTTAAGTGGAACCATACTTTTCAGAGGCTTCCAGGAATCTGGCTTCCATACAAAGGTTGCTGCTGCCGCAGCCATAGCTAATTAGCAATGGAGGTCTGTAGCAGTTATTAGTGTTACCAACACCAGTTCATGGACCCTTTATACAGTAGACAGATGGCTGTCCATTCCTACCCCATATCTCCCGAGATCCTTGTAGGATCTCCTGCCAGCAGCTTCCATGAAATGGTCGCAAGATGTAAGAAAACCCCCAAATTAAACAGTGGTAATTTATGAAACAACTAACTTTTATATCCCCTGAATGCTGTTAGGATGTGTTTTCCTTTGGTTGGGAAATATTGAAAATGCTACAATTAAGCGATTTTGCCATATGCTTCTCTAGTTACTATTGTGAAGGCAACCTGTGTGTTGGGTTCCACTGTTGGGAGAAAGGCAGGATAGCAATGAAAATATAAAGAGATACAGATCTATCCTCAAGTGGTAAAACTGAAGTTTGATCATAGGAAACATAGTTATGGAAAACACATACTGCATTTTCTAGGATCGTTATCTGAGTTCCTTCCCTCTTTGGGTGTCACTTGTACCAACATATAATTTCCAGTATATGTTGAAGTAGAGTCACCTTATGGTGGCATAAATTTATTCCTGTGGCAATGGAGTTACATCTTCCTAAAAGAGATTTAACTTTCTTGATTTGGAATGAAATTCTGACATAAAAACTAGGGTATGTAACACCGGTAAAGAGCTTGGAGTAAGTAGGTGTGGAGGATGTTAGCTATTTTCTTTGTGGCTGAAGACCAACACCAGTGAGAACCCTGATTCAAGATCTTAAAGACTTGGTCTCTCCTCGGCCACATCCTTGCTTTGTTGTTCTGCACACAATCGTTTGCCCTGAATTTTCCCGAGCCTTGCTTATTTCTTGTTGCTAAATTCCAGATAACAAATTAGAAGCAGGCGGGGCTGTCCATTGGAGCTGGACTGGCGTCTGTCCCTCTTCCTTCTCTGTCAGCTGCAGCCATCTGGTTCAGCTCTTTGCCTCCACACATGGCCTGGATTCACGTGGCCTTTGAGACAAGGCCAGTCCGTTCCCTTCTCCTCTCACAACAAGCAAGCAAATCCAAACAGCCGCATGGGATCCAAAGTACAAAAAACTGGACCAGCTTTCTTTGTCTCTCCCTTGAGTTTTCTGTTGCTGCAGGAGGACAATGTGCCCCTAAAAGATGTTGGTGATTGTTTATTATGGGTGGGTGTCAGAGAGAAAGGAAGACTTTGTTTATTTGGGGTAGGTGTCAATAAGGAAGGCACACCCAATCAGAAACTGTGTTGTAGGAGATTATTATCCAGGCTAGCTGCGACCCAGGAACTGTAGCCCATAGAATGGAGTAGCAGAAAAATAGGATGCACACTTCCTAGTCCTAAACGGATGTTTCCTAAACTTCTAAATGGATGTCTTTTCCCATATTAAAACTGGGAGATGTGCTGTTCCTGCCCCAGGAAAGAGCTGTTTCAGAATATTGAGAATTAATGTCGCACACAAGAAAGCTCTGTTCTGTACCTGCTTTTGTGTATGGCTTTCTTATTGAGCATTGGAAGAAGTCAGCTGTAGAGCAGTGACTCATGGCGAGATATCACAGATAGGCAGCTGTGCAACATCTCTGGATCAGGATTATTTAAAAAAAATCTAGTTGTACCAGATCATGCTTAATTACTTCACCTAAGGGGAGGAGTATTGAAACGGACTGAAGCTATGGCAGGATAGTATAGAGAAGTAACACAGGTAGTATCTTTTGTGTTTGGCTCCTGACAACCTTGTACTTCTCTATTGTGGACGCAGATGTGTCCTGGCACACTGGATGAATTAATGATTTAAATATAACCATCAGTGCTGTTGTATGTTTTTGAAAAGTAGTATTGCTTGAACTTTACATTTTTCTTTTAGTTACTGTTCCTGCCTAATTCCACATCCTCTGCTTCTTCACAATTCCTCTTTCTAGGCCAGTGAGAGAGGGAGAACTGCAGCCAGCAGAAACACATTGCTCTTTTATCTCTGGGAACTCCATAAAGCACTGCTGAGTCACCCTAGACTAGAGAGTGCCCTGGTGGCTGCCTCCTTGTGGGCTTTAACGGCTTGTAAAAGCCCTTTCCTTCTCCCTCCTCCCCTATTTGGGTGGAGGATTTGTGGTTTTAATCTCCAAGGATTAACTCATCCATTCCTGAATCACAGTACCTTTAGGAAATTGGAATCCACCCGTCTAAACCCTACAGCCTTTCCCATTGATCTAATATCCCGGTAATGGGAAGAGAGGTAAAATCTGCCTTTGTAGTGTGATTAGGAACCTCATAGCTTCAAAATGGGAATAAGCATCCCCTTTAGCAGAAACTCCTTTTGAATCAGGGATAACCTGGCCCTCTTCTGCCATAAGAATGTCAGGCAAACAAACAGTTGTGTTGTATGATCTATCTTGTTCTGTTTTTTGTTTTTTTGTCCCCCAGGATTACCCCAAAAATCGTCATCCTGGTTGGAGCCGGGGATCTGTGGCCTACCATGCAGGTGAGTTATCCAAAAGTTATGCTTAGGACAAAGTAGAAGAGAATTTTGATTCCCCCCCCTTTGTTCTACAAAGACCATAAGGGTTTTCTGCTTCCCCTCTTATTTTTTTGTACATAAATTTGATGAACTGAATTGCCATGGACAGTATGGAAAGGAATTCGTGGACAGTGCTTGTTGAACTCGCCATGGTTTGTTTGGGAGATGGTATGCTTCCAGGGGTCCTGGCTCCAAAGTCAAGATCTTGGCAGGCAGAGAACGAAGGTGGAGGGCAAAGACTGTTCGGAGATCTAGCAAACAGAATCCTTTTATGCCAGAGAAGGACAACTAATAAACCCTGCTCTCAGGGTTTTTATTACAAAAATTCTAGCCCAAATGCTCTATGGGGCAGAAATGTAGGGAGAGGGAGCCAAGCCTAATTTGGAAGTAATACAGAATAAACTATTGAGGCAGTTGTTTGGGGCTTCCTCCTGGGATTCCCCTCTGCACACCTTAGAGCAGAGCTAGAGTTTCCTTCAATTGGTGCTAGAATTGATGTAGCCTACTTTAGATACTAGCAGAGGCTAAATGGCCTGGAGGACCAATCATTGACCAAGAGCTGTTGGCTAGAACAACTGCGGACTGGAGGTTGGGCGAAGCAGTGCCAAGATAAGTTAGAGACCTATGATCTCACTATGGAAAAGTTCCTTAGTCTTTATTCTAGTTCTAACACACTAAGCAACTGGATGTTTGATTTTGATGCCTGTCAAGGCAGGGCCACAATTTCTGAGTCTCGGTTTTCAATGTGGTATCCCGAACTTCAGATCAACCATTTGAGGCCACAATATTTTGAGACACTATCTTTTCCACAGCTTTGCAGAGTCTTCACTGAACTTAGATTTTAACAGATGCCCTCCGCTTAGCTTGAAGACAGATACAAAAGCATTCCAGTTATGGAACGTAAATGTGCCTATGGCAGCAATCAGATAGAAGACATGATTTCACTATTTACTAATTTGCCCTCTCTACAAGAACCCTAGAGATAGATTTTTATTGTCTATTACCCAAATGTTCCCTAATTGCACCCACAAAGAAATAGTACTAAGGTTGCTCATTGACAATCAGCCTTTCATTACTTATACTGTAGCACTTTTTGCTTTAGCAGCTAAGAAGTTGAGATCTGGCTTTCTCAAGGACTTAAATGCCATCCAACATATAGGTCCCTAGTTCAGTGGGAGCTGTTGCTAAGACTTTTAAGACATGTGTGGTGCATTCAAACACTGATGTTTTTAAATGCTGTAACCTCTTTGGCACTATGCACTGTATATCTGTAAAGGCCTGTGGTCATAAACAATAAACTTTTGACTGACTCAGGCACTGAGCTTTGGGAGAGTCAGTTTCCTAGGCTCCTGAGGCTCCTGGGTCCCGCAATTTCTTTGCTATGTCAGTGTTTGTCCATGGGTGTGTACATGTGTGCACCTTCTGGCGTACCTTAACTGGTAGATTCATCTGCCACAGCCACAGACTAAAGGGTTGCTTGAAGAATAAATATGCCTCAAGCACTTAGGCCGCAAATTGTCTGTTCCTTCTGTGACAAACGAAGAACAATAGTGGGGAAGAGGGTGTGCTTTATTTGCATACCAATTGAAGATTGTGTATTTATGTATGTATGTATTTATTCTCTTTAGTATGGAATTTGAACAAGCTGAGTGCAGTATATTTCTTTAAGTGGGTATGAAAAGGAATCTTCTTTGATCTGTTTGCTTACCTATGTTATAGATAATTATCCTGAACTTTTAACTTCAGCTATAATAGTTAGTTGTCTAACTGTTGAGACTATAATCAGTTTCAAGTCTGTACCAGCGATTAATTGGATTGGTACGTTTTGATTATTAGTACAATATTTATACTTGCAAACAAAAACGGGCAGCAGGTAAACCATCTGAGAAGATTTATTTTAATGTCTGTGCTTGGGAGAGTGTAAGATATTCTGGGGAATTATTTAGATGAATGTGAATTTCAGTTAGGGTTCCAGTCTGCTGTTGTCACCGAGTCTGCCTTGTGTGATGACCTTTGCAGATAGAGGTATTGGGGAATATGGGATCTGTTAATAATCCCCTCTGCTCTCCCTCGGTAGCTTTGATACCACTAATTCTGGCATCTTTCTTGAGTGGCTCTCAGAGTTGAGGGTGGGAGGCCCTACTTTTTATCTTTACAAATGGAGTGTTAAAGTGGGTTTTGTCTTTCACACTGTTTCCCACAAATGCTTTATGGCTGAAGAAATAATCTGATCTGTCCACACAAGGATAAGATGTTGCACATATCACTGTGTCAAGTATGTCAGGAGACAAGCTGGAGTGCTGATTTGTTGTGTGCATATGTTGGGCAGGGTGTGGAAAGCCATGATGCTGGTACCATATTTCTTAACTGGAAGTTGAGTCATGGCTACTGGACTTCTTTTTTGAGAGACAGAAATGTTTTGCTGCTCATCCAAACAGCTTCATCAGTCTGAATACAGCTAGTGCGAGTCCTCCATCTTATAGTCAGTCAAGCATTAACCTCTTGTCACCCTTGTCTGAATTAGGCTCATAAGATGAACAATGGCCTGAATAGGCTTGTTAGGGAGACAATAGTATTCATAGCCTTAACTTTGGCCTAAGGTGCTGAAACCTATCAAGAATGGGTCATGGTGGTGAATTCAGACCAGGGTGACAAGAGGTCAAACTGACTGACTATAAGATGGAGGACTCGCACTAGCTGTATTCAGACTGATGAAGCTGTTTGAATGAGCAGCGAAACATTTCTATCTCTCAAAAAAGTCCAGTAGCCATGACTCAACTTCCAGATAAACTCACATGGATGACTGAGAATCTTCAGACATATTTCTTAACCCAACACTCTGAGCCATCTGACATTTCCTTAGTGAGTGTTGTGTAGAATGCCAATTATGTGTTTTCTAAACCTGTGCATACACAGCTTAATCATGGCTTGCTTTCTTGGAACAGTTTTTGAAATATTTGTATTGCAGCCATCTTCTAGTATAACATCAGTTTTACAAAATGAGCTGATAAATCTCTCTGGAAACCAAGATTAAATGCAATGTTTGCACAAGAGGGACATGTAACAAAATGTTACAGTATGCGCTCCCGTCTAGCACGCAAGGCAGCCATATCCTTTTCTGCCCCCCCCCTTACTTCCCCTTGATATTATACCTCATTTAGCCCAGCCTTGGCAGCTTGAATTCTGTGCCTGGTGAGCACGTTCAGTCTTCATATCTGTTCCCGCATCCAAGCTCAGTTTGCTAAGTTTTTCCCCAGTTGCATTTCCTTAACTTCCGAAAGGTTTGTACTTTTGTAGACTTTGCAATTCTATCTCCCCCCCCCCCAGAGTGGCGGGTATGTCCTGCCCTTGATTAAGCACTAGGAAGGGTTTGCTGTTAATAAATAACCAGACTTCAAAAAGAATCCAGCGTTTTAGGTATCTGACTGCAGAGCCAAGAGATTGGGAGTTCAATTCCCCGCTGTGTCTCCTGCGAGTACAACTAACCTGTGTGGCTTTGGGTGCAGTCCTAGGGTGCCCCCCCCCCCAAGAAGGAAATGGTGAACCACTTTTGAGTAATCTCTACATAGGAAACCCTGAAATGGATCACCAGAAGTCAGAATTCTCTTCACGGCACATGATTAACTATCAATATTAAGGAATAAACCATAGCATTAAAATACAGTTTAAAGGGGCTTAGCAAACCATGAATTTGTCTTGACCATCTGCATTAAGCAAGGCTTGATTGAGATAATGGATTCACCTCTTCACCCTTTTGGCTTGCAGATAATGAGAATAAATAATTAGGCTCACAAAGATGAAATATTGTTTGCCTTCAATAGGAAGGCTGCTCCCTGAGGGAGAATCTCAATTACTAGAACTACGCAAGAGGCACGGGAGTCCAGGGCAGTGTTTCATTAACCATCTTACCCTCAAGGAACATTTAAAATGTCAGTTATGAGTTATTCACTATGGTACACTCTCAGTTCACCAGGAGTGCAGGCAAGCCTAGGTATCACCTTATGTGAACTGAGATCGTGCATAAGAATATGTCCTCTCTCTTTTCACACCGGCTTCTCTTCTGCCACTCATGGTGGCACTGGATAGAACACAGTTGGTGCTGGCAGGAACATTGTCCTTGACTTAGCCTAATCTTCTGTTCTTAGTCCTCCCTTCAAGGGAAATCTTGTGAGAAAATCCCGCTTTAAAAAGCTTCCTGATTAAAGGAAGCGTTTCTCTTCGACTTTTCAGACTCTTCCCGACCTCCTTTTGTTTCAACCTTGTTCTTGGCTGGGCTTCAGCACAGCTGGGAGCGCCTCTTGCCCCACCGTCACCTTCGGTTCCATTCCCCCACCATTCCCCTCATGACTGTTCCATCCTCTTGGCCCTTTCCCTCCCTGTCGAGGTTTGTCTTTGTTGAGGTTAGTTCCTCCCCTTTCTTTCCAGAGCTTGATGCCAAAGGAAGCTTGAGAGGGATGTTGGGAGTGCAGTCCAAGAGTCAGCCGCTTCTCAAGACCTTCTCCTCTTCTCCCTGCTTTGCTCACGTAGGTGTTTACATGCCTTGAAGACACTTGAGCGATGACGCCACTGTTAAAGGTTGCAGTTGCATGGTGCCAGGTCAGCAGAGAAAAGAACTGGCTGGCATTGGGGCTGATCAGTGCATAGCAGGGCCAGGAATTGTTCCGGAGTTCGACTCAGGAAAACCTCAAGCCAAATTCCACCACTGTTGTCTGCGCATAGCACCTTTCATTAGGCACTTTGGAAGTCGTCGTAAAGAGCAACTGTTCTGTTTCCATGTGTAAAATCACATTTTCCCACAACCAGTACACGTTTAAATGCAGATAATGAAAAGGTACATATGTTTCCATCATCAGCAAGTCCGAGTTAGGCAGTGCATTACATCAGCACTGAGTAAACCATAGAATTTCTCCAACTCTCCAGGATATAGTGATGGGTAAGACTCCTGCTGCCAGTTCTTACGAGTCCTCAAGGACAGGGCATAAGGCTGCAAAAATTTAGATGAGATCTCAAACAGGGCTTCAGCCAGCTAGGGTGAGCTGCTGAGTTTGGACTGGCTACCTTAATGCTTTCAGTAGAAAAGTAATTACCTCAGAAAGAATGGGTATAGCTTCTGAAACAAGAGTGAATTAAATAGATATTGAAAAGAAGTAAGAAGCAAGCAACCAAATATATATAATTTGATGCTCCACCTATTTAGATGCACATTCCATTCTTTCTGGATTTTGAGTTCTCCCCAGATTTTGCTTCCAAACTTTCAAATCAACACTGAAGGTCAGAAAGTTAAACTAAAAACAACAATCAAAAGCTGAATCCTTCGGGATGCTTAATTCTCCACCTCTAATATATAATGCATTTTAAAGATTGCTCGTAGCTCTACTTGAAATTAGAAAAGTAAAATTTCAAAAAACATTTTAAGTCCAGTTTCCCTCCTGTCTTTTTGAGTTGTGGAGGGATGGGGGGATGAAGGAATGAAGGGAGGGGATGGAATATATGTAATATGAAATCTATCTTGTACTCTTTTGGCCAACATAAGCAAGAATCCAGTCAGAATTTTCCATGGATGTAAGGTCATTTGCAGAAGCACTTTTTGTGCTTTCTGGACTGCTTATTGCACTGCCAATCACACAATCAGAGGAAGACCTAGCGTGTGATGAACAGCTGGGGGTGGGGTGGGGGAAACTCGCCTAGCTAGTACATATGTCCTTAATTGGTCAGATAAAGCAAGTGGTTTCTTGCCATTAAAATGTGGCCTTTATAATTTAGCATATGCATTTTTAATATTCGGCATGTTTAAAGTATTAGTTTGGTACATGTGAAACTAAATATGCTCCGTACTAAAGAGAGCTGCACACTGATGGGTCATGTGCTATATAAGTACGTGTACATGTTTTGTAGTTTTAGCCATCTGAGAAAAAAAATGAAATCCAGCACCACAAGTGTTGTAATATACACTACCAAGTTTAATATTTGGACAGAAATGGTCTTTGCCTTGTTGCTGTCTCCAACAAACTGGAACAAAACATTCCAAAAGAGGATTAGCAGAACCTTGTCTCAAGAGAGCATAATTTTCTTGATATTTTAACAAGTCCTACTGGAGAACTTGAAAATTTATCATGGGAGAAATATGGAAAAGAAGGCTGGGTCTTGTTCTCAAATCTTCCTGTTCTCTCCCCCAGGCCCTCACATATCTACTCATAATATTGCTTTATGTTTGCAATAAAAATGTGACAGTGCAGATAAACCCTTGCCACTTTCCCTTGGAAATGTCCAGTTGTGCTCATTTCCAAGGGAAGTCTGCCTTACCATTTGAAATATGCTGCTGTAAGCTAAAGAAAAAACACTGCCTGTACTTCAGACGTGGGCTGCATGGTCAGGTGGCTCCTAGAGGTCCCTCACCCCACACCCCATCATAGTCGGAAAGATCTCAAGTTCTGTACTCTTTACCATCTGTTCTGGGTTTGGCTTGTGTCTTCAGTGGCAAGTATTCTGATCTTACTCCATGGCTTCAGCTGGCATCGTCCTGCAGTTGGTGGTGGTTGGTGCTTGGGGACTTCAGCATCCACACTAAGGTTACCTCATAAAGAATGGCTTTAGGAGGTAAAAGAAGAGCTGGGTCTCTAGCTGGTGCTAAGAAACAGCAAAGTACTTTTTTTCCAGAAGAATACTCCGTGTGTGTGATTTCACTTCAGGTGTTTCTTGGTTGCAGAGAATATTCTTGTGTGCCTTATTCTAGTACAATGAAATAGCTCACTCAGGAGTGTGCGAGGTATATTCTTGGATAAGCCACTTGCTTTATGTGAAGGAAGACATATATTTTCCTCTAAAGGTGAGCTCTGGTTAAAATCCATTAGGCCTTGTTCCTAGAATTAACAGCTACTTTCGTCTGCTAAGCAAAAAAAAAAAGTTTTTCTTCCATCTTCAGTTTTTTGGTTTGTGCTTGTATCTCACAATTTCACAGACAACATGAAGTCGTCTTGGTGTGTTTTGAGGTTAACAGACCATTCAGGTCATGGGCTGTTCTCTTCAGTTTGTTTAGGATGGGTTTATTAAAAGAGGAATGTGAAACGTGGACACCCCTTTGGAAGCGGACTGTTTCCTAAGGGAAATTCAGAATTCCAGCTGTTGATTCCTTTCAGAAATTAGAGCCCGTTTGGGATGGGCCAGTCCTTGGGGCTGCTGGAAGTCCAACCTGTGGGGGACCTCTTGTGAGAGAGCGTTGCATACTTTGTATGGTCAGTAAGGGACACTGTTTGGGTTTTGGCCTCCACCTTGCTCCTCAGGAATCCACAAGTTCCCTTAAGACCACAGAACTTCTGGGTGTCAGAGCTGCAGAGAAAAAACTAAAAATTGTAGCACCAGCTGGTTTAAACGCTGTAGGTATGCCCTGATGCTATAAAAGCTAGGACAGTATTACATTTTTCATTTTGGACCAGCTCTTTCTTTGAACACTCTGAAATAGAGTTGTTCATGTTAATGCCACAGAATGTGGTGATGGCATCTGGCCTGGATGCCTTCAAAAAGGGATTGGACAGATTCCTGGAGGAAAAGTCCATCACGGGTTACAAACCATGATGGAAATGTGTAATTCCCCAGGCTTAAAACCAGGGTACTTCAAGGGCCAGATGCAGGGGAGTGCTATCAGGAGACAGATATCTAGTCTCATGCGCTCCCAAACGCATCGGGTGGGGCCACTGTGAGATACAGGAAGCTGGACTAGGTGGGCCTTTGACCTGATCCAGCATGGCTCTTCTTATGTTCTTATGTTCATGATGGAGTGACCGCTGCTGCCGGGAATGGGATCTGGGAACGCTGCCCTCTTTCAGAGGTCTTCCAAAGGATACAAGCTGTGAGGCTGGATTTATTCAATGGATGGTGCTAGGGAGCAATACCTGCCTTCAGTCATTGCATGGGCACGCAGTGGTGTGGGGATGGCACTTACCAGATTGCTGAAAGCATGCTTGTGCAATGCATTATTACTTCATATGTTCCAAGACTGAGTCTAAGGTTAAGCGTCTCTCTCACGACCCTAGTTTGGAGTTCTTCGCCTAGCCGGAGAGCACATAGGACGGGCAGCCTTCAAGGGCAAGCAGTGAAATCACCTGCCACACTGACAAAGTCCTGAACTCAGTCTTGTCTTGATGTTCTGTATCCTGACTGGCTTTCAGGTGAAAGATGGAAGAAAAACTTGGAGTTTGGTTGTAGAGTGATAAATCACTAACTCATCCTTCCTTCTCTGTCAGGCTATCGTTCCTTAGCTCCAGCTTCTTTCCTTTCTTTCTTTCCTTCTCTCTCTCTCTCTCTCTCTCTCTTCTCCACCCCCCTAGTCGCCCTCATCCAGCCCTAGACGCTGTTGCCTTTCCCAAACCCCTGTTCCTTTTGCCTTATCTACGCCTCCCCATCCCCACTGCTGTTTTGAGACCCTCTCCTGGGCCTGCCCAGCGAGAGGGGATTCCCTAAAAGGCACTCGGGCTGGCCGGCCTTCATTATTTTAGATTTAGACCCACTCTGGAATGTTTACACAACATGATTCCCAAGGTTTCCTCGGTAACCAGGGAAAATATTTACTGCCCTTTCCCCCAAGAAAGCCTTCCTCCTTTGTGGAGACAAACGGGCCTTGGCCGAGCGCCTCGTGTTCCGGGCGCCCACATCCGCCACATAGCTGGAGTTGGAGAGACACAGCGAGTGCCAAGGCCCTTTCAAGTGGTTCGTGTCCTCCCCACCCTGCTCCCTTTTGTTCTTCTCTGCCCAAAGGCAAGGAACCGCTCTCCCGACCACCAGGTTCCGAACTTGTCTGACTTTGATCGTGGGCGGTGGTGGCCAAGATTATTTCTCTCTCTCCCTCCCTCCCTCTCTCTCTCTCTCTCTCTCTCACACACACACACACACACTTTTTCACTTTGGCCTGGAATGGCATTGTGACTTGATTGGCTCAAGCAGCTTGTTATTGCCAGGATTGCCTTAGGAATTGAAGCCAGGTCTACCAGAAGTGAGGGTGCTTGTCAGTTCAAGATCCAGAGAGGACATATCCCCCGAGGTGAACAACCCCTCTCCAGATGAATGAGAAACCCCAGGTTTTTGCTGGGGCTATCTGCTATCACTTACGTACTGGCCATGATGGTGATGGTGATGGTGATGGTGATGATGATGATGCCAGCGACTGGGGGCAGAGGTTGAAAAAGTCTCTCTCTCTTTTTGGACTCCCAACAGAACCCCCAGCTTTGAAAATTGTGTTTAAAACACACATCATCTTTTCATGTCTGTCTGGAATGCTGGAAATTTTAGATATTATTGTTGATTGGAGAAATTGTCACCAACTTAATCAGGTTTTAGTTTTGTAATAGCTCCCTTTTTGGACGTGGAGTATAGAAGTATGGAGTCAGCTGAAAGGTTATGTTGCCTTAAGTGGTTAATTGAATCAGCCATTACTTGTCTTGAAGATGTTTTTCTAGCATGTAGGAGTGACCTGGTATTTGCATGGTTGATGAAGGAGACCATTACCTTGAACAGCTCAAGTATAATGGCATGAAAATCTAGAGCATTCTTTTGCCTTTCGTCTAAACCAGGGGTGTCCAAACTTTGACCATCCAGATGTTTTGGACCACATCTCCCAGAATTCCAAGACTGTATTGCCAATGACAAAGGACTGTGGGAGTTGTGGTCCAAAACATCTGGAGGGCTGAAGTTTGGAAACCATTGGTCTAAACCCTGGAGGAACTGAGCAGAAGACTATGAAGGCTGATTCCTGAGGCTCCAGGGAGCTCTGCAAACTCTCCATGATTCAATTTCCAGCTTGGGGAAGCCCTTGGATTTGGGAAGAAAGCAGCAGTGTGATTCCTGACCTTATCGGAAGAAATATTAAGAAACTCGCCAATCCAAAGCTACTGATACATAGACAGAATTCCTTGGATAGTCACTCTGCAAGCTTTCCTTCCCTACTTGAATAAGGCAATATAGAGGGAGTCGAGTTCACTGTTTGTGTATAAGTGTCTACATCTGGGCTGTTGCACTGCTAGCTTTTTGCTTTGCTGAAGGCTTTTTTGGGTCACCCATAGATCTCGTGTGCCAGTTGGCATGTGTGTTGTCTTCTGATCTTCTTTCTTATCACTATGACATATATATTTTAATTTTGCAGATGATGGCAAAATCTTCCATGGGAGTGGAGTAGGGGATCCCTTTGGTCCACGTTGTTATAAGGGAGACATTATGGGCTGTGGGATCATGTTCCCACGTGACTATATCCTTGACAGTGAAGGTAAGTATCTGGAATTCTATTATTGGCAACAACAGGCAAAATGATGGATAAATATTGCAGTAGGCTGTGACACATGGCTGTAAGTAGAGCCTTTTGTGTTTCTTGCCCACAGCTATGGCTGATCTGACAGATTTGAGTCAAAGGTTTCTTTTTGAGGATTCTGTGGGGAGAGGTCTACTCCGGAAGAAGAAGTTGAGTTACGCCCTGACGAGGTGGAGAGCTGGACAGAGGAAAAGCTTGTTGTTGGGGTGGGCAGTGAAGGAAACTATTGGAAAGCTTGCTTGTTAGCTCTATACAGTGGTACCTTGTATAAAGGAATTAATTCGTTCCAAATGAAATTATGTTAAGCAAATTTTCCTTTATACAAATTCCCATAGGAATGCATTGAAAGCAGAGTAATCCCATTTTTATGTTGTACGGATTTTCCCCATAGGCAATTATGTTAAGCAAATTTCCCCTATCTCTGGAATTTTTTATGTTGTACAAATTTTCTGTTATACAAGCTGTCTGTTATACAAGGTACCACTGTATTTGAAGTCAAGATGGTCAGTGGCTTCAAGATTCTTTGAGCTGAGGGAGATCAAGAGTGTATTTCATTACAAAAGTGATTTTACGGGTGCCCTGTAGGTGACAGTGATGACAGCTGTGACACAGTGGCTATCAGGGCCAAACCTCGAGGGGTCAGAAACGTCCTATATCTGCACCAGGAAGCTGAGGAGGAGGAAGAAGAGGAGGAGGAGGAGGAGGATGGGGAAGACATGGAACAGGAACATGAAGGCAGAAAAGTAGTGGTAAGTGCTAACAAGTCTTGCTGCTAAGCCTAAAACAACGGGGAGACAATGAAGGAAATACAATTAAAAAATTAAACAGGGACTTTAAAAAGTAGAGACTGTTCCTCTTCCTAGCTAATAATGTGTGCTAAAATGAAACGGGTTCTACTTGCAACTGGAGAACCCGGTGTGTGTGTGTGTGAGAGAGAGAGACAACCTAAGGTCCCTAGAGAGGTCTTTCCATAATGGATGCTACATTTGACAAGGCCCTGCAGTCCATCTCCTTTGGGGCATCATCTAGTGAATAGTGGCAAAGCAAAATGTGTGCTGCTTATATATCTCCCCATAGTGCTTAAAGCACTCTCTGCCTGGTTTACAATTCAGTTATGCAGGCTACACATTGCCCCACCCCCAGCAAGCTGGGTATTCATTTTACTGACCTCGGAAGGATGGAAGCCTGAGTGAACCTTTTGCCAGCCACCTGGGGTTGAACCCCAGGTCCTGAGCACAGTTATAGCTGCAGTACAGGGGTTTAACCACTGTACCACAGGGCTATTCCTAGTAGCTCCCCTCACAAGGCCTCATCTTATGATAGAAAGGAGGCACACAGTAGAATAGGAACTCTTAAGGAACATGGCCAAACTGTCTAAGGTTCGTCATTCAATTCTTGATCTTCCTCCTGATGTCTTCCTGATTTGAGTTGCCTGCTGCTCATTCTTTTTAGCCTCTTCTTCTCTTTTGGTAGCCTTCTAGCCAAACAGAAAACACACAGTTGACTTTGAAGTCATGTTGCCAAATGTAGCTTCCCTTGGCATATATTGTTCTCTCTCCTGTTTATAGTTTTATGGGAACACGCAAGCAGTGTCGCTAATGAGGGAATAAGATAAAATTATTAGAAGTTGTTTGCTCACAATTGGGCTGGATGCATTCTTTAACCGTATAACTTGAACACAGCAATCTTACTGTTGGGCTTGAAACTCTGCATTATGGTGCAGTATTATGACTTTCTTCTGAGACTTCCCCCCTCCCATTCCTAGTACTTATGTGCTGCTGACACAAGTCTGTGCAGTGCCTGGTCAAATTATAGAAGGCAAAGGGACGGGGGGGGGAGGGAACAGTTTTTTTTCAGTGTTTGGGGTGTGTTTCTCATTAGTTGTTTCATGTAGATGAAGAGAAAGCGCAACGAGTTTATACGGTAAATATTCGTAATTTATGCAGGTCATAGAAGGTAGTTTTCTAATTTGAACTTCGTTTCTTGTAACTCGGCCACTACGCTTTCAGATTTTTATCTGGCAATGTCTGTACAGAATGTCTAGCGTTGCAACCGTAAGTGCTAGAAATGTCTTTTTTTTTCCAGACACATAACAGATGTATGTGCTCTCACTCTAAACAAATTACTCTCCAGGACAGTGAATTCAGTGACCTAAATTCAGCTGCTGCTTGTAGCTCAAGTAGACCCCCTGAATCACTGGGAACTTGACAAGTCAACTCTGGTGTAATTTTGACTGGAGTTCAAAAGCCAAAACTGTTTTGGTTATTTACATATACATATATGCCTGAATTGAACTGTTTATAATTGTAAGATGACTCTGATATTATTAAGTGTTCTGCCTAACCTGCACCCCCTCTTGTTCTGTATCCAAAATTATTCTTCCCTATTCCCCTTTATCTATAATAATAAAATGAAATTAAAAAAACCTGTTGAGGGACAGGTGGCAATCTTTTATATATTAGATGGTTTACTTTTGGTCCCTCAGGGTTTCCCCTGCTCTCTTTCCAGTGTGCTCCAGACAGGAGTCATATTCCCACTGATTGTCCCTTTGTTTGTTAAGAGGGTGGTCAGTGGGTTTTCTTACTAGGTTTAGTCTGCTTCCTAGTGGCTGCTGTGAGTAGTAAAATGTGACTGTGATATTTAAAAAATAATTTGGATGACTGAGAATCTCCGCAGACTTAAAATATATACCAGTAAGACTTATTTAATGTATGTACTCTGACAAGAAGAAGTAGGAAAAATTGTGGCAAAACATGAAGAATGTACAGATAGCAGAAGGAACAGTTATTAGACCTGGGATTTGGATATTTTGCATATCTTCTGACAAATACTCATCTTTTTGCCTCTGGAGTTTCTTCTCTTTGTTGCTTGTTAAGAACTATGCAGCTATGCAGCTGGAAGCTCTGAATAATTTTGTGTCTTTCTGAACTGTTCTGTTTCAGCATGCAGATGATGGGATGTTGATTTCTAACTGCTCCTTTCTTGTATAATGTAAAAAGATACATATAAGATGTGTGGTCAGAATGACACTCTTCCCACCTGCAGTCTTAAATACTTCAGCCCAGCCAAAGAGTCTTCAGGTGCAGGCACTTAACACCATATTTTCCATCTATAAGATGTTGCCATATATTAGATGTCCCCATTATAAGATCCCAAATTAATAAAATTAATAAATCCTCCTTGAGTTCTCCTTCACCCCATACCACCCCACGCTGTTTCCTTTCCTTTCCGTGTCCTGAATTCTCCTCTCTGCTTTGTTCTTGGTGAACAGACCTTTCTTTTTAGCAAGGAAAGGCTTGGGGTGGAGCAGCTCACTAAGAAGTGTCTTTCACACTGAAAAGAAGAGTCTGCTCCTGCAGGGACAAAGCAGAGAAAAGGGCAATCAAGCACTCCTGGAAAGAATAGAAAGCAGCAGGGAGTGGTAAACAGCAGGGAGTAGGGTGGAGGAGAATCCAAACTGATCTTGCTGTTTCTCTTCCTCTTAAGCAGCACTTGATTGCCCTCCTCTCTGTTTTGTTCTTGCAGGATTGGACCCTTCTTTTCAGCAAGGAAAGGCTCTTCTTAATGGGTTGCTCAACCCCCAAGCCTTTCCCCACTGAAGGCTCCAGTCCTTGCAAAAACGAAGTGCAGATGAGTCTTCAGGACATGGAAAGGAAAGGAAACAGCAAGGTCAGTTTGGGTTCTTCACCATATCCCAACCCCTCAGGAAAGGCTTACTTCTGTGTACAGTAACCCCCTGCCTATCGCGGGGGTTAGGGACCCACCCGACCCGTGATGGCTGAAAATCCGCGATATGCGGATGCAGGTCAGGTGGGGCCTGGGGGGTGAGGGGCTGCTGTCGCACGCTACACAGAGCCACCTCGGAGCAGGGCGCGCCGGTGGTGTTGGGGGATCCGTTCCCCCGCCCCGCCGTACACTGCGCAGAGCCGCCTCGGAGCAGGGTGTCCCGGCGGCATTGGGGGATCCGATCCCCCGCCACCGCCGGCGGCCACTGTGCAGAGCCGACTTCACTTGCAGCGCGCCTGCAACCCCCAGGGGAGGGCGGGCGGAGAGCGATCTTTGGAAAGGGCTCCCGGCTGTGGAGACAAGCACTTGTCTCCGCGGCTGAAAGTCCTTTAAACATCACACGCCACTCGCCCGCATCACCGAGGGGAGAGCAGGTGAGTTGCGCGCGATGGCTCTCCTTTCCCTCAAGCCCTTTCGAGGTACTGCGGTCCCGCGATATAACAGGACCGCAGTATGTGAACTGCAAAAGGGCAGGGGACCACTGTACACAATGCCCCTTAACTTTTAATAGCATGATTTTAGAAAAAAATAGTGCCATATACAGTAGATGGAAAAATACGGTATATTAGAATGTGTTTCCCTTCTCTCTCTTAAACCCAGCAGTCCTTGTGATTTGCCACCATTCAGGGCTTCCCCACTTGTATCTTTAAGAAGTTCTAGACTGAGCTTCTATGTTCCCTAATCAACATGGTTAGGAATGCTTAGTTTTGGTCCCAAACACCTAAGGACCAGATTGCTGGAATAGAATAGATTTTGAAAAATGGCGCAGCTGAGGTGGGACATTGGAATCAGCTCCCTCCTGGATACCTGGAAAGTTCAACAGGGCAGGGTTGAGTTTAAAGTCCTTTACTTTTAAAGGAAAATTATTGTTGCTAACTTTGTGAGTTAGCCGAGGCTGGGTTTGCACAGACTCAGGAATCTTGGACCCAGTTCTTATCACGAGCTTCTTTGACAAGTCAGTCCACATTTTAGAAGGTTTCTCCAAGATTGGAGTGAATCACAGATTTCAACCGTTGAGTTGAGCTGCAGTCATCTTATCTAAACCACTGCCTTTCTCTTCTCTGCCTCCCCACCCCACCCCTACCCTCAGGTATTCTTCACACGCAATGGGAAGATTATTGGCAAGAAAGATGCTGTGGTGCCCTCCGGGGGCTTTTATCCCACCATTGGGATGCTGAGTAGTGGCGAGAAAGTCAAAGTGGATCTGCACCCCCTGAGCGGCTGAGGATCCAAGGACCCCCTGGGGACCCGTCTCATTCCATGGGGTTGCCAGATTGTTTGAGCTATTCTTCATTGCACTTCCAGCCTCTTTCTGTGCAGCAGCATTTTCTCTGTGGGGCCATATAGATGTGTGTCTGTTTAACACCACCTGAGCCACCTTCCATGTCTCTCCAGCTTGATGGCAGCTCTTGTCCGGCTCATTCTGCTGCAGCTGGTGGGGTGGGTGGGTGGGTTGGTTTGGGAGGGGGAAACAATCTCAAAGGCTTTTGTTCTGGAGCAAGGTTGGGCTTAGCAAACCGGGGGGTGGATGGGTGTAGAGGCCTTGGAATGGCCTCACTCCTGCCTCGGATAACAGTTCCAGCTTTGCATATGGCTGCTTTTCCCAATCTTTGAACAAAAAGTTGGCATACAACCTGGCGTAGGCCACTGGTCAAAGGGAGCAGCGCTGTATTTGAGGAGCAGGTCCAGTTGGCTAGTGGAAGCATGCAATGGCTCTCCCATCATACATATATATATAGGTGGACAGTGTTGCATTCCCCTATCATCGGTTGGATGCTTGTTACCCTTTCCTAGCTGCAGGCCAGCCCCACCAAGTCCCATCTTTAACCCGTTTCTCTCCCGTTCCTTGGCCCCCTTCTCAGGGCCAGCCCTACCGCTAGGCAGCAGATGCTGAAGTCAGCGGTGGCAATTTTTCCTCTGAACTCCCCAGTTGCTTCCCTCTGTTGTAGGACAGAGCTCAATAGATCACACAACCGGTTTTGGGGCTCCTAAATTTTGCTGTTGCCTCGAGAGGTGTGGATTTAGCTTCTGTATGTGGACTGGGGAGAAGGTGCTATCTTTTCCTTGTTCTCAGGCAGCAAAATGTCTTGAGACTGCCTCGTACTTTCTTAATGAATTCTCTGCATGTCTGGCTAAAATGGAGTATGCAGCCCTGTCGCTCTGAGAAAACACCCAGGAGCCTTCCTTCCTTTTTTGGAAGAGAACTCACTGCTCGCTTTCAGGATTATAATGAGACAATCTTAGAGAAGCAGGGAGAGTGCTTTCTAGGGTCCCTGTTTCCCTGGGCCATGCGTGGCAAGCTGAGGTCCAGGCACCTCTGTCCCCTCCTTCATATCAGCTGCTTTAATGATTGAGGTTTGCTATAACTTTGTTGAACTCTCAGTCTGCCGCCGTGTGAGGTTTTCATCAGTCTAGCACAAGCCCCTGCTGCAAAGCCAAGCACGGGGGGGGGGTGAATCTGGAGGCAGGCCAGAGCTCTCTGCCATGTCTGTTTTCCAAGAGCTCCTGAGAGGGTGTACTTGCTGCTGAAAAGGGCCTGGTTTGACTTGGCTGCAATGCTGCTGCACATCCCTGCCCTGTTGTCTCATGAGAGAAGTGAGTGGCAAGGACAGACCGTGGGGCACGGAGGATGTCCTGCATTGCCCAGTGCTTTCCGTCTCTCCTCCCCTCGGCTTGAGGGCTGGGCCCCCAGTCTTCAGGCTTGCCCTTGTCTGTTCCTTCCTACTGGAGGCTCCCTGCTCTCTCTACCTCCCTTCTGCTTTGCTGTAACTGTTCCCAGAGTCAACCAGCGCTCTGTGGAACTCGGTGAAAAATCTGCCGTGATGCCATCGGTTGTAGATGAGGCTCATTGGTGGCCGGAGAAGCCAAAGAGTGGGTGCATTTTTCCTCCTGCAGCAGGGAGGATGGAAGGATGGTTCTCGCTGCATTGCTCTGTCCCTGTTTTGCTGTTCCTACAGACTCAAGGGCAGACTCTCGCTGCTAAAACGAGAATTTCCTGGGAAGCTGAGAATGAAGAGAGTGATTCCGGAAGCTCTTGCGCTGGCTTCCTCTGATGATATCATTGCCTGGCTTTGTTGTAATTATCCTGTTTTATAAGTGGGTTGGGGTGGAGAACAAAAGTACCATTTTGTGGCTCTCTTTCTTGCTTGAATGTTGATATCTTACCAGCGGAATTTCTTCAATGTTGACCCATACTTTTGTTGCACATTTCACTGGTGGATGGACCCTGACCCTCAGTTGCTGAAATCATGGGAATCCGCAGAAGAAAGAAAACCCTGTGTGTTGTGGTGGGGGAAGGTCCATGTCCGAGAACTTGTGGCAAGCTTGTCAAGACCCTCTGGGGTCCCTAGGCTACAGCTGTCTACAGAAGGAGCCAACGTCCTGCTCCCTCAGCCACTGGGGTGGGCTGCTCTTGGGTCATGCAGAAGAGAGAGCCTCTTCTGTCCAGCTCAAGGTACCTCTGGCTCCTGGTACATCTCGACAGATCACATCTTGATACACCTAATAAAGTTGAAATTTCCATATTTATCCAGCATTGGAAAAGGCTTCTGGCCTGTTTAATGTTGATCCGCCGCTATGTTGACACAATTTTTATTTTTATTTTATATTTGTTTTGCTTTTTTCGTATCACTCTTATTATTAAGTCTTGAGCAGCATCAACATTCTCATTTCTAGCCAGAAATATATACGTAGCTCTCTTGTCTCTAAACTGTTGTCAAAATATTCCATAAATATACATGCCATTGTCATGTTATTTTAGAAAACAGACAGTGTTGTAGTACGTACCCTTTAACACAATACTTGTTGAAGAGTAGTATTATAGAGGTATAGCGCTGTAATGCTAAAATCCCAACTTAAAGTAACATAAGACATTCCAAAGGCACTACTGTGATGGAAATAATTAGAAAAGGTTCGTTCTGTCTGTCGTTTTGAAAACATAAAGGTTAGAATGCCATAAGAATGCAGGGCAATAACACTGTGTTTTATAAGTGAGGAGTGGAGAACATTTGCCCCTCTGTGTGTTTTGGACTCTCTTAAGCTCCAGCTGTTATACCCAACCAAAGTGTCAGGTAGCATTAAGCCATCTGTCCTTGTTAAAACGGTGACTACTGTATAGGGAGAGTGCTGTTCATCACCCAGGTAGATAATACATGATGGAGCCATAAGTTGTTGATGGCAGTTTGCTGCTGGTTGAATATGTACATATATTTGAAAATTCTAAAAGGTTTATTACTTTGCCAGATACTATTTTAATGAGTGACAAAATGGCAAAGGTACCAGCAGGTTTGTGTTGACGGTGTGGTGTGTTAAGCTGTGATAGACTTAGCTGTCCAATAATTCCTACCTGCATTGAATCCACATATCTTAAATGTGGAATAGGATTGATAAAGGTATATAGACTTATTAGCTAGGCATCATGCTTTTGCCTCGCCTTCACCGCAAAAACAAATATTTTATGGTAAGATGAGAAATGTTACATGTTAAAGGAATTTATTGCACTATTTGTAATTTAGCAGCAGCCAGGTTGCTGTTAATCTTCCTCTGGGCATGTAATGGATTTGTGGCATTGCCCTTGATTAACGCATTGGCTGAAATCCTGATGAACACTTAAACAGAAGGCACAACTTTTGGAAGCATGTTGCCATAAGTTAAGAAAACTTCAAATATGTTATCTACCTGTACTGCATACTGAGTCATATGACTCGGTGTGTAACAATGCCTCTGGAGATTTCATAATTTACAGTAATTTGCTTATGAAAGTTACACCATCTGTATAACTGCCCAACAGGACTTCAACCATTGAATTTTTACCAGTTGGCTAGAAGAATATGGAGAAATACTCTCTGGTAACCAATTCTGTGCCTTGGAAATATTTATAAAAATATATGTGATAACCCCCCCCCCAAAAAAAAATTTTTTTTTCCTTTTGCTTTATAGGATTGATGGAGGAAGGGCATAAAACCTCAAAGATTCCTGTCAAAATACCTCTTAAATTGATTGTTAAAAAGTCAATTTGAAAATCACCAGGTTTTACTTATTAGGTCTAACTAACACACACGTGACTTTTTACGCCTATAGGAAAACTTCATGACATAATATGTTTGGGTAGCAACTACAGAAATGGGAGAATTGCTTCTAAATGGGTGATGACCTTGTGCGTGCAGATGGCCTGTAAAATGTGAGTGAAGAAAGCAGTGTTGTTCCACAATACAAGCTCCTTCCAGAAGCACTCAGAAACTAGAAACATGAAATAGCACCTGTACCTGTGATGGAAGGCCCACTCTATGATGTACTTTTGGAGTGTCCCATCTCTTGGCAGGCTTCAGTGGTTAGTGATAACAAGGAGTTCATTCAGGCACCAAATGAACAGACTTTGATTATTCAGCTTTTTTTTGCCTTGAATTTGTGTTTGGTATTTGAAAGGCAGGAATCGGTCAAAGCAGCTATATAGTGGACTCCAAGTGGAATTCAGTCCTAGCAAGCATATGGTGTGTTTTGTTTTCGGTCTTCCAACTACCAGAAATCCAGATTGCAAGAAAAGCTATTTGAAAAGTTTCCGTACCTCCCCAGCCACTGCCTGCCTTTCCTCAGGTCTCTTGCAAGAATGACCAAGAGGCAGCCCAGTGGCCCCCAAGAAGACAGCAGCACTGTATACAGATTTTCAAATAACAAAAGGCACCAGGAATGCTTTTTCTTTCTTTCTCTCTTGAGTGTTAATTTTGAATAAACAGAAAACGTGTTGCCATTTGTACACAAAGAGGAAAAATACTGATACAAAAAAATAATCAAGCTTAGTGCGCTGCTTTCTCCCCCCTCCCCACCTCACCCACCCCTAATATAGATAATATATTATCAACACATCTCTGGCTAACATTCACATATAAATTCTTTCATAGACAAAAATAGATCTCTGTACTAAACCAACCCTCCCTTCCCCCTTCAAAGATATGCGGGCTAATGGTGGAGCCCCATTTTCTGCCTGCTCCCTGCAGTTCCCGTTTCATCTTCAGAACCTAACATGGCTTCCCTGGCGGAAAGTATCTGAAGTCACAGTCCACAGTTGCTGTGCCTTTTTTTTTTTTGCATTAATTTCTCTGCATCCCACCAGTAAAATACTGTACCATAGATGATCCAACCGAGGGGGGCGCTGAATTGGTTATGATTGTCAAAGCTATTAATATTGCATCATATGCTTTTGTGCTTTTTTTAAAAAAAAAAACATTCTAGTCCTCTTGTTGGTAGGGAAGTGCAGACCTTGAAAAACCAACTTGACACTAGAAATGGAATGAACGTAGGGACCTTGGTAGAGGAAGATTTCTGTTTTATAGGAGGCTTGATGCCCTTATACTCAAATCCAAGCTGTTAAATATGTGCTTTCCCCCATGGTAGTGTGATGTGAAGAAAAACAGGCCTTGTTCCATATCTTTACTAGATGTTCAAGTAAGTGAATTTAGGATTAGCAGTCAAAGCTCATGTCACTGAAAATATGTTAGAAGTGAAACAGCTAAAATTCATCTGACATGCTCTGATTTTAAAAGTTTGGTGAACCACGTGAACAAAAGCTTAAGCCTAAACTTTAAAAAAAGGTATATTTTTATATGCCTGGGTCAGTTTGTCTCTGGGAACTTAGCTGTGCATTGTGTGCTGTACTATAATGCATTAAATAGGGTGCATATAGGGAGAAGCTAGGTTTTAAAACTTTTCTCTCTCCCAAAGCAAGCACCGATGGTGGACATTGGCACTTGTTTTGGGAGAGAAAAAAAGTTTTAAAAAAACAGCCGCCCCCCGCCAAAAAATCAGGTGCATAGAGGGAGAAGCAGTGGGTTTTTAAAGCAAATTCTCTACCAAAGAAGCACCAATTTCCACCATTGGCACTTGCTTCAGGAGAGAGAAAAAGGTTTTTAAAACCCACTGCTTCTCCCCTGCATCAGAAGAAGAGGAGGAGGAGGAAGGGAAGGGCAACCACTGCAGTGGCGGCAGCAGCCGCCACCGCCAGCACTGGCTTGGAAAAGGCAGCAGAGGGAAGTATTGACTCAGGTTATAGTCATCAATCAATTTTCCCACTTTTTAAAGGCAAAATTAGGGGCCTCCACTTATACTCGGATCGACTTATACTCGAGTATATTACGGTAAGTGATATTTCATCTTTGAGCACAATAGCTTTGGGGATTGCAGTTCAGAAGGCCATTCCCCTTTCAAATCTCCAAACGTAAAACTGAGGCAAAAAACAAAAAAAGATTTTGTAACAGCACAAGCAAACATATTGGGGTAGTATAACTCTTTGGCACAAAGAAGTGGGTGGAAGAAGCATTCAGAGAGCAAACAGCTCAGTCGAGTCAGCTGTAGGGCCCTCACGAATCTTTCTTTAGACACAGACAAGGACATAGTTCCACCCTGAGCTCAAAAGGGTTCCCATTGGCCTATGATAAAATTTAGGACATTTTTGAAAGGTTTCATGACCCAATATGGCAGAAAGATCATTCTCATATTTGTTTATGGACTCGCTAGTTTGTGCTGTATAAACCAGGCCTTTATGAAGCACTTTGAAAGGGGATGTAACACTGACAGAAGACAACAACAAAAACAAGGAACCTTGGATGCATCCACACATCCTATTTGCTCATCTGGAAGTTGAGTCATGGCAACTAGACTTTTCTTGAGAGATTGAAACGTTTTGCTGTTCATCCAAACAGCTTCGTCAGTTTGACGAAGTTGTTATGACTGACGAAGCTGTTTGGATGAACAGTGAAACATTTCAATCTCAAGAAAAGGAGCTCCATTTGCCATGACTCACCTTCCAGATAAATTCACCTGGATGACTGAGAATCTTCACAGACATAGCCTATTTGTTTCTTTTAAAGAGGCGATTCATTACGCACTGACATTCATATGAGTTTAACAAATCTACATGATGTCAGTTGAGATTCAGAGCAACCCCTTCTGCCTCTGGTTTATTTTCCCTCACTTGGGATCACTGTGAGTGCATGTAAAGCAGCGTCAAGAGACAAGAAGCAACAAGGTGGGGGAGACCAAGCAGAGAATGGGGAGGGAGAGAGAGGAGGAGAAAGGTGGGGTGGAGGTTGGAAGAACTGCATTGAAGGAAAATTGACTCACAGATAGGGAAGCAGAATGTGAATGGTTCTGGATCTCTGTGGGAAAGGACCACGGTTCCAAACAATTCTCAGACTGCAGCACACATCTCATGGGGCTGAGCCCTTGCACTCAGTGGAAGAGTGTGAGCTTGCATGGCATCGGGCCACCGGAGAGTTGCCTGATTTTGGCCAGATAAGTCCCAAGCTTCCAGAACGGAGGTGGGGGTGGGGGCAAATCCAGTCCTGGTCTACAGGCAGAGTGCGCAAAGTGGGAGGTGTGGCAGGTCACCTCTCTCTGCCTCCCCTTTCTTCCTGTCCATGCAGCAAGGGGGCGTGAAAGGAACAGGCCACCCTTGCCCAAGAACGACAGCCACCGGGTGCCTCCTCAGAAGGTCCTCCCATGCAATGAAACATTGGCAAAAGGTATATGAAGACCTGCCACCTTTCCCAATCTGGTGCTTTCCCATCAGAATGGACTGCAATAAACCCGGAGACCATTAGGCTGGAATGGGTGGGTGCTGGGTGAGGACAACCTTAATACTGTACAAGGCAAGGCCAGACCTGAAATGTTCTGGGATCCCCCTTTTTCTGTTTCTGCTGCCCCCCGTCCCTATAAACTCTTCCTTGGATCATGATCTATCACAGGGCAGAGATTATTCTTGCCACTAATCTGAGCTGCTGGTTTGCAAAGGACTTCTAAATTAGACATTGAAGGCTACAAGGGATCCTCACATGTGGCAGGTGGTCCACCCCATTTTGGATTCTCAGTACTGCCTCTGTTCCCAGCAACCTCCACAAGGCCTGGATAGACAAAGAACCTGCTCTCAAGAGACCACTCATGATTTCCCATGCTTCTACTCTCGGTCCCTTTATCACATACAAGTGCCTGATATCACAAGTGCTTCTCTTTTACAGAACATAGAGGCCAAGGCACCTCTCCCCTAGGTTTGGTCAGTGGGAATGTCCCAACTTGAACCGCTCTGGACGCAGCTGCAACAACAACCCAGACTCAGCTTTTCTGCCCAGGAGACTGAGCAGCAGACCAGGGACTTCTATACAGCCCCTGTGTTTCCATACGGAAGCCTAAAGCGAATCTTCCTTCAGTCTGATTTGCAACATTAAGCAAAATGGTTCAACCTACTGTAATGCATTCATTACAAGTGTCTCCCCTCATTTTCCTCCTCAAAAAGAAGAAAAACAGCTGTTGCCGAATACCTTGGACTACATACAAGTGCGCTCCCTTATTGTAGTCTGAATTCTGTCCTGGGTGGATACTACTTTCAGAAGAGATTAACCGTAAAAACACCAGAGGTGGGAAACCAGCTCCTGATTTGGCCTCCTCTTTTTCCACTCTCCCACTCAGTCCATTTCAGCTGCAAATCAGAACTCAAGAGTTTGCTCAAGGGTTTTTACTCCAGGATGGCAGGGTGTAGCAATCTTATCCCCAGGAGTTAGCAAGAAAGACTGATGGACAGGTTAGCAAAATTAAAGGGGCAGGCTGAGAAGAAAAGCAAGGTCAAAACATGGAGGGCTTTAAAGATGGCACAAACTGATTTCATTTTGATCTCTTGGAAATCAAAATCCACTTCTTAAGACACGACAAATCCCCACCCCGCCCCCACATGAACATTCTCCTTCTCTGGAGAAGTAATGTGCTTGGAAAACCCCCCCAGCAGATTTTGATCCACAAAAACTCACCTTGCAACAGATATGATAGGCTTCCCAGTGCCACCGTATTTTGTCCCTGTCCTCACCTCAAACTGTGTCCTTTTCATTTGGCCACTGCTTTGGAAAGTACTGAGCAAGGGATGGCGAGTTTCTTACTAGAAGGCCAAAGGCTTTATCTGTATTGAAAGACCAGGATGGGAAGTGAGCTCAAAATTGCAGGGTCACCAGCACAGCCAGGCCCAAGAAACCACTTGGCCCAATGCTACTAAATGGCTTTACGGGCCAGACTGAACCCTCAGGGGTTGGCTAGGCTTGTGCCCCAAGGCCTTCTCTTGACTTCTCCACCCGCTACTGCTTTTTGTGCTACCGAGGAAGTGTTCGAGTCCTTTAAGCCGCATTGTTCAAGGCAGGGTGACGTGGAGAAAGCCTTGGAGTCTTCGCTCCAGGATGGCCCCCCTCATTTTTTGCACGCCAGTGACTGAGTGGAGTGAGAAGCCGGAAAGGAAACGGGAAATGTCTAGAATGGGACTGCATCAAGGGTCTGTCTGGCTGCCCACATGACATGCGGTTGTGGATGACCCAGAGCAAGGGCGAAGATGAAGAAGAGGCGGGGTGGTGTCAGGTAGGAGGTACCTCCCGTCGGTCTTCATCTCCGGTGTGCCCCCAGCATAACCTTGGTGATGAAATTGACAATGGCTGATGCCGGTTGCTCAGGGTCCCGCTCAGCAAAGAGATGGCAGACGTTTTCGTAAGGGCTGCCCTGCTTCTTGGCCACAAAGCCAAAGATCCTGGAAGAAAAAACAAAGGGGGGGAGGATGTGTCGCCCTATGCACGAAAACTCACAGCGAAACACAACATTGGGGTCTTTAAGAGGCCACTACTTTTTTGCCTTTTCTGGGCGGGTGGGGGGCATCTGAATAAGTAAGAACACACATTGTTCGTGTGTGAGCAGAGGTCTCTGGGATACCCCAGTTCCCGGGCCATTTCTCCTCTCCAACTAATACAGTGCCCCCCCCCCCCGCCGCCTGTCACGGGGGTTAGGGACCCAACCTGAGCCGCGATAATTGAAAATCTGCGATGTGGGGATGCAGGTCAGGTTGGGCCTGGGGCGCCTAGCTGGCGGCTCTTGTACTTACCCCCCCCCAGCCTGGCACTGCTCCAAATGGGACTGCGAGGGCCTTTGGGGGCCTCCATAAGGCCTGGGAAGGCCCTTGGAGGCCTGTTTGGGGCTGCGCCAGTCCTGGGGTAAGTAAGGGAGGCCTGAAGCAGGCCTTTCCCCCCTTACACCAAGGGGCCTTTTTTCATATACTGCAGTCCTGCAATATAGCGGGACCGCTGTATATGAACCGCAAATGGGCAGGGGACCACTGTATCACACTACTCAAGGAAGAAAGAGAAAAAAGATTGGTTTTGCTGTCATCAAAAATGGCTAGTCATTGCTCAGGATCCAGAATTCTCCCTTCCATTTTATGGTTATGGCTCTGTTCCTTTCCTTTCCGAAGAATATTATGGGCTGTGCACTTTGGCGCCTGCAATCCATGCCTAGGGCCAGATTGCCGAGCTGAGGTGTGCTCCTGGTAGGGACAAAGACAGCCTTCATCTCATCTATCTATTTTATCTGTTTAATGAACACAGGGAGCTGCCTTTTAACACAATTTTCCTGGGTTTTTCTTGCTTTCAGTTATCCCCAGTTAACCGTGTAGTTCCAATTGTACTGTACCTTGGACTATCTGAATTGTGTAGACTCTACTTGTCTAATTGGGGTTAAGAACGGAAAAGAATAACATTAACTCCTGCTTAAACGTGCCAAATGTTGTTAAGAAGGAGAGAAAGGAGGAACATTTTTTAATATCCTGCCCCTGGAGCAACTCCTCCACAGAACGTGGAACACTCGATCTTGGAAAAAAGGAACCATTCAGTCTGCCTGTCTACTTTTGATTTGCACAGATTTTAAAATGTGCAAATTAGCACAGTCAATAATGTACATTTCACCACTCTGCAAAGTTAGAACTATGGAGTAGGTACTGACAGAACCCGCTGGGTTTACCCACCACTCTGCATTAAGGTGGGCATGTGATCACCTCCTCTTTCCATATGCTAGAGGACAGAGATTAAAACCATGGCTGATCTCAGTTCTGACATACTACTATCACAACCTTCGGCTTTCCCGGTACTGTACTTACTTGGATGTTGTGCCATCTGGGTTAGCCCATCTGGAAGCAAATAAAGAGAATACTGTTACGTGAGAGAAAGGGGGAGAAATACAGTACTCCCCTATATCTGCGGGGAATCGGTTTCAACCACCCCCACCCCTGGAGGATGCTGAAAAAATGTGGATTACAGTGAATACTATGCATTGCATGGTCTCCAGCTCCCTCAAGTACTGTAGCCAGTTCTGGTAACTTTCTCTTTAGAAACACATATTTCTAGGACTTTAAAAATGTTTTTAATATTTTCATAATGTGAGTAAGTTAATGAGTAGATACTGATCCTGTATGGTACTGTAGTAGTAGTAGTAGTACAGCAAACCCACAAAACAGATCCAAGAGAGGTTCTGCTTCACAACGGGTTGGCAGTGTTTAAAAGGAAGCTCTTGGAAAAACTGGTAGTCATGTAACTCAGAAGTTAGCATAGAGCTCAGCAGGAGAGAAACTGTAAGGAGGAAAAGATGCCCAGAATGGACAAATATTTGGAGTATTCTAATCTCTGGAGCAACTGGGAATTAGAATGAGTCTTCTTCCACAGAAGATGGAAAAAAATCTACGTGGGTTGTGTGTACCCTCCCCCAAGGTTTTTATTTTTAAGTTTAAAAAAAGGGGATTGTATCCCTTCACCCTAAAAGTCCTTGCAACATAGGGTATTTGTACACGACCCCTAAACTCCGCCGCAAATGGCTCCCAGCTCCGGAGCTTAAAATTGTTTCCCCACCAGCTCCGGAGTTTACAGAAAATTAAGTGCGACCACGCCCACCTAAGTGTGTCCCAATGCACTTTTCAGGTACCTGCTCTCGGAGGGTGAAAAATCCCAGATCCGGATGTAACCTAGAGTGCCGGGCTCTCCTCGCTTCTGTTTTGTTGTTGTTGTTTTTTGCTCCCGCCCCTTTAAGAGAAGGAATCAGGACGACGACGGGGCTCGGGGCGGCTTGGACTGGCAGACGGAGGTGAGCCTGCATTTTTTCCTCTCTTTTTTTCTCCCCCCACTCACGCAGACAGGATCAAGGAAGTGCGGAGGGGTGGGGACGCAGGAAGAGCAACGAACCCCCAAGATCTCTGGTCCGAATTTAAGTGGCCAGCGGATCTTAGGGGTCGTGTGAAAAGGCCCATACACACATTTACCATGATGACGGGTTTTTCTTTCTCTCTTTTCAATAATTATTGTTAATTCGTCAACACTAACATGGTAAGACAGACCTCCACCAAGCAGAGAGCAGAATTACAAACTCGAGCAATGCTCTCGTTTTCCGACCCATGTAGCTTGCTCCTGTATCCTTCAGACGGGAGAGGGCTGGAGAAAGTCTGGTTCTCCAAATGTTGTTGGGGAACTGAAACACTCGTCATCACTTATTTACTTGCTTATTTATCATTTATTTATGTAAAGCACTTAGCAGCCCACCTTTCTTCCTCCAAAGAATGCAAGACAGTTAGCCTGGCCTAGCCGGTAGTGAAGAAAAAGACCCGCACTCCAGCGGCACTTGGAAGGCCAGATGTTTCCCTCCCTGTCCCAGAGACCGCACAGAGGAGCCTCCTCCAGATGTTACTCCATCACGCCCAAGGTTTCATTTCCCTTGGATGATTTAGCTTTTCATTGGGGGGAGGGGCGGGAGGGGCACCATGGGCAGGGCACCACTGAGTAGGGGCGCTTTTACACAACCCCTAAGATCCGCTGGCAACTTAAATTCGGACCAGAGATCTTGGGGGTTTGCTGCTCTTGCTGTGTTCCCACCCCTCCGCACTCCCTTGCTCCTGTCTGCGTGAGGGGAGGGAAGGAAAAAGGGAGAAAAGAATGCAGGCTCACCTCCGCCCTGCCGTAGGGAGCTGCCCCGGGAAGTATTCCAGTCTCTTAAAGGGGCGGGGGGCAAAAAAAAAACCCAAACAGAAGGCAGGAGAGCCCGGCACTCACTGCCTTGCAATCCGCACCAGAAATTTTTCATCTTCGGAGACCAGGTACTTGGAAAATGCACTGGGATGCGCTTAGGTGGGCATGGTCATACTTAATTTTTTTATAGTCCGGAGCTGGTGGGAATACAATTTTAAGCTCTGCATCTGGGAGCCCTTTGCCTCAGATTTTAGGGGTCGTGTAAAAGCACCCTAGGTTTAACAGGTACCGGGAGAGAGTAAAGAGGGTAGATGAGTCTTCTCAGAGGGGCAAAAGCAACACCAAAACCTGTGCAGAGTTGGGCTAGTTGGCTGGCTACCTGCGGTCCTGAGGGTCTGTGCTGCAGAACGTGACACTGTTGACGGGATAATGGCGTCGGAAAAACAGCCTGCAGGAAGAAGAAAAACTTTTCTGAATCAAGAGGAGACACACCAGGGCTGTAACAACCAGAAACTCTCCTGTGACTATGCCCAGGAAAGGCAATGCAGAACAAGATGAGCCAGGAGGTAAGGGTGCCGTCACAAGAACTCGTGGTGTAGTGGTTAAAACTGGTGTACTGCAGCCAAAACTGTGCACAAGACCTGGGGTTCAATCCCAGGTAGCCCACTCAAGGTTGACTCAGCCTTCCATCCTTCCGAGGTTGTTAAGAGGAGTACCCAGATCATGGGGAAGGGGGGATGATCTGTATCTTGTATAATTAAATTGTAAACCACCCAGAGAATGCTTTAAGCACTGTGGGATGGTATGTAAGCAGAACGCTTTGCTTTTTTAAGCCGCTCAGAGTGACCTTATAGCCAGATGGGTGGGATATAAATTCAACAAACAAATAAACTGGGAGGCAAAGAGGCTGGGCTGAAAAGCCCATGGCAGGGGCAAACTCTGAAATGGTCAACTTACTTTCTCTGGCTGTCGGTGAGGGTGATGCCCTGAGCTGCCACCTTGAAGTGCACAACGCACGCAGAAGGGCGGGGAGTGGTGCTCAGTGTGCTGGTGGTGGCCTTGGCCACGGCCTGTGGACCTGTCAAGGACTCAGTTTCCACAGAGCTCAGGTAAAGCACGCTGCAGGCTATCAGGAGGGCAGGAGAGAAAAGGTGGTTGCGTGAATGAACCAAGTGAAGGACTGGAAGGAACCCACATCCCTTCCAGTTGCCCCCATACAGTCCTGACTTGGCAACAGTTCAGAGAACCCCTTCCCTGTTCACCCAGGTTTTATTTCCCCTTGCAAAGAACTCAAATCAGAATCAGATCTTCGGCGGCTAATGCACATCTGAGAAATCTCGGCTGTGGAAAAGCATGTGCTTCAACTATATATAATAGTTTGATTTTTAGTTTCAAATTTTGGAATGCCCTCCTAATTGAGATCCGCCTGGCACTAACATTGATGACATTTCGGCGCCAGGTAAAAACCTTCCTGTTCCAGAAGTTTTTTAATTGATACATTATAGATTGTGGGTCCTCTGATAGCAATTTTAGTGTGATGATTTTAATATAAGGTTTTTATTATTGTTTTAATTATTTATTGATCTTCTATGTTTTAACTGTTTTAATTCTTCTGATTGTAAGCCGCCCAGAGACCTTTGGGTAGTGGGGGGCATATAAGTTGTAAAAATAAATAAATAAATGAATAAATAATAGTTTCATTTTTAATTTGCATGAATCTCAGCTCCAACATTCTGGCCATATAGTAGAAATCAGGTAAGATAAATAAACCATAGGCAAAACAATACCGTCACACCTCTCTGAAGTGTTTCCTGACTGAAGGATGTGTCACTGAGTCTGGCCATCCCCCCCCACAGCTAGCATTTGTCTGCCTGCTGACCTTTCAGGCTGACCTCCCACCACCCAACTCCCACCCTCTTGCATGGTACTTACCTGCTCCCTGCTTTAACAAATCAGCAGCTGTGCTCATGTTAGTGGGAACAGCCATCTCTGGAGTCTCCGCTACAAGGTCTTAAAAAGGGAGAGACAGACAAAGAGAGGTAATGTTGTCTAACAATTACACAAGCCTCACATCTTGTTTGGAGCTTACGTGAGAAGAAACACCCCCAAGCTGGTTGACAAGTAAAACCATGCTCCTAAGAAGCTTGTAGGAATGCCATGCTATTTGTAAACAAGAAGTATAATGTGTGTGTGTGTGTGTGTGTGTGTGTGTGTGTGTGTGTTCTGTTGTTGCAGTTGCGACCGACTCTTTGTGACCCCATGTCCATGCAGTTTTCTTGGCAGGAATACTGGAGTGGTTTTGCCAGTTCCTCCTCCAGGCGCCTACAGCGCCTGGTATTCCCTGGTGGTCTCCCATCCAGGTACAAACCAGGGCCAACCCTGCTTAGCTTCCGAAATCAGGTGAGACCGGATGTGCTCAGGGCATCTATGCCTTGTTTGAAAGGACCATTAGGTCTGGGTGGTTTTTGTTTGTTTACTTTTCCTCTGGCAGGGCCCACCGAGACCTTGTGCGGCAACTGCATTGGGCTCACATGTTTCTGGGCACTGCTAGAGAAAAAAGCTGTCATGCAAAAAAAAAAAAGTGTGTTTCTTTATTCCAAGGCAAATTCGGAGCCCAGTTTCCCTGCCTTGTCAAGCTCCGATCCCAGCGTTCCAAAAAGCCTGCTGTAAACCTTACCTTTGCTTGGGATCCTGAGACGACACGGTAAGGAGATGGGGGTGATGGAATGCTGGGACACCAGGGCTGGCAGACTGCCTGCAGGGAAGAGAAAGGCGATCAGTCATCATGGGGACCATATCACCCACACCCCATGCCCACTGTCCTTATAATATATCTCCGAAGGGACCCAAGGTGAGATAGAAATGTTTTAAATACATAAGCTTCAATACTATCTTCCTTCCAGCCCCTCTGAACAACACAGAACCTCCTTCCTCCTCCATCAAGCCAAGAGAACATAATCTATATAGCAGAGGGGTGGAAATACTCCAGGGCAGGCCCCCTCCCGCCAGTCATCCACTGGGATACAAATCTCTTCATTCCCAGCCAGCGACACCCTAACTAGGACAAAGGGGCTTGGGAGTTGTAGTCCAAACGCATTTGGATGAAGCCAGGTTGGGGGAAGCAGCAGCTCCAAAGAGGGGAAAAAAAACCTTGTGGGCACCACCACTGGAGGCAGTACCCACTCCAGGACGCAGGGCGCCCTCTCCTTCATCGTTAGCATCACCCTCAGTCCCTCACCAAAATGGGGCTCATTGTTACAGCCCTTGATCTTCACTCCTTTGGGTCCCGTCTCAATCAGGAAGTGGCGCACCAGCTGCTCCGCGGGGTCTCCTGGGAGAGAAAGAGGGACACCGATCGATGACTGATGTGCAGAACACGGCCTAGACCCTAGACCAGTGGTGGCAAACCTTGGGCACTCCAGATGTTTTGGACCACAACTCCCATAGTCCTGTCATTGGCAGTACAAGCTTGGAATTCTGGGAGCTGTAGTCTGAAACGTTTGGAGTGAGGAAGGTTTGTCACCACAGCCCTAGACCAGTGATGGCGAACCTTTTAGAGACCGAGGGCCCAAAGTGTGATTCAGAGTCCACTAATACAGCCATTTAACCTGAATACAGGCGGCTGTGAGGGGGCCATGTCTGGTGCCCACAGATGAGGGCCACCTTTGGAACCCGTGCTATTGGTTCACCAACACTGCCCTAGAAGATTCCTTGGTTCTTCCAAGGAAACCAAGCTAGTAGAAGAGCTCAGGATGCTGCGATCACAGCTTCACTTTTTTTTTAAACTGATGACCACTGAGGGAAGTCAAGGTTGTGTGTCTGTGTGTGTGTGTTACCTTTGGTGGAATGGTTGATGCTGTTGGGTGGAGGTGTTGCCACTTTCAGAGCCAGTCCATAAGCTCCCTGGAAGGAGTTGCTGTCCCGAATGAGGAAAGTGCCAGGTTCCTTGTCTTTTAGGAGGGCAATAGCTGTCCAGGAAGGAAAGAAGAACCAAAAAGGGTGAGCAGGGCACTTTGTGTTTGCAAAAGGTGCAGTTCAGCCTAGGCAAGATCCAGTATGATAACACATTCTTCTCAGAGCTTGACCCAATCTCCCACTCTCCAAAACCTCTAGAATTCATATCTTCTACAGAGATTCCTTGATAAAGGATGCCATTTTTCTAGAGATGCCTTATCCTGAGCCTCCTTTAAGGATTAGTACCATGCACAGAGAAGAGAACTCCTCCTTCGCAGCGAGGCGAGAGTAGGGCCATTTCCTTCAGATCTGGGCAGATACAAGAGTTCCGGGGATCGGGTGTGCAGGAGGAATGGCATCATCCTTTCTGGCCCTACCATTAGATCTTGCAAGGTTGTGGCCTCAAGCAGCAGGTGTGAGGTTTCACAAATGTTAAAACGATCAGGTATTCTATTTATTTGTGACTGCATTTTTCCTTCCTTCCAGGAAGGAAACCAGTGTGAGAGTTTCTGCCCAAAGTGCCAAATATCATGACCCAGTCAGGGTACTCTGCATCAGGAATGGAAAGGGAGTGTTATATGCTGATTTGATCCAGGTAGAAAAATGTCTTGGGACAACCTATTGCCACTCATAAAACGTTAATGCGGGCGAACACAGAGTGAATGAGAACATGTATTGTGTGTGTTTCTGCAGATCTGTATCTACTGTATATCTATATACATCATCTGCATGCAATTCAAATGAGATTCAAGTTCCATGCTAGTTGACAAATCAGGGGGAAACGAATGGCATTGGTAACAATTGGCACAATCATGTGTTTTGGGGCCACAAGTGATCTCCCCTCCATAAAGTTAAGGTCTCACATAGTACACTTTTAAGCTTATCACATGGCTAGCGGTTGCCTGGAAGTGTGTGTGTGTGTGTGTGTGTGTGTGTGTGTGTGTGTGTAAGAGAGAGAGAAGTGGGGCTGATACTTAGAGACGGTGGCCTGCAACAACAAAATTCATTTGACCTTGGAATGTTCTGATGCTCCCCCTCTCATAGGGCGCTTTTACACGACCCCTAAGATCCGCTGGTCCCTTAAATTATGACCAGAGATCTTAGGGGCTTGTCGCTCTTCCTGTGTCCCCACCCTGGCTGCTGGCTGCGTGAGGGGAGGGAGAAAAAAAAGGAAGAAAAGATCGTGGTTCACCTTTGTTCTGCCTCCGTTCTTGCGCGGCAACATTCCTGTCTCTGTAAAGGAGCTCTTAAAGGGGCGGGAGCCAAAACAACAACAAACAGAAGCGAGGAGAGCCCCGCACTCACTATCCTTACACCGCATCAAACAATTTTCACCAGGGAAGAGCAGGTACAAGAAAAGTATGCTGGGTCGCGCTTAGGTGGGCGGGGTCGCACTTAATTTCCTATAAACTCCGGAGCTGGTGGGGAAACATTTTTAAGCTCCGGAGCTTGCAGCCATTTGCTGCGGAGTTTAGGGGTCGTGTATAAACGCCCTTAGTTTCACAGGCCAGACATTTCCTAACACCACCACCACTTGTGGAGAACTAGAGAACTCCAAGGGGTAGTTTAGCATAGCCTCCTTCCCCTTCCCCTCCACGACTGACCCCTGCCCTTCCAGAGGCACTCATCTCCCACAGCATGTGAAGAACAGAATACAGAGAAACCACAAATGCCCCTCTAAGACTGGAAGAACCAGCTTGGAGAAGCAACTCTCCCATCCAACTGGAGGAATGGAATAAAAGCTCCGCTGGCCTTCTTGCAAGTTTAGCTGTGCTTTTCGAAAGGACAGCGTTTTAATTATTCCGAGACGGACGGCTCACTTTTTAAGTGCTACTTTGAGTTATGTTTAATAGGCCACCATCGCCCACTTTCAGGACTGCCTGTTACCATGGGTGGGGGAAAAGTCTGAATGATATCAAGGATGGTGAGCACAGCCAGGTGTGGCCTCCTGAGAATATGGCATCTGTTTTTGCTTTTCCCATCTCTGCTTGGAGAAGAGCACAGGAAAAGGGGTGGTTGAAGTGCTGGTGGTTAACATGTTGGTGAGTTTTTAGTTTATAGACGTGGCTAAAGTATTGGTGAAAAAAAAACCCAAGATATAAAATGACGCTGATATGAAAGAAATGGAAAGGGAGAAATGTCTCTCCTTGCCTCATAAGGATAGAAATCAAGGCCATGGCTTTCTTCCCAGAAAAGGGATTGATGGACTTGATAGGAACCTTTTATTGTCCCCTTCTGTTACAAGGCAGGGCAGGGTGGGAGTGGAATGGGTGTTCATCATCCCTGGCCCATGGCCGGTGTGTCAGTACCCAGCATATTGGGCCCAAGGGTGACAGGAGGTCCCACGGAGCCTGCCTTGGGCGCAGCAGGATTCCAAGTCCAGAGTCCCAGGCATTACGAGCACTTCTGTCGATCCAGATGAACTGCAAGAACTCTAACAGCAGGATGAGGTGCTAGTCATGGGCAGTTCCATACCTGACCATGAGACCTGGTAGCTCTGCCACAGTAGTACCTTCTACACAGGGATGAGCCCCACGCATGTCTAAAGGGAGCAAAGGGAGCGGTTCTTGAATTACAGCAGGGAGATTTGACAGCAGTACCTTGGTCAGTCATACACAGCATGTAGGAAGGGCAGCTTGGAAAGGGCCTCTAAGAGCGAATGAAAGATTGTCTTCAAACAAGGATCTGTTTTCAATTACTCCAGAGAGCAGGACATGTAATAATGGGCTCAAGTTACAACAAGCCAGATTTCAGATGACTATGGGGCAGCGGGGGGGGGGGGGACTCCTGTTTAGAGCAGTAGGGCAATTAAAACCATTACCTTGGGAGGTGCCGAGCCCTCCAACCAGGAGGCATTCATGAGAAAAATTAGACAACCCTCTGTCATATAAGCTTTGATTTAGAGGCCTGCATTGACAGGGGGTTGGATTCAATCACATTTATAGACCTCTTCCAGCTCTATTATCCTATGGGAGGCATTCTAAAGGTCAAACCATGTCAGCCCCATGAGTCTGAGCAAGAAGAAGGCAAACTAAGCTGGTGATTAACTCCTATCCGACCATTCAGGAAACAAAGCACGTTGATTCGCAAGGTACAGTATGGGATGTAAGTCTGTGAATGTATCATTGCTTGGCTTTTACTGCACCAAGGATTGCTGGTTCTTACAATAAGCTCTTTGCGGCAACTAGCTGATGCCTGACACATGGAAATCTGAAGCTAGGGCTATAAGGACAGTCCCTCCTTTTGCCCGCTGTGCAGTACAGTATTTTTTTTTAAAAAGGAACCATACAGGTTCAACAGGGGAACCAATAGTAAATGGAGGCTCAAACGGAGCCTGTCAGATCTCTGCACAACTTCCTTAAACACTGGTTGCATTAAATTCCAGCAAAATCAAGCACAACCGCTTGGCGTACCTTGGTCCCGGGATAAATGAGGCTTGTACCAGAACTTGGATGTGTCTTGGACAAACTTGACACTAACTTGGTTCTGCTGCTGCGGTGTTTCTGGAAGGAAGTAACATTGAAAAGGGTTAGAGTACAATACTCCCTCTCTCTATAAAACAAACTAGCAAGTCTGCACAGTATATGCAAGCAGTGGTAGAACTGGCAAACCACTCCAGTCTTCCTGCCAAAGAAACTCCATGGACATGGAGTCATGAAGAGTCAATCACGACTGTAACGACACAACACACACATAACATTAAGAATAAGCTTTTTTTTTTTGCTATAGTTAAGAAGTTTCATGCTGGCTCAAAAACTACTGAGTGACTACTGAGTGACTTCACAATCTGTTCCATAATCCCCTAAAGGCTAGAGAACCTCTTTAGTTAAAAGAATCTCAGGTTAGTGGGCCATGAATTAATTTTTTTGACTGATTGATTGATTGATTTATATACTGCAACCTTCGATCCCAAGGGCTGCTCTGGGCGGCTCACAGCAAACTAAAGATACTAAACTATATAACAACAGTAGCATGTAACTATAAACAAAATTATAAAGGAATTCTCTGTGTCAGGAGAACTACTGAGAACTCTGGTATATAATACCACCCTAGATGATGCTAAAGGGACCTGCAATTCAACATATAACAGCTTCATCTGGTTATTTAAGTTGCAGCTTTTATACGGGCACCTCCACATTTATTTAAAATATTTTTACCCTACCATTCTCCCTTAAAAAGACCCAAGGCGGCTAACATCATAAAAAGACAATATTAAAGCTAACAACAGTGAGTATATAAATACTTTAAAAAATCAAACAAAATAACATACAAAACAAACAAGCAAACCATAAACTGTACCAAAGCACATTCAAAGCTGTAAGGTACGACCATCCATTTGGGGGGGGGGGGGGGACTGTCAGACTGCCAGTCAGAGAAAGCCTGGCTGAAGCTCCTTTGAATACTGGG
>JAHTLZ010003468.1:9376042-9407271 GCA_023846285.1 Phrynocephalus versicolor | reverse complement strand
GTGTTGGTTAGGCAGTGGTTGGTCAGATCTAGGATGTGCTTGGGGGGTTTGTGTTTGGTGTGGATGGAAGGTGGTGGCATCTTGTGTCCTCTTGGACCTGGTGTCGGTCTTTGTGACAGAGGCTCGTCTGTTGACCAGGGCTAGTTTCCAGATGTCAGGCAAGCGGGAGGTGTCATCACGTTTATTCATGTTGTTTGGGTGTTTCTCTATTTCAATGGCTTCCATGATTATACGACTGTTGAAGTGTTCAGTTTTGGAGATGAGTTTGGTTCTTTCAAAATCAATTTCATGACCTGTTGTTTTTATGTGCTGGAAGAGAGAGGAAGATCTTTCTTCTTTTTTGACTGCGTTCTTGTGTTCTGCGATGCGTGCGCTTATTCTCCTGTTTGTCTGTCCGATGTATGTGGCTGGGCAGACTTTGCATGGTATTTCGTAGACTCCTTGGTGTTCTAGCTCAATCTTGTCTTTGGGGTTTCTTAAAATGTTGGCTATTTTTTGGTCGGTGCAAAAGGCTGTCTTGATATTGTGTTTGTGGAGAATTTTGCTGATTTTGTCTGTGGTGCCTTTGATGTAAGGGAGGAGGGCAGTGCCGTTGTTCTCTTCTGTTTCTTGGTTCTTGGGGGGTGTTTCCTTTTGGATTAGTTTGGTGATGGTGTTTTTTTGGAATCCGTTTGCAATTAAAACATTCGAGAGAGTGTGTAATTCAGTTTTTAGGTGGTCTTTGTCAGCGAGGCGTTTGGTTCTGGAGATGAGGGTTTTTGCTACGGAGTTGATCTGTGCAGGGTGGTGGTGTGATTGTGCATTTAAGTAGCGGTTTGTATGTGTTTTTTTCTGGTAGATGGTATGTCCTAAGGAGCCGTCGGGTTTTTTGTAGATTAGGACGTCCAGGAAGGGAAGTTGGTTGTTGGCTTCTATTTCCATAGTGAATTGTATTTTGGGGTGTAGGCTGTTGAGATGTGTGAGGAAGTTGTTCAGTTTATCTTTCCCGTGTGGCCAAATAACAAAGGTGTCGTCAACATATCTGAGCCAGAGTTTGGGTTTATGTTCGGACTTCTGTAACGCGTTGGTTTCAAAGTGTTCCATATATAGGTTTGCGATGACCGGTGAGAGGGGTGATCCCATGGGTGCTCCTTCTATCTGTTTGTATCTTTGTCCATTGTGGATGAAGTATGTGTTGGTTAGGCAGTGGTTGGTCAGATCTAGGATGTGCTTGGGGGGGGTTGTATTTGTTGTGGATAGCTGTCAAGGCTTCTTGAATGGGCACTTGTGTGAAGAGCGAACAACATGAATAAACGTGATGACACCTCCCGCTTGCCTGACATCTGGAAACTAGCCCTGGTCAACAGACGAGCCTCTGTCACAAAGACTGACACCAGGTCCAAGAGGACACAAGATGCCACCACCTTCCATCCACACCAAACACAAACCCAGACCCTTCCCACAGATGAAACGAAACCACCATCCAATAACAAGACCACGACTGCACCATCTACTGCTGCACCCCACTCCAGTCACCACATGGAGCACACCTACACACCCCAAAAAAACATTGGGAGACCACAGACACGTAGCCAGACTAAAATGAATTCACAAGACACAGGACCCCACTCCACCAAAGCCCAGGATGCTGCCAGAATGCCCATCACCCAGGTCGTTAAGAAACAGGATGCCTCTAAACAGCCATCTAACCCACCAGCAGTTAATCCCTTAACGATCGCCTCAGCCACACAGCAGATCACAAAAGAACAAACGAACCTACAATCAGCCACAGAGCAAGCAAACCACACCCCCCAGCAGTATTTATAGAAGGACTTCAACTGAGATCACGCTTTGCTTCAAGAAGAAAGAAGCCAGAGCACCAGCCTGAAGATGACGGGTGAGACCTCGTCGAAACGTCGCCAAAACAACCAGATTTCTACACGGGAAGAAACCCGAATCCACCCTAACATGCATATGGTATTAGTGATGTTAAATTATGTTAATATTAGACTACATCGCATACGGTTAGACTACAACCCTAACTCTAACTCTGCCCCCACCCAGAAGAAACCACCACCCACCACCAGCAGCCACTCCACTCTCTTTAAATTTAAATAAAAAGGGTCTTCCTGGTATATATTAGGGAAGTCTTACTGTTTTCCAAAGGGAAGTATATAGCCTCAGATATAAAGGCAAATTGAACCTCCCTGATAATAGGTAAATGAAACAGTATGTAGGACAGTGGTATCTGAACTTAAGCTCCAGATGTTTTGGACCATAATTCCCAGTCCTTTGTCATTGGCATCACAGGCTTGGAATTCTCGAAGTTGTGGTCCATTTTGTTTCCAAAACAAAAAAAAGTGTTTTGTATCATTTCTTGATGGGTTTGTGCCAGTCTCTAGCACTGTTCTTTTCTTAATCTGAAGTACATATAGTGTTTACTGGAGACACCCTTCATGCTGTGAGGGATCTAAAAACCAAAATACAGTACACTAAAATATACAGATGTGGCCTTCTGGCTGGAAGATCAAAAAAGATTAGTCTGATGTTTTGGAAAAAAATTGTCTGAGGTTTTGGAAAAGCCAGCATTTCAGACAAAAATCCCCGAAAGAAGTAAACAAAAAGTACCCTCTGAAGAAAAAAATAACATCAGGCCTCATTGCCCCAGGTTAGATGTGAGTCAAAACTAGACCTTCTATAGTCTTCATTCCATAGGAGAAAAAAAAGAACTGATAAATCCAACATTGGCCTTGCTGGGATTGAACTGATGTACGAGGACTCCTTGTGGTTAGAAAGCCAGATGGTGACATGGGATGGTGACATTCAAGTCTTCATTGAGTCATGAACCTGACTGGGTGACTTAGGGCGCTTTTACACGACCCCTAAGATCTGCTGGTCACTTAAATTCGGACCAGAGATCTTAGGGGCTTGTCGCTCTTCCTGTGTTCCCACCCCCTCCACACTTCCTGGCTGCTGGCTGCGTGAGGGGAGGGAGAAAACAAAGGAAGAAAGAAGGTGGCTCACCTCGGTTCTGCCTCTTGCTCTTCTTAAGTAGCTCTTAAAGGGGCAGGAGCCAAAAAAACAGCAAACAGAAGCGAGGAGAGCCCCGCACTCACTATCATTGCACCGCATCAAAGAATGTTCACCTCGAGAGAGCAGGTACTTGAAAGGTGCGCTGGGACGCGCTAAAGTGGGCATGGTCGCACTTAATTGCCTGTAAACTCCGGAGCTGGTGGGGAAACATTTTTAAGCTCCGGAGCTTGCAGCCATTTGCCGCAGAGTTTAGGGGTCGTGTATAAACGCCCTTAGGGACAGTTACTCTCTCTTATGAGGTCAACCTACCTTCAGGATTGCTATCAGGATCAAGGGAAGGACCTCTCTGAAATTGTTGGAGGAAAGCTTGAGATAGAAACCAACACTTTCCCCCCACAAAGATGTCAGGGGACCTTGAGCTATTTCCTAATGGCAGTCTTTATCTTACAACTCACTAACCACCTATGGGGCTTTCCGGATAATATGGCCAATTGGCCCCATATCTGGAGTCCCCAAGAGGGATAGAAAAAGGCAAGACTTTTGGAAAGGCCAGGCTGATTGATTGGTGGTGCTTCCTGATTGGCCAGAGTTACTTCTAGAGCAGCTGGGCATCAACTCTGACACTGTGGAGTGCCCCATGAACACTAAAGGCTAGATTAGACACTGCCTCCAGTCTCATAGATATCAAAGACAAAAGGAAATATTTGCTCCTCTGGGACACACTTTTCACAAGTGATCCTGATCTATCTGTTTCTCTAAGATGTTACAAAAAAAAAGTTGAGGAGCCATGTAGCCATCACAAAAACCAAATGCAAAACTAGCATTTGGCTTTTAGGCTACTAGTATAGGAAACACAAGAGGGGTGTGGTGGTTCAGTGGACTAAGGCTTCCGAAAACTGTCAGCTGCAAAGTCGGCAGCTCGGCAGTTCGATTCCCAGGTGCCACACATTTGGAATGAGCTCCCGCTGTTGGCCCCAGCTCCTGTCAACCTAGCAGCTTGAAAGCATGTAAATGCAAGTAGATAGATAGGTACCACCGTAAAAAGTGGGAAGGTAAAACAGTGCTTCCTTGCAGCCATGCTGGCCACACGGCCATAGACTTGCACAACACTGGCTCTTTGGCTTGAATACGGAGATGAGCACCGCCCCTAGAGTCGGACACCACTAGAATGCATGTGTTTGTGGGGGGAACCTTTACCTTTACCTATAGGCAACACATTTATACCTGGCTGTATATGGTGGTGCAGGTGGCTTACATGGAGGTCTCTGGCAGTATCCCAACGAAATCAACACACACACACACACACACACACACACAATCTATGGAGGGCTGCTTTGCTGTCACTGTCAGAATTCAGCAAGAACCACTATTCTTGCTGCAGCTGAATTTCAGTAGCCTTCTCTTAGAATGGATAGAAACAGGAAGAAACGAAGGTTTTTATGAACCTTTTGGTTGCTCATGTCTCACCCTAATGACTAACTTGACCCGCTCCTGCTTGGATTTAGGAAGGTTGCTGCCTTCTGTGCTTGTCCTCCACTTCGTGCCCTCCCTTAGTCTTGCAAACTGTTTTTTCCAAGAACTGCCTCCATCTTTCCCCAACTCCCACCCCGGACCCACCTTTGATTTTCTCTGGGCTGGAGGAGAAGACAAACTCCACGCTGGCTTCAAAGGGGAACCGTTCGTCTGCAAAGGGAAAACAGCGGGGAAGGGGGGTGTCAATGGTTGTGGTCCTCAGATACATATCCTGGAGAGAACATTGTGGCCTCTGTTTTGGTTTCCAGAGTTCGGGTTCTCTTCTCACCTCTCCAGGCTTCGTCCAGCTCATCTTTGTTGAACCAGAGCTGGGTGGTGTGGATGGTGCAAGTGTGGAACTGAACGCGGAAAACGACATCTCGTTCCGCTCCTCGGAGTTGCTTATGGTAGCATTTCACCTGGAGGAAGGAAGAAGAGACGAGAAGAGTTAATAGAGGGTTCGAATCCCAGCTGCCACACATCTGGAATGAGCTCCCACTGATAACCCCAGCTCCTGCCAACCCAGCAGCTTGAAAACATATAAATGCAAAAAGATAAATCGGTACAACCGTAAAAAGTGGGAAGTTAAAACAGTGTTTCCTTGCAGCCATGCCGGCCACGTGGCCATGGAGCTTGAAAGCATGTAAATGCAAGGAGTGAACCGCCCAGAGTTCACTTTTGGGAAATTGGTGCGGTATATAAATATAAAAATAAATAAAATAAATAAATAAGATTCAGCTACTGTCTTAGCTAGATTGTGTGCTTCTAGCACTACCCGGCTCCACTCACACACACTGGATAGGCACCTAGCCTTCCAGGGATTTAGCCGACAGATTTTATCCATATCTCCACATCTTTCCTTCAGATTAAAACAAAAACAAGAAACAGGAAGTTTCCCCCCTCCCTCAGTTAAAGAGATATATGCCCATGGTCTGTATCATCAAATTGCTTTTGACTTCATGACGACCTCCATGTGTGGACATGCCTGCTTTAGAGGCAAGCATCAAAACCTTGAACCTGACCTGGGATACTTCATTCATTCATTCATTCATTCATTCATTCATTCATTCATTCATTCATTCATTCATTCATTCATTCATTATTTATTTACTTTCAAACTGCAAGAGAGTTTCAGGTGAAAAGCCTGTACACATTTAACTGCTAGGAAGCCCCATTGAACTCAGTACCAGCTAACCATGCCCAGCACTGTACTTTGAAACCTCCAGCATCAATTCCTTTTTCAAGCCCCTGTGAAGTGCTGGGCTGGCTAATTGCAGATAATAGCTTATAAACGGCTTTGCCAATGGCTCTGCAAAGGAGACACTGTTACCCCGGGTAGTGTACACAAACACCCTCTCCTGGCCCCATCACATCCCGTCATAGTCATTCCCAGTCAAAGAAAGGGTATATTTCTCACACGGACTATAACAACACACAAATCCTGCTCGAGAGAGTCTAACATGGGGCAGTACAAACAGCAGCTCATTTGGAATTACCACCAGCCATGTAGGGCGGCTTGACTTCTGTTGGTATTTTTTTCTTTAAAAAATAAATAAAATAAAAACAGAATTCCCATCATGGAATAAGATTTTTTTTAAAGGGATGTAAAACCTTTACTCTTTGGCTTACCTTGGCATAATCAGGCCCTCGACAAGGATTCTCCAGACTTTGAGGTATTCCCCCAGTTTGTCAGGCAAAGATATTGTAACCTTTGAACTGCAGACCCGGAAGGGACCCTATGGATCAGCGAGTCCAGGCCCTCTAAAGGAGGCACAGTGAGGGAATTGCCCTCCCGACCTCCAGCTCTGCAGCCAGAGACCTCAGCCACTGAGCTACCCAGCAGCAGTGCTAAGTCTTGCCCTGGCCTCTTGCTTTTGGAAGACTGAATGCAGTGCCCTCACCCGAGTACACATGGGAGGGGGAGGTGTCCACATGCCAATATGTAATCATGCAACATGATAATAGATTTCCACTGGTCTTAGATGCCCTGAGCATATCTGATCACGCCTGATTTCGGAAGCTAAGCAGGGTCGGCCCTGGTTAGTACTTGGATGGGAGACCACCAGGGAATACCAGGTACTGTAGGCGCCTGGAGTAGGAACTGGCAAGCCACTCCAGTGTTCCTGCCAAGAAAAACTCCATGGACATGGAGTCACGAGGAGTCGGTTACAACTATAACGACACAATACACACACACACACATACACACACACAGTTCTGTACCCTCACTGCCCACAGTCGCACGAGGCAAGGTCAGAGAAAAACATAAAAGGATGATGCCTTACAATGTATTGTCAGGGGAACATGTTGCTAGTGATGTCACCCCCCAAGCACTGGTGTTTTGCTCCATGTTGCCAGAAAAAAGAAGGGAGGGAGGGAGGAGAAGAGATATTTATGTGTGCTTGTGTGTGATCGCTTTGTTCCTTGAAATATCTCCGGACCTGACTGCCCAACAGCACTCACCATGACATCTCCCTTCAGAAGCAAGGCTGGCTCCAGGGTGATGCAGATCTTCTGAGTCCCACCTGAACCATGGAGGCTGCTACAAGGCACAGAACAACAAAAGCAGAGATGACATCTTAGGCATAAAGAGATGCCAGTGGACACCAAAAATGTTTGCCCTAGGGAGAATCACTTACTAGATCCCAGAGGTATAGACCAGCTGCATGGACTGGTAAATCTTCAGGAAAGGCTGATAACCTAGAAGAGGGAAAATATGTTAAATAGCACAAGCTGGTAGAACATCACCATCTTATGGTGGAAACACAACTTAGAGGAGGTCCTTTTTCTATGCCGTTCTACAGTCGAACCAGAACTTAAGAGAAATCACTACACTTCCAGGATCCCACAGCCAGGGTGGCTGCTAACCATTCGGCCTTGAATAATCTGAAGAGTGGTAGGTAATCTGAAAAAAGAACATTTTCTATGTTGTTAGTTATCTGGAAGCTGAGTCATGGCAACTGGACTTCTTTTTCTTGAGAGACTGAAATGTTTCTCCTGTCCATCCAAACAGCTTTGTCAGTCTGAAGAAAGCTAGTTGTGAGTCCTCCATTTTTATAGTCCATATATTTTTTTGGTCCCAGACAAATCGAAAAATACTTCATGCCTTCACCACCAAGGCCATAGCTAATGACCCATACTTTATGGGTTTCAGCACCTTAAGCCATTGTTCACCTTTGTCTACCTAACAAGCCTATTCAGGCCATTGTTCATCTTATGAGCCTATTTCAGACCAGGGTGACAAGAGGTCAAAGTGAGCTACAAAATGGAGGGCTCGCAACTAGCTTTCCTCAGATTGACGAAGCTGTTTGGATGAGGAGCAAAACATTTCAATCTCTCAAGAAAAAGAAGTCTTGTTGCCATGACTCAACTTCCAGATAAACTCACCTGGAGGACTGAGAATCTTCACAGGCTGTGCTGTTAGTTGATTACCCAGACATCCCTTGCCCCACTAAGGGCGAAAGAAAGATACAAATACACACACTAGAAATGAGCAAGGTGGTGTGAGGAAATTTTGGACACATGCATGGGCCTTGCACCCAAAAGGGGTGGGCCTGGCAATAATGCTTATCTAGAGATTGCTCTACCACCTCGTGCCCCTTACCTCCTCCAGCCTCAAAGGTTGGGATAGCAGGAAGCAGGACGTGATGCAGAAAGAGTGTGTTGCTATTCATCTTGATTGTCCCTGACAGCAGCCCACTGAAATACTGGATATACCTGTACACAAGGAGAAAACGGGAGCATTCAGCTAGAAGCTGTCAGTAACTCCCACAGGTAACACGAAACGCCATGACATCATCAGGCTGAAACCCCAAGGTGAGGAGGGAGGAAAAGGGTTGTGTTCTTATCCTGACCAGAGAGTTGGTTTGGTTCTCAACCTGTGAGTCCCCAGATGTTCCTGGACTGCAACTCCCAGAAACCCCTTCCAGTACAGGGAGTGATGGAGGCCTCTGGGAGTTGCAGTCCAGGAACTTCTGGGGACCCACAGGTTGAGAACCACTGTTCTAGAGAGACAGCAATGTTAGCGCCTACTTTCTCCACTCGTCCTTTTTTCTAAGGGCGTTTATACACGACCCCTAAGCTCCGCGGCAAAGGGCTGCAAGCTCCGGACCTTAAAAATGTTTCCCCACCAGCTCCGGAGTTTGCAGACAATTAAGTGCGACCCCGCCCACCTAAGCGTGACCCAGCTGCACTTTTCTTGTACCTGCTCTTTGGTGGTGAAAAATATTTAATGCGGATGTGCTGGGCTCTCCTCGCTTCTTTTTGTTTTTGTTCTTTGCCTCCCGCCCCTTTAAGAGCAACCAGGAAGTCACCGGCGCCTCGCCCGGCAGCTCCCACCCACCAGGGAGGTAAGGTTTTCTTCTTTTGTCCTTTTTTTCCTCCCTCCCTCACGCAGCCAGCAGCCAGCGTGGAGACGCACAAAGAGCGACAAACCCCTAAGGTTGCTGGTCCGAATTTAAGGGACCAGCAGATCTTAGGGGTCGTGTAAAAGCGCCCTAAGTCTTTCTCAACTGTTCTCCACCAACCACACTGAGAAAGGAATAATGCCTGTGCTTGGACTTGACCACTTCAAAGGGAGGGGTGGATGGGCACCCCATAATGGAATATTGCTCAATGGGAAAAGAAACCAAACACTTCCATACCTTAAAAAGCAGCATGCCTGGGGGGGGGAGGGGGAGAAAACCTTTCCCTTTCTCTTTCATTCCCTATGTAGAGCCAAGCAGTACTGGATGAAGAAACCCCACCACGATGGGGTACCAGTAGAAACTTCATGTCCTAGATAGGTAGGTAATGCTACACTCCGTGGTTTAATGGAGAGCGAGAAAAAGAGCTATATGGTATGTTCTTGGCTCTATATGTTCTTGGCCCTCAGTCATCATCAGTCTCAGCAGCCTGGCCAATGGGGAGGGACCCACATGTTGTCAATTAATAGCATAAGGAAGGAAATAGATATTCCAGCACATTCCAGCAACATCCTCTCCTTTCCTCTGGATGGTGTAGATTTGGGAGAAAGCACGGGACAGATTGAAGGGCGGTGACCCAACCTCACTCCAACCCATCAAACCATGAGCCTACACAATTTCACTCGTTTCTTCCACAACCTTTCGTTGCAGCTCTCCCACAGTGGCTCGATCAGATGCCCTTCCAAAATACAGAAATACACACATACACACACAAGCATGCATGCATGCATGCACATACACACACACTCAGACACAGAGCAGCGGGATGGAAAGGTAAGCGACTGCACATCTTACCTCTTCTGGGAGGGCTGCAATGACGCTGCCACCTTGTCCTCACAGAACTTGCGCATTGTCAGTGTGCTGAGGGCCTGGTCTGCACTACAGGGAGCACAAAGAGAAGAAGCCCGTGAGAACCCGTGAGTGTGCTTGCCTCTCCCACCACCGTCCCAAGCTCACTGGGGTGAGGACATGAGAGAGGGCCTTCATGGTGGCTGCCCCCAGGTTTCAGGGTGCGCTGCCCTAAGAAGCCCGCCTGTCCCCTTCCCTCTTGGTCTTCTGTGCCTGCGTGGATGGTTTAAAACGGATGGTTGTGCCTTAAGGCTTTGAATGTGTGCTTGGTGTCACTTTTGTTTGCCATCTTGTAGCGTGGCACTTCCTTGATTTTTTTTTTAGCATTTGCAGGTTTGCTGGTGTTTTGTTTGTTTGTTTTTGCTTCAAATATTATCTTAATGATGTAAGCCATCTTGGGCCCTTTTTAATGAAAAAGGCAGGGTACAATTATGTTAAATAAATAAAGGCCTTCCTTTTCAGGTAACATTTTAAGCATGAAGCATGTGGGGCGGGGGTGGGGGTGTCTGGGAAATGCTCTGTTTAGACAGATGTAAATGTTTTTAAAATGTATTTTGTTTAGACTTGTTTTCAATCTTGATTAATATTTAGCTGTTTGCTTAATATAGTTTCGTATCGCTTTTCAAACTTGTTATAATTGCACCGTTTTAATTGTTGTGAGTAGCTGTGAGTCCTCTTGGGAAGAACGGTGGCATACAGTAGAAATAAAATCAAATAAAATCCTGGGTGACATTGAACATGAAAACTGTGTTGTAATTGTTACAGACCAAGTGAGTCATTTCTGGACAACAGAGGCTGCTTTTACACAACCCCTAAAATCCAATGCAAAGGGCTCCCAGATGCGGAGCTTAAAATTGTTTTCCCACCAGCTGCAGACTTTTAAAAAAATTAAGTACGACCATGCCCACCAAAGCGCACCCCAGTGCATTTTACAAGTACCTGGTCTCTGGAGGTAAAAAAAATTCCGATGCGGATTGTAAAGCTATGGATGCTGGGCTCTCTCCACCTTCTGTTTGTTTTTGCTGTCCCCGCCACCCCTTTAACAGACAGGAATCCCTACGGAACTGCTCCAATGCAGACGGAGGTGAGCCTGCATTTTTCTCTCCCTTTTTCCCTCCCTCCCCTCACCGCAGACAGGGGCAATGGAGTGCATAAGGGTGGGAACACAGGAAGCAGAATAAAACCCCATGATCTCTGGTCCGAATTTAAGTTGCCAGCGGATTTTAGAGGTCATGTTAAGGCACCCAGAGAGAGACAGAGAGAGAGAGAGAGAGAGATGCATCTGCAAAGGAAAGTTATTGTCTGCCCCCATTGGCATCTCTCCCTTGCGCAGTACCTTGCAGAAATTTTGCTGTAGTGCATGTAGGCTGCGACAATGGTTCCTGTCTTGCCCTTATTGCCCTGAGAGAAAGAGACAGAACATGTTAAGAAGCAGAGGTAGTTCTACAACGTAAAAAGGCCGACACCTTGAAGCGAAGGGCAGTTTTGCCCAAACCTAGAAGCCAGATGGATGGAGGGGCTGGCAGGGATGGCAGGGGGAGGACGGGGGGGGGGGGAGAGATGTGGACCAACAGCTTTTTAATTCCAAATGGCCTCCAGATCTACCTGTACTGTGGGAAACTGAGCTGGAGAAGAAGTGCAGCTCTTGATTTCAGCTCCTACAAAGAGGAGAACGTTTACACAGGACCACTTAATCCACAGTGAGATTTCTGCTGACAAGTAAAGGGTGGCTAGCAGGCAGACTGAGCCTACTCTGAGATCAGGAGCGGGGCATTTTAGACTAGAGCAGGCATGTCCAAACTTCAGCCCTCAGATGTTTTGGACCACAACTCTCAGAATTCCAAGCCTTATTTCCAATGGCAAGGGACTGTGGGAGTTGTGGTCCAAAACATCTGGAGGGCCGAAGTTTGAACAAGCCTGGACTAGAGGATCCTGGAACCAGTCTTGCCCTGCCTTGGGCCCTGCATAACTCCACCCACTGACCCACTGAAAGAAATCTGGGTGGGGGATGCAGCCTATGCTTTTGCCCACTTCCACCTTAAATGGACCGTAGAAGGTCCATTCAGCAAGGTCAGTTACATTCACAAGCCACCAGCTCCTATGATACTTTTTGCACAAAACCTTCTGGGTTCTAGTTTCAGGAGACAGCGAGGGCTCCATGTTCATGACCTTTAGGAACCAGGGCTCCTCTTCCCAGTTTCATATTCAGCCTCGTCACCCCTGTGCCCCCCCATGCACCCGATAAATCTCCCTCTCTCTAACAGTAACGGAGGCTGGAATGTTTCTCCCTCTGCACCTTGCAGTGAAGGACAACCACATGCTGAGGGTCTGAGTGTAGCCACGTCTCCATGGCTTTGCAGATGGAGCAGATCTTGTCCAGCGGCGGAGCATGAAGGTCTGGCCAGCCAAAATCTTGGACCTGCATCAGGGGTAAAAAAAGAGACCCCTTTGAGAGAAGGGCATGCTTAGGTGTGAACGCACAGTATAGATGAGCCAGAGCAGAAGAAGCTTGAATGACAGTCCCAGGGTGGTTTGCTGACACAAGAACCTGACTCATTTCTGCTGCCTTTCCCCAACACTTCAAGTATTAAACTGTATGCTGTGACAAATGTGTACATGGAAGTTTGGTGTACACTCCAATACCTTTGCTATCCACTGATGGCGGAAAGTCGGCTGAACCCATAAACAAAGAAGCAGAAGCACTGCGGACCAGGTGGGCTCCTTTATCTTAAGAAATTCTCTAAAGTACCCAATATGTCATTATAGAACTTGGCATGCTCTATAAATAACTATTGTTTCTTATTATGATAACAATCATCTACAAAAGAGCCCCCTTCTTTCTTTATGGTTACACACCCTTGCTAGCTCATGGGTTTTTCATGAGTTCATCAAACTCACTGCACATTTCAGGGGACTCCCACCGCAATCCCGAGGACAAGACGCTTGCTTTATTTTTAAGCAATCACCAACTGAGAGGTGAGGGCAATGGTCATTCTTACCAATCCCCAGATTTATCCTGGCAGGGTCATGAATCAGATCATCAAGCACATATAATTCCATTGCTCAGGACCAATGCTGGGGACTGACTACCTAGTTTAACTGCAGTTACCCAAAAAGATGGTGTGCTGCAGCCTCTGTTTTCAATCCATTCCTTCTGATTCACAGAAATTAACAGTTGACCATTATCAGCTTGACTTTATAGTCTGTGTTTAGCCTGCATTTTGGGGGGTGGGGGTGGGGCATGGCATTCAGAAGTATTCAGTACAAGAATACTTGAGAACCAGTGGTTATTCCTCTAGACCAGTGGTTCTCAACCTGTAGGTTCCCAGATGTTCCTGGACGGAAACTCCCAGAAGCCTCCATCACTCGCTGTGCTGGAAGAGGTTTCTGGGAGTTGCAGTCCAGGAACATCTGGGGACCCACAGGTTGAGAACCACTGCTCTAGACCAACTCTCTGTTCAGGATAAGAACACAACCCCTTTCCTCCCTCCTTACCTTGGGGTTCAGCCTGATGATGTCATGGCGTTTCTCTGACAGGTTGAGAAGCTGTGGACAGAAAGAAATACTGTATCTCATTGGGCTCCATGAACCACAACTCCCCTTCTGCTAGAATGGTCAGCTAGCCCGCCTTCACTCAGATATACAGCATCACGATGCCCATGATGGTCTCCAAGATTGACTAGTGTAACACACTCTCTACATGGGGCTTCTTTTAAGATTGATCCAGCAACTGCAGCAGGGATGGAATGTGGCAGCCAGACCGGTGGTGGTTGGGAGCAACTTTGACCTCGTCTCCCAAGTCTTGGCTCACCTGCACTGATGATCTATAGCAGCCTGGGTCAGAATTAAAGTTATGGCTTTTATCTATAAAGCCCCTCATGATTTGGGACACTGTTACTTGTCAGCATGCTTTATCCCAAAAACATTGATCCACACCACCAGTCCCTCCCGGGCAATGCTCCTCTGCATTGCGACACTGAGGGAGGACAGAAGAACATCCACAAGAAGCCAGGCCTCCTTGGTTGTGGCACCACATCTTTGGAATTGAATTCCAATTGAGCTGTGCATGGTCCCATTTTTGTTCACATTTAGGGGGTTTCTGAATACTCAGCTTTTTACAGAGGTATTTGAGGGCAATCTACCTGAATTCAAATCAAGGCCTCCGGGGTCCTAGCCTATCACTCTCCACTATACCTCACTAGCTCTCATCCAGAAGGTGAGCAACCCCAGTTTTATGCACCAAGCACACAGTAACACCTCCTTGTGATTTTAAAGCCAGTGAGCTGCCTAGATGCCCTAAGCACATCCAATCTCGCCTGATCTTGGAAGCTAAGCTGGGTCGGGCCTGCTTAGGGATGGGCGACCACCAGGGAATACCAGGTGCTATAGGCGCCCGGAGTAGGAACTGCCAAACTACTACATTCCTGCCAAGAAAAACTCTACAGACATGGGTTCATGAAGAGTCGGTCACGACTGTAACGACACAACAGCAACATCCGCTTGACTTGACTTATCATTACCATATACTTGTCCTCGTGCTTGGATTTAAGCATCTGGGCCACCTCCCGGAGGTTGCCCCGGTAACGCTGCTCCTCCAAAGCAGGGGGAAAGAAGACGGAGATGATGCGCTCAGTGATGTAGAGGAGGTCAAAGTCATACTTGCGCTCCATCACGTGGTCCAAACTGAAGCTCCTAAAAAGGAAAAAAAAGAAATCATTTTGGGAGGGAATTAGTTCTCAAAATAGGTGTACTGTGATTTTCAGATGTCCGATATACAATCTTATACACCAAACACAGGAATGCTTTTAGTAAGCTACAGGGATGAAGCAAGTTTTTTTTAAAAAAAAATCTTCTGTTATGATTTCAAGTCTATAAAGTCATGTTTGTACACAGCCTTATGAATGCACTAAGAACATGATCCAATGCACAGCAAAGCCACTGGCCCATAACAAAGACTATTCTACCCAAAAGCTCTGCTGGTCTTAGTTTGTTTTTTCAGGTATATGCATTGTTTTGATTTAGGAGGCCCCTGAGAGGGCAACTTCTTCACACCCACCTCAGTTCAACACAGAAATCTTGCAATGCAATGGCGTTATTTTGTATTTATGCTTAGCCAAGAGCCATCCACCCTCTCATTGAAAACTTCTAGCAAAGAAAACCCTGGTCTTCCTCAAGATGGTTGAAAAGGCTATATCAGTGGTGGCAGATGTTCAGCACTCCAGATGTTTTGGTCCACAGCTCCCACAGTCCTTTGTCATTGGCAACACAGGCTTCGAATTCTGGGAGTTGTGGTCCAAAACGTGGAGTGCCGAAGGTGCACCATCACTGATCTATACAATTAAGAAGTGCCTCCTGATGTTCAACCCAAGCCCATTTTCCTGGGATTTTCAAGCATGATTGCTAGTTTTGTCCTCTACAGCAATGGTCCTCATTGGACCTCAACTTTCAAAAGCCCCAGACTGCATGGCCAATGATTAGATTTCTTTGAACTGAAGTTCACAGCCATCTGGAGAGTGGGTCCCATACCCTGCAGAGCAGCTAGGATCAAGTCCGCTCCATCACCTGCATGGCAGCAGAAAAAATGAAAAAGCTGATGGAATCAAGAAACTGTTTTTCAGCTCATCCATTATTTGTGCACAACAGATTCTAATCTCTAATCAGATGGTGATGAAATCAGACAAGAGGCTTTGCTTTCAGAACTTAACTCAATGGATCATTAAGGAGTAGCAACATGTGGAAAATGCTTCCTCTTACCTAGACTTAAGGAGACACACCTTGCCATGCTAGAGCCACAGAGGATAAATGATGCTTTCTAGTTGTGCAATACATGTTCCAGGATCCTGCCTTTAGCAGGACTGAGCCAAAGGAGGAGTCACTTTTAACCAACACCTCCAGCAGAGTCGAAACTCTTTGCTGAATAAAAACAAACCAAAAGCCCTTCTTGATTTCTCGAGGCCATCAAAAGGGGGCAGCAGTGCTCACTCATACAGGGCATGGCCAATATGTCTGGACACGATTTTTGTTCAGCATGAGTGAATGTCAGTACACTACCTAGCCCACTCCGCACTGGCACATGGGTTCACTGGTTGGGTGCCCAGCCTCCTAACTGGCATTCACTGCACAGTCCTCTACCAGACACAACCGGTCATGGGACCGATTCAGGAAATATTAATTGGCTTCTTTTCTCCCCACCGAGACCACTGTTGGTGCTGTTTCCTGCTGTCCATTTGCCTGTGACTCATGGTGAACCCTATGAATTAGCACTCGCCAACATGCCCCGTCCTCAGCCGCCCCGCACAACTGGTCTTTCTGTTCTCCTACCATCTCCAACTTTTCCCAGCATGACTGTCTTTTGCAGACTGCCTTTCCTTCCTCACAGTGTGCCCAAAGTAGGACCGCCTCCATTTCAACATGTTTGCCTCCAGAGGGGGTTCAAGCTTGATTTGATCTGGGGGGGGGCTTGTTCGTCTCTCTGGCAAACCCAGGTATCCCCAAAGCTCTCTCCCACCCTTTCCAAAGCAAAACAAGGCATTTTATTTTGGCAGTGGTGTTTGGTATAGCTGTGGGAGGAGCTCCCAAGGAGACAGGTCCAGAAGAGGCATTTCGTAGCTCCGTAGTTTAGGTATTTGACTGTAGAGCCAGACGTCTGTGCCTCCTGTGAGTACAGCCAGCCTGGGTAGCCTTGGGCAAGCTGCAGAGTCCCCCCCCCCCCCCCCCCCCAGAAGAAGGGAACGGGGAAAGCACTTCTGAGTGCTCTCTCTACCTAGAAACCCTGACAAGGGTTGCTGTGCATCAGAACTGATTTGACGACACGCGATGATGATTACCTGTGGCCGTTGTGCTATGTCCCCAACTGCTTTTTTCCTTCCATGCAGAGGATGCAAGACATTAACAATAATTTCTCAAGAAGAGAATGCTGCAAAACCTTATCCAAATCCTTCCCCATAATACCTGGGTTTTTTCCCTTCTGCAATGCACCGATCACTTACCGGGGCAGTGTATTCCGTTGCTTTGCAGTATTGAGGGACTTTGTAGAGCCCTGGAAAATTAAGAGGAAAGAGGAGAGGAAAGTGAGTTAGCATTCAACAAAAAACACATTGAAATGTATCATCCACAGACCACGAATGAAATAGAGGAGCAGGTAGGAAAACAAAAACAAAAGAAAGAGTTACAGCCCTGGAGGACTTTCTAAAGCAGACACCACTAACAAGGATTATGGGAAGAATTCAGATTGGGAGAATAGAAAGATAGAATTGGAGAAAGCAAGTCCATGGACTACAGCTCCCAGACTTCACTAAGCAGGATGGCTAGCTGTGGATTCAGGGAGTTCTAGTCCAGGAATGTACCTTTTCCAAACTCTACTGTATGTAAAATACCAGAATGGGAAACAAATTGAAAAAAAGTAGTTGAACATTTTAATTGCAAATGTTTGTTCTTTCAGACAAACCTGGGGAACACAGGACATCTTTATCAGCTTTTCTCTTCTTAATGTGTTAAAACAATGGCTGGAGTCCTGCTGTGCAGTTACATAAATGGCATTGCCTTTGGAAGCAAACAGCTGTAATTTAAGAAACCTCCATAGATATTATCTGTTGCATACAAAGTTCCACAATTTAACATGCAACAGGTAAGGTCTATGGAGATTTCTTAACTTAGAGCAGTTTGCTTTGAAAAGGCACACAGCTTGCCTAACTGCAAGACAAGATGCCAGCCTATAAACAGACCTTAGTTGTGTAAGGTGGTTACTTCGCGTCGTTCTTTGTTCCGCGACTAGTTTTGTACCATGACAGCGTTGGTCACGATCATGCGGTTTTGTCCCTGTTTCTTGTACTGTGACAAACACTGAATTTGTCTAACTTCCTTTTTCCTTTTTTTTTGGGGGGGGGGGGCTTAAAAATTCTTTTTCGATATTTCACTTCTGAAAAGGGAAAAAACCCAAAGAAAACCCCCAAACCCAGACATAGTTTTCTGGTTTGTTGCGTGACAGTTGTTACTACACAGTGTCTTGTCTCGAAACAGAAAGTGGGAGCAAAGAGTGACAAGGGAAAACCCTACCCCAGCACCAGGTCCAGGACTGTCGCACTTAGCACCCGTTCTGAGGGCGTGGTCGAGAGAAATTTCAGTAGTTGCGCGGCGGATGTAAAGTAACATTTTTTTGTACCGCTCATAAGCGCAACACTAACAGAGACAAAATGGACGTGAAGTATCCACCTAAGTCAGAGGTCAGGAGTTTAATTCCCCCCACTGTGACTCCTTGAGGATCCATAGGGTCATGGATCATCCAGTGATGCCCCTGTCAAGAAGGCCCAATGGGCAACTGAAACACCCCCCCACACACACACACACACCTCTGGCTTCGCAACCAGAGTCCCAAACCCCTGAACTATCTGTTTTTAAAATGGGTGTGTGTGACAAAAAAGCAACCCTTCGAATCCTGTTGAACTACCACTCCTATCTTCCCTCACCATCATCTGTGTTGATTAGGGCTGCTGGGAGTTTCAGTCCAACCTCATCTGGAGGGCTGTGACATATGGAGATGCACTTGCTAGAGACATTTTGTTCATCTTTAACCTTAGCTTGGTAAATATATCCACAGTCTAATCAGAGCCCTGTTGAGGGGAGGGTTGGTAGAGAACTCTTGCCCTTTGCTTCCCTCATTTCCACGAGCAGAAGGCAGCTGGTCCACAGAGGTCAGTGTCCTCATGAAGAGACTGGCGGTGCCGTTTATCCATCCACTGTTTACATACAAAATATTACGTTGGCGCGGATGGAAAGCCAGCTTGCACGCAAACGGTGTTAGAATCACAGTCTTGGAAGGGATCTCACAGCTCTGTCCTAATTCAACCCCCAGCACCCATCAGTGCAGAGCTGATTGGCAGTGCTAGTGATCCTGCGAGAGACATCCAGTCCCCCCAAATTTTGCAGCCTCTTGTAGCCAGAAATCTCCAAAGGACCTTTGCCCAGCAGATTTTAAACTCAGGTACTGTTTCCCATCTTCTCTCATATTTAAATTGCCAAAAAACCATTCACCTTGTCAGAAGAGTTCTAGTGGCTTCGAAGAACTATCAGCCAGAGGATCTCTATTGTTCACCACTGAATGCCAAACTAAGCTATATACACTATATTTAATCGTCACCTGTTAGGTCGATTCCAAGGGCATGCCTGACAAAGAAGTCCTGCTTCAGCATCTACTTTCCAAGTAGAGAAGACTTAGCAATGATTGACTGTTTCCTTCTTCTGCAGGGGGGTGGGCGTCCTGGGGACTGTGCTGTTTTTCCAGGGCCACACAGGCTGCCTCTACTCACGAGAGCCACAGTGGGGAATCAAACTCCCAACTTCTGATGATGCAGGCAGTCACTCCTTGAGGCAGCACGTACTACACATCATTGTACTATATGATGTACAACCAATGTTAACCTTGATCTGATACCACAATGGTCTTCTTACATGGTTAACATAACATTCTGGAATCAGCGTGGAACCCAGTCTGAGGGCTCCTCCAAACACAGCCAACGTCTTCCCCCAATTGGTACCGGTTACTGTTCCTTTTGAGGGAGTGCAGCACTTAACTGGGTATCACGTCTTAAGTGGGCTTTAAAATGCCGTATTTCAAAATCAAACAAAACAACAACCCCAAAATGCTTCTCTTCGGGAGATCTTTGAAATCTTGACGAAATCCCTTCTTCTCCAGATTTTTTTTTTTAAAGAAAAATTACGTGTCAGTTAAGAGCTTCTGACCAAGGCGCTTGAAGAGGAAATGAATTTCCCACTGGAAGAGTCATAGAGGTAAACTCTGTTGCTCTCCCCTAAACAAGCCTCTGGAACAAAATAAAAAGTGAAGGCCAGAGTGGTGAAAAGGTTTTGGAAGGCATGTGGGGGGTTATGCTGCTTTTACCGAGAGAAGCATTACGTCAAATTGATGGCAGGAAAAATACCAAAACAATCAGTGCTGAACAAGGTGCTTTCACAGCAATAAATACTCTGTCTAGATCAGGCCAAGGTTTGCTTTCTCTTGTCTGTCCTCTTAAAACTTCCTGACCCAAAAAAGATGAGAACTGATTGGAACACAGGTTCAAGGAGAAGATGATGGCCTGGGCATTGATTTAATCCAGTGGTTCTCAACCTGTGGGTCCTAAGATGTTCCTGGACTGCAACTCCCAGAAATCCCTTCCAGCACAGCAAGTGGTGGAGGCTTCTGGGAGTTGCAGTCCAGGAACATCTGGGGACCCACAGGTTGAGGACCACTGATTTAATTCAAGGGCATGCCAGACAAAGAAGTCCGGCATCAATATCTCTTGTCCCCATAAATAAATGATGCCAACAGGACATGCATTTTCTAGTATACAAGGTCAGCTTCATTTATATTCAATTTATATTTTATAGTACTATATTGGATGCACATCCACTTCATAAATCATCACTACAGTGTGGCTCATGTTTCAGCTTCCTCCTGTAACTTGGAACTGAGTGGGTTCTCTAGGGTTCTGTCGTTATGGCTCCCAGGCCTTTTTGTGTGGAACCGTAAAGTAGATCAGTGTCAGTCACAGCTGACCCTACCCAGGAGGCAAACCCAAACATGCTGTGGTTTCAATTTGAACATCAGGGACAACAGTTCATATTGGGGCAAATGAAAGAGCTGAGCGGGACTCTTGTTGGTTCCCACTTTTTTTTTTAATGACAGCTCAACAGTTTCTCCCACCATGCCTGGGAACAACACTGTAGTATCACCAGAAGGATCTGAGACAAGGAAACAGGGACGGCCAAGAAGCTCTTGGCCAAAGTCAACTCTTCCACCGCTGAAGGGAGGGGGGGGGAGGCAGAAAGTTAAAGGAAGAAAAGACAGCAAAGTAGAATCAAAATTAACTTGAGCAATGAAGCTAATGCAATTTTAATGAACAAGTCATAAAACAAATGAGGCCTTCTAAGTACAAAAATGCGTGCAATTACAGACAGAAGGAAAAGGCCCTCGCACTCCCACACTGATTATGTGTCAGGACCATGGCTTGGAAGACAAATCAAACATTAAGCCTCGCATGCGCAACACGAAAGAGCAGAATAAAGTGGAGCCTTACCAAGTGTTCAATGCGTCGGGCGGGGGCTGTATTCCGCCTCTTGACATGCAGGAAAAGGAAACAGGGAGAAGGAAAAAGTTTATTTGGGGGGAAATGAAGAACATTAAACACAAGTTTGCTGGTAGTGCTGTGGCCTGAGAATCCAGTCGTGGGAACATAACCAGCTACCAAGGGGGGAGGGGGGAGCTGCAGCTGGCTTATGTAAACTGTCCACCAACCGCTTTCTAAGCTGAAGGGGGAGCATGGAGTGGCAATGGTTCCATTATACTTTTTCTCCAGGAGATGTCACAGAAGTAGGCTGTGCTTACAGGAACACACTTAATATAAACACACATATCCCCACTGAGACCATCTGCAAGGCATCTGAAGTCCTCTTAAGCTGTGGCTCCACATATCTGAGGCAAAGGTCTTTGACCTTCTGCTTTTGCAGCCCACTTCCCATTATTTGTTGGAAATCCCAGGTGGCCTTCACAGGAGCAATGGAAATCATACTGCTAGATACAGTCCCGTTATTTCCAGCGCATCCAAGATGAGCTGGCATTATGGAAGGCGCAGGAACAAGCATACTACCATGCAGTGAATGTATGTCTTGATTTCTTTTTCTTAAAATCAAAGCTTTTGGACACAACCTGCCTCACCATAAAGCAGGTATCAAGCCTTTGCCTCAAGCATTCTACCTTACATTTAGAGAGGGCAGCCAAGTCCTGAGGAGAACACACCAAACACTGGTGCAAGGTGATGGTTTTGTATGGCTCACACCCTAGAAACTGACTTCCACATGCAAGCTATACCATCACACAGCCAAATGATGCTAGATAAAACGGTGTATTCTGACTAAAACTTAAAAATGCTTTAAGTCTGGCTAAAGCAGGCATGTCCAAACTTCAGGCCTCCAGATGTTTTGGACCACAACTCCCACAGTCCTTTGCCATTGGAAATACAGCCTTGGAATGCTGGGAGTTGTGGTCCAAAACATCAGGACAGCCAAAGTTTGGACATGCCTGGGCTAAAGGTTCACCTCTCTCTCTCTCACACACACACACATACATCAAGCAAAAGCACCTTCATACTTCACCTCTTAGTGAGGGAGTCAAAATGCCCCCGATCCTTTTTTGTTTCCAGTTTGGAAAAAACTCAAGTACAACTCCTTGAGTTCTGGGCTTTTCTAAGGAAATGCTGATGGTGGATGACCGCATGGTGTGCTCTTCATGTTCCTCATATTCAGTCATTTGGGAAATGGCTAGCAAAGGGGGGGTGTTTGCCTGTCATGCGTACAATTCTGGCTCAGCAAGCAAATGTCTACTGCAAATATTCCTCCCCTGACTAGGCCACCCTTCCCCCTCCCCCGACTAGTGGCCCAGCAGAAAACAATCAGTAAGAATCTCTTCACATCACAACACTGAGTATACTATCTCTCTCCAAGCCAGGTGTGATCAGTTGGCAACCTCGTAACATTAAGCAAGTATCTCATGATGACCCTACGTTTGTCTCAACCACACCCACAGCCACCACCCACCTTTTAAAACTAGATGGCTATTCATAAACGGTTGACTCTTTTCCCCACAGACAGAGCTGGCTCACTCTTCCTTTCTTTCCTACTTGATTTGGCAAAAAGCTGAGGGAAGGGGAGAGTGCCATCATGGCAGTTACAGGGACAGGATTTTTGCTTTGTTGTGTCTGAGAGAGAAGACACCTGTCGTTTCGTCACCGGGGTGGAAAGGTGCCTGGTCAAAGAGGACAGAGTGCCAAACATATCTCGACTGCAGTGATCCAGCCTGTGGTGAAAGCATGAGGTAAGGGGATGCTCTGCCTTTTTCTTTCCTTCCTTTTAAAACAATCAACCATTTTCTGACTTCTTGCCCTGAAAGGAGCTCTGCTGTGTCCGTCCAACAGGCAAGAGATCTCTCTGCGTCACAAGGGCATATGGTACACGTATAGCCTCCGTGCATTACATGTCAGGCTTGCTCCACGATGGAAACTGAATGTCAGTCCTCAAAGACTCCTCTGCTTTTGAACATGACAGGGAAAAACTAGCACTAGGGCCAAATTGTCTTCCAGGAAACTCGTTTGCAATTACCGACCAAGTCGAGGAACGCTTGATCCACATCCAAAGGACTTGAGGTCCCCACCCTTCCATGAACACAGCTTGGAAGCCCCTCAAGTTACAAAGGCTGATCTCACTGCAAGGGATCTGAGACAAGGAATCGCTTTAAGCTCCGAAGGAGACAGCTTTGTCCTTCCAAATGCCCTAGACTTCAGGCCTTGTAGCACTGATGTCCTGCTTGCATTGGGCCATGCCGTGTCAGAAGGTTCCAATCCGTGCTTCTGACGCACCTGACCACCAGTACCTCCCAAGGGCCAGCCTCTTTTTGGCATTGTGGCTGGCGCTCCTTGTTGCTTTGACCTCCTGGAGGCAGAGATAAAAGTGGCAGTGGGCATCAGTGATAATGCCCAAAGGACATTATTTTAAGCAAACAAATAAACAAACAAATAAGGCTTCAATTGTATGGCTTATAATCCATTTTCTTTTGTTACTGTTAGCTGTATATCATCTGTTGGATTTATTTCAGTCTCAAGCTGCCCTCAGTCGGTTTCGCTCAGAGGAACCTTTCTGGGCTGCAGTGACTGTCATTCAATTCAGCAGTAACCCATTGTTCCTTCGTTGCCTCTGATTTTGAAGAGAACCCCACACCCCATCTGCTTAAGGGTCTTTCCCCCTTCTTTTTAGCCTGCTGGTGATCCAGTTAGTGCAGGTAGAGGGTAGTCAGAATGCAGTTGGCAGGAGTCTGCCGGAAACGGCTTATGAGTTTCCTGAGGGTTGCTGCTTTAAGTAGTAATTTTTGTTCAATACGCTGTTTGATCCATTTACCTGAGAGTAAACAAAACCTTTTCATTCCTACCAATGTCTCAGAGTGAGTTATTGAGACTGTAAGTGCCAGTGGATGAGGGGGAAAGATATGGTCTACTCTGGGGGGACTTGAAACTAATTCCACCCTGTTAAATCCCTGCACTCCTGCTGCACAGCTAGAGTATACTCAACATTCAAAAACCTGCCAGCATAATCACCATCAGCATCATTGGTTCTTTCATTACTTACTTACCATATTTATTTTTTGTATATACTCTATCTGGAATTTATGTACATAGAGAGAACATTTAGGAAAGACTAGATCAGGAAAGACTAGATCAGGATCTAGAACTCCCAGTACATCACAGCACAGAGTGGCAAGATGGATCCTGGGCCCTCAGAGAGGATGTCAGACACCTTTCCTAAAAAGGCAGGGAGCCCATGCTTCAATCAGAGGCAGGGATTCTTCCTAGCTCGAGAAACTGGTGGCAGGAAGTCTGGTGGAAACCTGGCCAAGTGCCTACCTGAAATAGAACCCTCATCATGAGTGGTGTCTTTCTGTGAGTAGAGGTGTCCTTAAAACAAGGCCCTCTCTCTTCCTGGGAGACCTTCTGCAGGTTTGAAGAACTATGAGCTACCTGCTCCTGCTTAGACCTTGTCAGTCATACCTTGTTCTCCTTATTTTTGTTTTAACTTCTGTGCCACGTAGGGGCTAGGAACTGTTTTTAATGTTGCTTCGAGATTCTCCTCATTATGTTATCATGATGCTCTGACGACATGTTTGACTGTCTGATTTCACCACCCTGGCTATGGAACTCCCACGCTCTGTACTAACGTGCCAGCAGGGAGGATGTGGGCTTGACCTCTGCTGTATATGACGCTGTGCCTTTCGGATTACCCTGTTCTGGACCAGGAAGCTAGTGGATTGATTAACATAGAGCACTGTAGATGGACAGTATCACTGCTTTTCATGTGAGAGGCAAAAGGAGAAACCTTGACCATCAGACATTGCCCACGTCTGAAATCTCAGCTTTGCAAAGCTAATACAGAACCAAAAATGAGCCTTCGGGGGGGGGGGGAACACCCCAGCAGAGCAATCATCATCTATCCATTCAGGTTCCTTCATGGTTCGCTGTCCCGCTTGAGACCGGTACGAAAAAAGGTTGCTCCACGTCCATTGCATGACGGTGGGAGTTCGTCCTGACCATGCCCCCTGAGCCGGGAACAGAGCGTGATCAGACATACCTCTCCCTGGCCTCGGGAATTGTCTTGTCTCGGTTCTTGTTTTGAGACAAGTGCCCATGAAGTAACGCTTGTCACGCAGCGCACACATTCTGCATCTAGTGGCAGGAGTGCGAAGTTGCATTCTCCAGTACAATCCCAATGGTGTAAACAATGCATCGTAGAGAGGAAAGAAGGCATGAAACCAGGAGTTTTGCCGCTTAACGCATGAAAGGCAAAGTTGTGGAGATTCGAAATATTGAAAAACGGAACCCTGGGCCAAAAAAAAAAGGGTAAACGAAGCCAGGAAAATTCAGTAATTGTCACAAAACAAGGATGTGAAGTAACAGTTGTCACGATACCATCAATCACGCCCGTGGGTAAACGGAAAAAGGGACAGAACCGGGACAAGACCACGTGACCACAAACAACGTTATCATGAAACGAACGTAATCTCGGAACGAGGAAGGACGTGGAGTAACTGTCTTAGTGGATCGATGCTCTGCATGCCTTTCTATCTCTTACTGCTTCTTTTAGCTCCATAAAGGTCATTCCAGTGTCGTCTTCTCATGGTGTCATGCCAGCAAGTTCTTGGGAGGCCCCTTTTTCTTTTGCCACTGACCAATCCTAGCATTATTCTCTTTTCAAATGAGTTGGTTCACATAACATGACCAAAGTATAAACATTTTTGTTTGGTGATCTTGGCTTCCAGAAATATTTTTGGTTTGGCTCTGCCTAGGGCTGACTTGTTGGTCATCCTTGCTGTCCATGGAATACACAGTAGTTACATGCAAATATGACCAAATTAGCTAGTCTACACTTGATTGGGAAGCTAATGTCTTTATTCTTCCAAATGTTAATCGTACTGACCATTACTATTCTTTCAAGCAGAGATGGACACAAAACAATTTTTTCAACAACAAAAAAACCCTCATAATACAACATAGCAATTCATTATATTACGGGGGTCTGCTCTACTGGGTTCTAAAAGCACCCAATTTTATGAGTAGCATAAGAGTCAGGGCAGTAGGTTAGAAATAAAAGTTTACGTGCAGAGAGGTGGGACTTAGCAATGGATGGTGTACCAGTAAGATATAGTAGTCTGTCTGGGAAGGGATGGGCTGTCAGACATATCAGTGTGGAGGATAATTTGATGGTGATTGGGAAAGATCCCATGCAAAAATCGTGAAATTAAGAAGATACGGTAAGATCTGGCTTCTTTTATCCATAAACCTCTTTTATTAAAATTTAAAGAGAGGATTGGCTAGTGGCTATGCGCTTGCTGGCTGCCTGCTAGTATGTAGCCACCAGCCAGGTCCCACCTCTTTGCGTACAGATTGTAATTTCCAGCTTGCTGACCTATCTTCCTAGGATGGGCTTGGTGTGTTTGGACAAGGGAAGACAAAATGTCTGATTTCTAAATTATAAAATGGCATTTTGTTGTTTGATAGAATGCTTGCATGTGTTTTGTTTTGTCTTATAGCATTATATAACCTTATGAAACAATGAAACAGCATATTTGTTTTGTTTTGTGCTGCTTTCTGGTTTCAAGTGCTGTATGTTCAGTTACCTTGTTGCTGATATTAGCAGTGACTTTTGGGTAATAACATGAAATAATGCATCCTTCCTCCAGTCTTGAATATATTATTCTGATGTTGGAATCTCGCAGTAGGAACAGTTACCCTATGCAAGCTGGTGCTGTACTAGAAAACCCTGAATTTTTATATATTTGGGTGTAAAGTTTCTGGTGTTGCCTGTTAGAGCTGAACCCTTTCATAGACATGCAAAAGAATTCTCACTTGGTAGCTCCTACTATCTTGGTAGGAGCTGTGATGAGCCCAACATTTCAACCCATGTGGCCCCTATGACGTCAATGTCCTTTATTAATCCCAGATTCAAGAAAGCCCAAGGTCCTGATTGAACCAAGTAATGAAGGTTGACCTGCAAGACCTTTGGTAGAGAGATCTGGACACTTCTTATCTATGTATTTCTTGGCCTCTTGGTCTTCCTGTGAAACAGACATTCCTGTGCAGAAGGAGGCTGCCAAAACCATCCTTGCTCCAAAAGTGTTGCCTTTAGCTGGCCCTTCTTGGATTTGGCAGAGCTGAACATTTTGTTATTACTAGTGGTTTAGCTCACCAGACAGGGTTGTACTGCATCTCCTAGCTTGACCTTTATGGAGTAAATAGGTCAATGGGATCTCAGCATGGAGTGTACATATCTTCTTAACGCTACATGATTAACATTTCTTTCATTGTTGTAGTTTTGTGAGAGGCAGCCGTGTTAGTCTGTCCAAGAATTCCAGGTAAAAATCAAAACTATATGCTACTATATGTCTGAAGAAGTGGATGTGTCCATGAAAGCTTGCATTAAAATATAATAGTTAGTCTTTAGGTGCCACATGTTTTTGTCTTTTATTTTGTTTTGTTTTGATTTTTGCCTGGATTGCTTTCATTACCATCCTGCTCTAACTGGCTATTTTACTTAGCACAACTACTGAACACTCAACATCCATGATTGTTGTCATCCATTCTCATGTTCTACTTGGATTGATATGGTTCCCATTTTACAGATACACCTGAACACAGAAAACCTGTTGGCGAGAAAAGAAAATATCTTCCCCGATAAGGAGGAAGTTAATGGCCTTCCTTGCAAAGAATTCTCGAGAGAATGTGCCACCAAAGAAAAGGCTCTGCAACTTGTCCTGTCTTATCTAATTGCAACTAAGAAAGAGATAATGAGCATAGTTTTTTTTCTGAAAATATCACTGTATGGAAAGGCTGAAAAACAGAAGAAGAAAGCATTTCCTCTGGTAACCTATGGCCAAGTTGTTTAGGGAGTTCATATCTGAGACAAGCATTTTGAATTGAGTTCATAAATAATCTAGAAAAACCCAGCAGCTATTTTAGTATCAGAATAATACGGCATCTCGAGGGGCGTGGTCGCTGCAAACTCTGCAGCTTGGTGATTTGAATCCCAGGTGCCACACAGCGGAGCGAGCTGCCATTGTTAACCCCAGCTCCTGCCAGCCTAGCAGTTCGAAAGCATGTAAATGCAAGTAGATAAATAGGATTAGGTACCGTGGTAAAAAGCGGGAAGGTAAAACAGTATTTCCTTGCAGCCATGCCAGCCACGTGGCCATGGACTTGCACAACACTGGCTCTTCGGCTTGAAAACGGAGATGAGCACTGCCCCTAGAGTTGGACACGACTAGCATGCATGTGCGGGAGAACCCTTTACCTTTTATTTTAATATGTCATCTGTAGTTCTACCCCATTATCAGCAAAGGGCTGTACTGTTTGAGTACTTGTGAAAGGAAGCCCCACAGAACATGTTACAGTGGCCTAAGCTAGAGGACGCAAAATAATATGGTAGAGGGGCCCAATACTCACTTCATGGAGATGTTGTGAGCCTCAGCAGCCAATAGGTAGCAAAACCAGCTGCCCCATCAACCCAAACGGTGAGCCTCACCCTTGAAGGGAAATCAGTAGCACCTAAATCCATTCTGCCATGACTAAGTTCTCTGTCTAGTTCTGAGTGAGCTGCTTCTTATTTCAACATCACGGCCTCTGTGCACCGGGATGAAGCATTCGACACCTTGCGTAGACCCACGAGAAAGAAGGAACAGAGGTGTCACCCATACACGGTTTATATTCCTCCGCTTGGTGACACTTAAGCTGAAGTATCCAGACAACACCTGCTGGCAGTTTCATGGTGGCCTCAAAAAGCACAGCTGCTAGAAAAGGAAAATGCTTAAAAGCATGATGGAACCTTGAAGAATACCCAAAGGGCAGTTTCCTAAAGCCAACAGCGGCCCAAGGACCCATCAGGAGATGCGTCCTACCCACCCCAGCCCCAATTCCTATTCTGTCTGTTGACTGTCCTGACCAACCAAAGGGTCGGCACAGTGGACAAGGAGGAATTGCATAAAGGGTTACGAGTAGGGGGAGGGTCTTGTTTACACAACAAAGGCTGTACAAGCGTGCACTGCTGCCAATGTGCACCAGAACTACAACTTCCATGATGCTCTGTGCACTGAGCACATGCAAAACCATCAAATCCTTTAAGGTTGCCATGGCCTGCAGGCTGCCAGCTGCTATCTGACTCCTCCATGACTCCCACAAGAGCAGCTCAGTGAGACTCAAACACCTCTAGGATGGCTGTTTACAAGAAACCCTAGTAGACCCTGACAAACAGCCTGCTTCCAATTGTACCACCTTGCCCTGAATTCAAAGGACTTGTCAGTCCCACCTGCCAAAGCAGTGGGGTGAAATGCTCCTGGAAATCCTTTTCTCTAGAGCAGCTTGTGAGAATAAGAGACAGTTGGGCTGCTGAGGTGACACCATGGTGATTAAGCAGAGAGCAGGGGAGATATATAGACATCTATTATTTATTTAATTTTTTTTGACAAAGAAAGAAAAACTAGAATAAAGTGGCACCTTTTAAGGACTGCTCTGAGTAGCAAAAAACTCATCTTCCAATTAGACAGAATTCCTCATCAGCAGTGTGGAAAATAGCTTATTGACAGCTCATGCAGAATGTGAATACTGTACATTCAACCAAAACCTGAATATGCTGAAAACAGAGAATGCCTTTAGATGAGTGTGCTTAGAATGTTAAAAGGTCTGTAGAAGCATATTCATACGTGCAGATTTCTCCTGAAAGACTTTTTTGAGGAAAGTCCCATAATCTCTCTCTCTCTCTCTCTCTCTCTCTCTCTCTCTCTCTGTGTGTGTGTGTGTGTGTGTGTGTGTTTGTGTGTGTCCCTTGCTGTCACATTCTTTTCTCCAACCCACCCTGTTCCTCTCATAGAATTTTCCAACGTTTAGAAGACCGAGTGCAAAATAAGAACAAGGTAACTAACCATCTTCATCATCAAGTGTATAAAAACTAATAATGACAATAACTGCACCCTAATATAGCAACAGTTCTACAACCACTAAAAAAGACACAACTGCCAAACAAATGTTAAGTCAAATAAACCTGCAAGCAATGCATTGAGACCAGAATAGGGGGAAAAGAAGAGAAAGTATAAAAAAGATAAGAGGACTCTAATCTGTGTTGGATCGATTAATTTCACCGTGGGCCTCTAAGCCAAAAAGCGAGGGGCAGACAGAGGAATGTAGGAAGGTGGGGAAGGACAGACACAAGGGGACACTAAATGAATAACGGGTGAGTAAGAAAATCCACGCTTACCAGTTCAGGCGGCGGGAGGGGCTGGCACGATGATGGCACCTGGAAGCAAGAAGAAATTGAGACGGGTGCATTCAGTGGCACATCCCTGCCCGGTTGGGAAGCCCCACACTTTGTCCGCATGCTGGCCACAAAAGAGAGTTTTGCAGTGACATCCCTAAAGGAGTCCTTCCCCTGCCCACACTACGAGCAGTGAGGGAGGGAGAGTGGGCAATTACAGAGAGAGAGAGAGTAAAAGAGTCCTGCTGAGCTCCAGCCTTGCTGGATCTACCTCTTTTCCCATTAGGGTGTTTGCTTTGGCTGGGCCAGTGGGCCTTTCCAGCGATTCATAGGCTGCGATTCATCCTAGCTGGGGAGGGCAGCATGGCCAAGGCAGAGCTGAGGCTGGGGGTGGGGGCACACGCTAAATATAGAGCAACATAAACAGGCTGCACCCCACCCAGGAGAGAAACACAGTGAGGCTATTCAGCCCTTGTGCTTTCCTGCCTCACCTGGAAGAAACGCCGCCTTAGCATCCCTGAGTGACCCACCAGGGAAGAAGGAGTTTCTAGGCACCATTTCTTCCACCACTCTAGGGCAGCAAGGGCCAGTGAAGAAGCCCCTCAGCAGCCTGGTCTCAAGAAAGGGGCTCTTATCCTCGCCTTGCCTGCTGGTTATTGTTCATGAACTGAGCGGGAGTTTAGTAAATCCACCCCCCCCCACACACACACACACACACACACACACACACAAACTCTCTGTCTCTCTCTCTCTCACACACAAACTCTCTGTCTCTCTCACACACAAAAATCTCTCTCTCTCTCTCTCTCACACACACACACACAAACTCTCTCTCTCTTTCTCTCTCTTTCTCTCTCACACACAAACTCTCTCTCTCTCCTCTCTCTCTCTCTCTCTCTCTCACACACACACACACACACACACACATACAGAGAGAGAGAGAGAGCTGAAAGAAAAATAGTATGCAGTTCAGAGCAAACCACCAGACACATCACATGTGCCACCTGGATGGCCACAGAACTCTGATAAGAGAAAAACCATTCTGAAAGGTGACAGTTT
>JAHTLZ010003468.1:9341109-9376032 GCA_023846285.1 Phrynocephalus versicolor | reverse complement strand
CTTCTTCTTCTTCTTCTTCTTCTTCTTCTTCTTCTTCTTCTTCTTCTACTACTACTACTACTACTACTACTACTACTACTACTACTATGGCCGGCGCTTCCATTAAGGCGAACTAGGCAGTTGCCTAGGGTGCCAAAATGGAGAGAGGGTCCTGAACAGCCTGCCGCCCCCCCACCGCCGTTCCGCCACTTCCACCGGTGTCCGTCCGCCCGCCAGCCGCCTGTCGACAGCTGCCCATCGCTGCCCTCCGCCGCCCCCCCGTGCCCGTCGCCATCCCCCGCCATCCGCCACCACCCCACCCCACCACCACCCCGCCACCACTGGAAGTCACTTCTGGTTTACGGAAAGTCACTTCTGGTTTGCAGGGAGGCCCTTTTGGGGCCTCCAGAAGGCCTAGGAAGGCCCTCGTAGGCCCATTCGGGACAGTGCCAGGTTGGGGGTAAGCATGGGAGGCCAGAAACAGGCCTTTTCCCCATTAACCCAAGGGGCCTTTTTTTCATATACTGTGGTCCCGCGATATAGCGGGACCGCAGTATATGAACTGCGAAAGGGCGGGGGACGACTTTACTTCACTCTTATATACCACCATATGGAAAATGTTGCTAGGAATTAACCTGTCAATTTTCAACAGCCTGAGAAGCCACCTACCCCATAGGAAAGGATATCTGAACTTCTTCCCGGCACCTGTTCAGCTCAGTTCTGCTAGTGTGGTTAGAAAGGGATCCTTGCTTAATGCTCCACCCAGAACTTAGAAAAGTCACATTTTTGCTTTGCAACTTACATATGTATTCATTTATTTAATTTGTATACTGCTCCATCTAGCTACACAACTACTCTGGGCAGTTAATAGATGATCCCCAGCCAACATGACCACATGCTTGCTGGGATGCTCAGTCCAAGAAGTAACTACAGTATATCGTTCCCCTTGCTCCCCTGTACTTCATCTCACACGAAACAGACACTCCTATCCTGAGTGTTTCTCCCACCATTCAGTTGTGGGAAAGATCTGGGATGCAGGACATAGATGTATTGCACAAAGGATGCACTGAGAAAAGCTTCTGGCTGATTCCTCCTCCTCCTCTCCCAGCTTCCTGGCTTTCCTTCCAGCAAGCCCTGCCCTGGGAAAACATCTGGACCAGCCCGCAGGGACAAGGAGGGGAGGTCACCAGGATGTGGGAAACTGGAGGAGAAAGGAAAACGGACCCAGTGGCTTGAGCTGAGCAGGCCAACAGCGTGTGGGCCTCCCAGCTGTGCCTGATGGGTAGCTGCTTAGCAAAATGAAGGCATCCCCATTGAATAGCAGAATACATCCAGAAAAGGGTTGATATACACAAGAACCTTGCATTTCCCTCCTTCCTGTCACCACAGATGGAGGCAGTGGAGCGAAGGCGAAATATATCCAACTCAGTTTAGACAAGAAATGTGTCCAGGTCAGTGTATGGACCTCTCTGCCTGTCCTTGCTACAAATGGTTTGTAAGAAAAAACTCCTTAGCGGCTACAAGTGTTCTTGTGAGTACATAGCAGGACCATGTCTCTCGTTCCATCTAATTTGCAAATTAGGATTTTCTGACTTATCTTCAGGTCTTATACATGAGATTCCTCAGAAATCTGTTTTCTCAAATACAAAAAGCTCCCTCAGTCCTGTCTTTCCAACACGAACATCCTTCCCAGTTCTAATGGTGGAGTAGCTGTAATATGTGCATCTGCCCTGAGCTCCCTTGGTCTCAACCTTCTCCTCTTGCCTCTTCTATGGATCTCTTTTCACAGGTGCAGAAGGGTGAGATGGTAAAGTATCTTCCAGGGTGACCAGCTGGGGGGTTGGGGTAATGCTTTCACATACTTGTCTATATTAAGACTGGCAGAGCTTTCTGCTACATCTCTGCCAGATTTGGTGTCGTTCCGAGGTCCAGTTTCATAGTTATAATTTTTTTTTTTGTTTCGAGCACCTCTTGTTTTTTTAAAGCTGGTTTATGGAATGCTGAGTCCTGCTATCAGCACAATATATCGTTGCCCTCTGTGGAACCAACAATCACTTGTAAGGTGCAGTTTTAAGGACTGGTATTGAACTGTACATAGCTTGTAAATTTAAATTTTTCCTCCCCCCCCCCCAAATATATATCCACAGAACTTCTATGAGTTTTACACCCAAAACAAAAAGTAGGGGGGGAAAAGAGCGAGGAAAATAAAAACGACAAAACTTCTACAATGTTAAAGGCAAAAAAACAGTCTCTCTCTCTCTCTCTGTGTGTGTGTGTGTATGTACCATCCATGGCAAGTCTTTTGCCTTGGGTCCAGCATCCTTGCCATCTACTTTTTGGCTATGCCAGCACTTGCCATGAATAGAGATGGACACAAACTGAACTATGATCTTGGGGGGGGGAGAGAAAAAACAACAACACCCCACTGTCTGGGCTGGTCCATGGTTCACTTCGTAGTTCAATCCGGGGATCCTGTTTTGCCAAAATGCAACAAAGTGCCGATCTCACCACCACCACCACCACCACTTGGTGCTTCATTTTGCTTCGGCAAAAGAGATGCCCTGGCCTGCGCCCTTCCCACTGCCCCTGCCTACCAGCTGAGAGGCATGCGCATGCGCAGTCAGCTGACCCGGCTCCTGGAAAGGAAGCCGGTTCTGATGTCTCTATAGAGGGGTGGTGGTGGAGAACAACGAAGAGGAAGAGGAGAAGGCAGGACCAGGTAGGGATATGTGGTGAGCGGTGGGAAGAGGGCAGGCAGGTGGATGAGGAGGCGGAGACACCAGTTCCCCTCCCAGGGGCACAAACTGGAAATCCACACACCCCCCCCCAAAAAAAAACCAGAAACCAGTTAATTTTCCCTGGGTTCATGGGTAGCTCCTGGTTCATGGGCAACCATGAACCACTCTGATTGTCATTTTCCCCCCCAGTTCATGTCCATCTCTACCTCTGAAGCTTGTGAAAGCTCAAGAGAAGATGGAGCGTCTTAAAATGAACACAGAGAGGGGAGAACGGAACAAAGCTATCTGAGCACAAATCACTTAGAAGTCAGCCATATGCCACGAAAGTAGCTCTGAGAATTTGAAGAATCTGTGTAAATATGTAAGAAAGACTCTTCAACCTCCATGGGACAGGCAACCCCTGGCCCTCTTTCTCTCTCTTAGCTTGTCCTCCATAATCTTTTTTTTATTTTTTATTTTATTATTAATTGCATGTATTTATGTAAAACAGTTCTGTGTTTTGGCTTGGAAACTTTCTCATGAGCAAGTAGAAATCTTACTCAGTCAAACAACTTCTAAGGCAGCTAACCAAGGGATTTATAGGCAACAAAAGCATTCCACTTAACACCAGAGGCGCAATAAAGGTAATTAAAAACACAAGCACACTTTTCATGGTAGAAAGAAGAGGCCAACAAACAACTGCAAACAAGCCATGAAATAAAGCATGTAAAGTTATTACGGTATTATCCATTAAAAGCCATCTTCAACTGGTGCCTCAATATTAATGAAATGGCATTCCAGGGAGAGCACAGTCATGAAACCACCAATATAGAACAGCTGCCGCTACCACCAACGGGGCTGTATCTGTGTTGGCTCCCTATGGGGAGAAAGGTACTCCAGCTCAAGATGGACCTTAGACTTTGAACACAGAGGATCCGTGGTCCAATCTCCAAGCAGAACCAGAAGAGGTATCCTGATTGAAACTCTAGGGAGTCACTTGCCCAAATTCTGTTGCTTGGCCCAGTCAAGTGCATTAAGTTAGACTCACTGAATCAATGGGTTTTAGTGGGTCTATTTCTTCACAAATTCCATTGATTCATACAGGGCTATTCTAACTAGGGCTTGCTATGCTAAAGCCACAGTTAGACTAGGACCCTTGGAATCACTGGAACTTATGGAGGAGTTGACTTACCAAATTCCCATTGATTTAGTGGGCCTATTCTAACGTGGTTTAACCAACTGGATTTTGGCCAGTGTTGGTCAAGTACACATAATACTGAGCTACATAGTTCAGTGGTGTCCTTCTATGCTCCTCTAACTTCAGAAGGCAGGAGCAATGAACTTATGGTGTCATTTGACAATGCATATTCCTTCAGATATCTTGGACTAGAGATGTTCGGAGTTGGAGGAGTTGTACTACAACCCTCCGGGTTTCTCCAATCAACAATGTTGGCTAGGGAATTCTGGAAGTTATAGTTCAGAAGCCACAAATCTGTACACTTCTACCTTGAATTCAATGATGTTGCTCAAAGCAGTCAGCCAAGTGGTTAGTTTGCTGTAAGTAAATGGAACACTTTTATTCTTTTCCCTAATAATGTCTCAGAGTGAGTTATTAAGACTGTAAGTGCCAGTTGATTTAAAAAGTGAACTAAATAGGGGATCTTGAAGCTATTTTTTGCTATGAACCCCTACACTTCTGCTATGCAGCTAGAGAAATTTAACCAGAAATTCAAAATTCTGCAAAGGAACCTTCATAGCTCCCAATATTCACTGCCAAAAGAAATATCTTATCTTGCGAGTTTGAACATTTACAAGGTGCACAGGCTGTTCCACGTAAATAACATCCACACAGAGCACATTTTAAAATGTGATTGCATAAAATATGTTGAGCTGAAAACATATGCACAATTGGGCTTAAGTCACTGCCTTGATAGGTAAAACAAATGTAAACCTACATGCACTCTAAGGAAAGTGAGCGAAAAATGAACACAGACTTCAGTATGGGAAGAAGAAAAAATAATTTGCAGAGAAAAGAAGCATAAGAAAGAAGTTCAATGAGAATTCACAGCAAGGCAACAATATCTAATCCAGCAGCTATTCACATCCATACAGAAAATATATGCTCCAATTGCAATCTGTGCTGAATTTTGGAAATACGAAATATAAGAATTGTCCCGCTGAGCGAACACAAAGGATCTAAACATTCTTTCAAGGTGGACAGAAACCTCTCCACCTCATAGAGGCTACAAGGCAGTGGCTGTTTCTGCTGAGTATTTGGTTAATTTAATGGTTGGAATGTTGGATGCAGCTTGGGAAGAACTGGGTTCAAGTCCATGCTCTGCCACAGAGCCAACTGGAAACAAACAGGTGGACCTTGGAAGGCTGGAAGGCTAAGTGAACCTCGAGCCAGCTGCCTGGGACTGAATCCTAATGGTGAGCTGAGCATTAGCTGCAGCACAGCAGTTTAACCACTGCACCACAAGGCCAGTTGGGAGGGTTATGACACCAAGAACTTTTTTAGGGGTCAGATGGGCACTGAACCAGGTAGTCTTTTTACAGAGCAGGGTATAATTTAATAAACGAGTGAGTAATCAAAAGCAGTGCATTCATGAGCTCCACCTTTCTTGTTTATAATATCCCTTCAGTTTTAAGGGCCCAGACCACCCGCTGCCCAGTTCCCACTGACAAGATTCCTTTTGCTGCCCCCTTGTGGGTGAGGGAAGCACACACACTTTGGCGAGAAGAACGCCTGGCAGCCATCTTGCCGACCCACCTGTTTCAGATGCCAGTCCTCCTAAGCCAGTTTGGTGGCAGCTCTCTCAGCTGCCCATGATCCGCGGCAGAGTCTAAGCGTACCAATTTTACCCATCCCAAATCCAGGGGAGATCTTCCCACAGAAGGCAGCAGCGACTCAGAGGGATTCGGAATGATGGCTACTATCCCGTAGGTGGAAATGAATGCTTCTCCCTCCTGGTCCAGTGCTTCTGTCCTTGTTTCCAGCTACACTCCTTCCAGATCACCACCACTACCACCACCAAGGTTACCATGAATCCTTCCCAAAAGGACTGTATATTCCTTTTCCTAAGAGCAGAGCCTCTGTTTGCAGCAATGGACACTGATCCTGTGATTCCAAAAAAATAAAGTAAAACCAACACAGTCTCAGAACAACACCAGCCTGACGTTGCTCCTCCAGCTGCAGCCTCTGGCCCAACTCCAAGGCAAACTCCGCTCGCAATTATACAATTGAAGAGAGCGGCCCCATGCGGGCTTAAAGGGCCAGAGGTCCGGATCACATAAGAGCACAGGATCTAGAGTTTCTGGGGCCATCACTCAATGAAACAGCAGAGGGATTTTGCATTTTGACCCAACCTGTTCAGGCCTGCAGCCCCAGGAAGTGTTTCCAAGAAAAAAAAAGCTGTCATGGTTTGGGATTCACGAGATATCAGAATCGTGGTCTCAGAGCAACTGTTACTTCAGTTCTGCCGTTTCCCGTTGACACTAGAAGACATGGCGAGCCCGGCCCCAAATGGACTGTTACATGTCTTTAAAAACCCTTTGGCTCCATAAGGCACAGGTCGCCAGTTTTTGAAGGGACAGAGTGGTATAGAGGCCACACGGTTACGGGGCAGGGAGAAACACAGCTTCTTAATCTACTATCATGCCCTTGTGAAACTGCAGGGATGGAGAAGCAGTGACAAAAGGAGCAGAGAAGAGGCCAAATTAGTAGATGATCATCATCATCATCATATGGAATGGCAGACCTGGAGGGACCCTATGGACCATCAGGGAGGCACCAGTGGGGATTTGAACTCTCAGTCTCTGACTCCACAGTCAGTACTTAAAAGTCTTAAATCATTGAGCTATTCACCAACCTGTCTCTGCTGACTGGGGCATTTTGGAAGTTGTAGGTTTTAAACACCACTTCCCCCAACGAATGGCGTCAGAATAAACCGTTATTTGAGCTAAAATAGTGTGGCAAGTTGATAGTGACAAGTTGGAAGCCCAGGTAAGGGTATATAAGTAAACAACGGAGAGGGGGAAAATCAGTGTTCTGCTACAGAAATAGCCATTGTAGAATAGAATCATAGAAGAACGGAGTTGTATGGGGACTATAAGGACATTGAAAGCCACTGCAGGAATCCTGTTAGACAGACAGCTATCTAACTTTCTCTTGAATGCATCTAGCTCTGAAGTGCTCACAACCTCTGGAGATAATTAGTTCTATAGTTGTACTGCTGTAACAGTTAAGAGGTTTTTTTCCTAAGGAAATTGGATTGAGCAGGGTAATTCTACACAATGCCTCTGTTTGTGTGTCATTATATGTATCTGATCGTATTATCCGGCAAATCCAGGTTTATCAGGATGGAGCACGCATGCTGGTGCACGCAGCCTATTCACTCCTGCTTTGCTCCGGCCAGCCAGAGTTACTAAGAAAATGTGGATGCTCCTGTTTACCTTGTCATCTGGATTAGAGTTTCTGGCTTATTTTTTGGCCAAAACAAGGCAATGTGGTAAGCCATGGTTTATTCTTGGCATACAACTCTCTTGTGTTTAGTGAAAAATAAGTCAGAACTCCAGCCTTGTGGATCAAATAACAAAAGTTTCTCACTATAAGTCCGAGGACCAGGGAATTACTTTGGCTCCACTTTGGAGAGCAGAGGCATCGCAGTGCGGTGAGATCCAGACACTTCCTTTCCTGGTGTATGGCCAGGCTTCCAAAGGCCAGTGTGGGTCCTTCATGTAGGTCCCTGAATCCCCTCCTTTGGCTCCAGCCATTTTGGGAGTGATTCGAGGACAGGCCAAATCCCCCACGGACCTTTCAGGCCCATCTGGGGGATATAAAAGCATGCAACGGCTGCCATCTCACAACCATCCCCGAGATGGACCTCTGAGGAGGAAGAAGAGAGCAAATGTCAGAAGAGGGCAAAGCCGCTGGAGAGAATCCAAAGAGGAGGAAAGTGAAGACAGAAGAGGGAATCACACAGTCGGGGGTGGGGTGGGGGACCCTAGTGGGTGGGGGGTAACCAACTCCAAAAGGTTTGAAATCGTTGGGTGTGGGTGCAGTTAAAGTAGTTTTCAATTCTGGGCAGGATGAGGAAGCTTCGCTGCGGGGGGGGGGCTCCCAGATATGAAAAGGGAACACAGGCTAGTGGGGACCAGGCACCCCAGTCCCCTCTGAACCCCAAATCTTTGGAGGCTGTATCCACAGACAACATAGTCCCCCTTCTCCTTGAGAGCCAAAGATAGGGTCCACAGAAGTGCTTTGCACTCAGGAAGTCCCAGAGTTAGGTGGGTGTCAGATATGAGTTAGTGAAATATATGTATTAGACAGGATGTTCTATATGTGTTTGATATGTATTTAATTGATTTAAAGATGGAGTCTGTAAAAAGTGCAAAGTCACAGTGACTCAATGTATAGTTTTTTTCAGATGGAGTACAGATGTTAAGAATTAATATAATGAATTTTGGCTGATGCAAGAGGTTGCAATAGCTATGAGGTAATGTCATTTATGATTGGACAGACATGTGTATAAAAATGTTCTGTAAATCATTGTTCATTGGGCCTTCCATGAGTAAAGGCACCCACTTTGTTTCTCTGTCATATATTTTGTCTATGCACTGTATGCTATTATGCTGTTATGCTGTTGAATTTTGTATCAATGTACTAATGTGATTTTTCCCTCTATGCTTTGTTGTACTTTGTAGAAGTTCTGTGATACTGTGATATATTTTTGTACATTTGGAATATAGCTGTTTTGGTTTTAAGAAAACTCCGTCTCTGGCTAACAATTTATTCAATAAGTATTGCTTCTGCTGGCTGATCAAATAGCACATACTCTGACAGTGGGACACCACCATTTTACAAAATAAAGAGCAGGAGAACAAGATTTCCTTGGTTAATTCGCCACACAGTTGGGGGGGGGGACAGAGAGAGAGAGAGAGGAGGGGGAGGGAGGGAGAGCATGCAGCAATCATGGTACCAGAATGCTTTGCTTCCTGGGACCAGAAACCAGCAGGGAACAAAAGTGTCTCTCAAACATCTGTGCCTGCTATAAGATTATAAATGGACTTGCAAAGGGTCAACATAATTCATTGCGCTGGAAGCAAAAAGTCTCCCCGACCCTCCCCCAAAGCACACAGTAACGCTACCTTGCCAACAAATAATAGATTTTGAAAATATCAGTAAGAATGTTTCATATTATAAAAACACATGGAGACAGATGAAGACCTTACGTTTTGCATTTCTTTGTTTGCTCTTGAAATAACTCTGGGATCCTTTAGGAGGAATATAAATTTTTTAAAAAAATAAATTAAATAGTCCCCCCCCCCATACTGAATGTCTTGAATTTTTCCTTTTTCTTTTCCCCCCCCGTTCATTGACCAAAAAAACTCCAGCAATGCTCCAGTGCTTTTGTGCAGCCTTCCCAGGAGGTCTTCCTGAGGTCTAAAAAGGGCGGCTGACCTTTGCCTCTTAGTCAGGGGTTTTCTCATGATCCACATCTGTTTCTCTTGCTACAAATACCCCCCCCAAGCTGCACATGGGCCCCTTATGCTCTTCTGGGATAAGGCCTTGATCTCAACTAGGTCTCTCCCAGCCCTCAGAGAAGCCTTGCTAAGATCCTCTGCAGCTCTTCCACTACTCCAGCCACCCAACCTTCCTGACTGCCAATTGTTTGCACAGCAGCCACAAAAGCACACAACCACACCACTCCTCCTTTCACTTGGAGAGAATTTCCCAGGTCTTTCTCCTCTCCAGTTGTAGGAACAGCCATAAGGCAAGAAATGAGGCTTTAGCTTCTTAGCTCTACACCGTAGCTGATCCTGGTCACAGAAAATGTGGGTAGATGGGCACGAACTGCCAGTTTGACGGTTCGTGCTGGTTCGTTTACCAGCTGAACAGGCGCTCACTGCTTCCGAACTCTGTCTCTTCCAGCAGGCACCCACTCAAAAGCAGCAGCCAGAGGAGGTTGGACATGGGAGCCAGGGTGCCGCCTCTGAGTGAACACCCACTGGAGGAGGTGCGGCTTGGAAGCAGCGAACACCTGTTTGGCTGGTTTAAAAAAACAGCACAAACTAACAAACTGACGGTTTGTGCCCAGCTCTAGTAGATACAGGGGTGTGGTGGCTCAGCAGGCTAGAGCACTGAAAACAGTCGGCTACAAAGTCAGCAGTTCATTGGTTTGAATCCTGGGTGCCATGCAGCAGAGTGAGCTCCCGCTGTTAACCCAGCGTCTGCCAACGTAGAGTTCGAAATCATGTAAATGCAAGTAGATAAATAAGTACTGCTGTAAAAAAGTGGGAAGGTAAACAGTGTTCTGTGCGCAGAAATATGTTAAGCCATGATGGCCACATGGCCACAAACTTGCACAACACTGGCTCTTTGACTTAAAAAACGAGATGAGCACCGCTCCTAGAGTCGGACCTGACTAGCACACAAGGTAGGGGGAACCTTTACCTTTATCTTTTCCTAGTAGAAACGTAATGTAGTACTCTTTACGTGCATGAAAATTATTTTTTCATCTCCGCTATGAAGACTTTGCCCAGCCAGTGACAACATTAAAACCAGCTCCCAGCTGAAATCCAGCACAAAACCTTGAAACAGATTGGCACTGTTTCTTTGCTCTGCTTTTGCTTCCTTTCCTCTGCTTCTGTTTCCCTCTGCTTCCTTTGTTCCACCCCCTTGCGTCATTTTTTAGATTGCAGACGCCCAGGGTCAAGGATGTGGCTCTTTGTGCTCTGTGCACCCAAAGTGCTGCTCATATAAATAAGAAGTGATAAAGTTTCCTTCCTTCAAATTGGGTTACTCAAAGCATACCCTCTTGAAGTGGTTAAAATGTTCCCAAAAAGAACCAGACAACTGAAAATGTGCACACTCATTTCCCAGGTCTTATAGCATCAAATTGTTCCCGATTTCATTTCATATTGAGGAGCCTCATAGCCCAGTGGTTATGCTGCAATACTGCAGTCAAGACTCTGCTCTTGACCTGAATTCAATCCTGATGGGCTCAGGTAGCCAACTCTAGGTGGACTCAGCCTACCGTCCTTCCAAGATGGGTCAACTGAGTACCCAAGTTCTCTAGGTGGGAAGGGCAATGCGTCGCCTGCATAATTAAATTGTAAACCACTCGGATACTTGCAGCACATTATGTTGCATTTTTTACTACTAAAAATAGGGGAAGATTTTCTGCCTCACGTGTCAAATAATTTGACCAGCCTTAGGCACTTCGTACCTTGACTTGATTTGGGAGAGCAAAGCTACTTGCTGTTTCACCTCAGACAGAAATAAATTCTGGGCTACTTCTGGCATCCAGTCTCCAGATTTATAAGAGCGTACTTTGACAACAAACAGTCAAAATGTAGGACGTGGGTGTTGACCTCATGAGGGTGGCGTGCTTGAAGGCTTCAGCGCAGAACTTAAGAGACCCACGGCAAAGAATGGAATGCAGGCGCTGTGGGAGTTGTGTTGTTCTTGCGCACACACCAACAAGCCTTTTGGGCTGCAGTGTGGTGGAGGATTGATGATGGCTGGAACATGGATTTGTCCTCACATAATGTAATCTGAAGGTAAGGTCCTATACAGTATAACATACCGTACTCTACATGATATTCTAGAGAAGAGAAGAGAGAATATGTCTCTAAACAGCCTTCAGAATAGACACCTGCACACACGCACAGCATTCAAAAACAGACACAGACACACTCACACCTTGATTCTGCCAAAGTGGCCATGTTCTTACCTTGGCTTCACATCTCTTGTGGCTTGCCACTTTGCACACTGTAAGAAATACAGAAATTAGGTATTTCTAATCTAGACAATGCCACCTAAGTATATTATAGTTAATCGTGCAGGAGTAAAGTGCATTGAAGAACCCAGGGTGATGACTTCTTCAGATGGTAGAGGGAGAAATGTCCATTCATTTTGTTGTATCGTACTCTCTGGGTAATGGGATGACTTCCTAGTTGGGGGCAATTAACGTGACGAAGGTCTCACCAGTGTTTTCTGCGCATTTTTGCTGTGGCGAACTGCGCAGTAAAAGATCGCGTCCTAACCGCAAAGGGAAGTAATGTGTTGCCCCGACCGACCACGCCCCTGGAAGCGCACTTTCACCGAAGTTTTTAAAACCACCGCTAGGGGTTGGTTTAAAAAACTTCGCTTAAAGATGCGCAGTTCTTTGTTACTCTAGCGAGGTGCAACCCCAGAAAATACACAGTAATTAGCTTTGTACCCCTTTTCCTGCCACCTCCTGTGGGTCCGGCAATGGAGACTTAGAAAAACGACCCAGGAAAAAGGGAAAAGATGTGCAGTAAGCAAGTAGAGACGGGCACAGAGCAGTAAAATACTACTCTGTCGACAGGACACTAACTGCGCATCAAACACCACGTGACCGCTCGAAAAAAAACTACGCATCAAATTAAGATGCACAGAAAACTTTAGTGAGACCGCGACCTAAACAGGTTGCCTACCACTCCCAGCAGAGCTGGCTCTACCATTAGACAAGGTGAACCAGCCTCAGCACTGGGGTGTCCTGAAAATGGCATGAAATGGTCAGGGATTAAATCATGTAGCTAATTAATTATCATAGCTAATAATTTTATTTATTTATTTGGTTTTTATACCGTAACCGTTGAGCAAAAAAGCTACTCTGGGCGGTTTACATACATATACAAAATACAAAGACAGATTAAACAACTTAAAATAGTAAATAAAAACTACTCAATCAGACCAAATAATCAAATCATCATAATAAAAAGAACAAATAAGCAAATAAGCACAAATATAATAAATCAAAACCATTTAACAATTCAAAATAAGAACAGGTGGAAAAAATAAAGAACTAATAGAATAATTGTATCAAAGCACAGTATTCAGGACGACTACTGCTGTATTTGTATGGCAAAGAATGTGAAGAGATACTTGTGAGATTCTGGCCCAGGTGCAAAAAATAACTCAGCCAGTGGTGGGTACGGTGGTTCCTGAACTGGGCGGACATAGGTAGGGCACAACTTGCTGTTCTGCCTCAGGCAGCAAAATATCTTGTGCTTTTTCTCTCCCCATCTGCCCCTGTGGGAAAACAGGAATATGACAGACAATGGGGATTTCTTACCTTTACAGACGAGCCCCTGGGCCTGGATGGATTCCTTGCATACAACACAAGCCTTTTTCTTCTTCTTAAATGCCTTCTCCTTGAAACTGTGAGGCTCGGACACCTTCTTTGGCTGAAACGACAGACAAGGGCAGGCATTTGGTACGGCAGATGGGCACGACTCAAAAAATGGTGTTTCGTTTGTCGTTTGGTCGTTTAGGGGTCTGTTTCGGTTCGTTTTCGTTTTCGTTGGGTTTTTCCCGCAAATTTTTCATTTTCATTTTCATTACGTAACGAAACGAAAAAATGAAAACGAAAATGAAAAATTGCTGTTTCATTAGCATTCTTTTCAGTTCAATGCATTTGCCGCAACAAAAACGAAAAACAGGGCAAAATTTTTCATTTTCGTTTTCGTTTTCATTTTGTTTTGAAAATTTTTCGTTTTCGTTTTCGTTACATAATGAAACGAAAAAACGAAAACGAAAACGAAAATTTCACTGAGTTGTGCCCATCTCTACGGCAGAGCACAAAATAGAAATTATTCTGTTTATTAAACACGCCAACGGATAACCACACCCCCCCATGGACACACATATCTTGCAAGGCCTAGAAAATGAAATTGTTAATTAGTGGAGCAGCCATATTGCCATTGCAGGAACTGATCGGCAGCCATATTGCAATGCAACAAGCACAAGGCAGGGACCTATTTGTACTTCCCTGGACCGAGTTTCCATTGAACTTGATAGGACTTATTTCTAAATGGCTTGAACTTGCACTCCACCAAGAGAATCTGTTTTATATGCGCAGGTGAGAAACGTTGGAAGATTTGCTTTTTAAAAAGAGAGACACATTGCTTAATACAAGAAGAGAAGAAGGGGGGGAGAGAATGTTCTGAAAATACAAAACCAAACAAACAAAATGCCAGATGAGATGCATGGTTGTCAGAAGGCGTGCAAATACTGATGCATTTTGGAAAATGATATCTCTTTGCTAGGGGCAAACTGACACAAAGTCAAAACACTCGGGAACCTCAGTTAGGAAGGCAAAATATTATTTATTTCTGAAATTCATGGGATCATTTTTAAATAAATATACACAGATGCTTCGAAGAGGCAGCTCGTGAAACAGAACAGGGAAGAGGCCTCGTCCCAAACTGTCAGGGAGTTGCCCTCTAATCCAGCCAAAAGCTGTCTATGATATTTGGTAAACTGGTTTTGTTGTGTATAAGATGTTGAAAAAACTAGCACAAAATACTGTGTGCGTGTGTCAATGCAACACAATTCAAAATTCATCTTGAAAATTTCTGTCTCTCATAAGGGTAATTACCAACATTATCCCACAGGTCTGGCAAAGAAGCCAGGAATTGGAAAAGAAAATAATTCTACAATATAATATAGAGCTAAAAGTGGTATTCCTTATGGCAAGATATGTCCATATAGCCCACCTTCAAGGCCTTTATTAAAAGGTGGGCTTGCAGAATTCATAGCCAGTTAGACCCTTTCGGTACTTTTAGGAAGAAAGGCAGGGTCAAAATATTTAAAATATATAAACTGAATGGATAGTTCGCCAATAGCTGTTCACTGTGACCATGAAATGACAGCTCACAGAGGCTGCATGGTCTTGAGTTTTACAGCCTACAGATACCCCTGTACCCTTTCTGTACGCTCTCCCCAAAAGCAAATTTTCTGGTCCCAAAGTGAAACAGATTCAGAGAGTCATTTAATTCTCTTCTTGCCCAGCCTTGCCCAACCTGGTGCCTTCTGGAGACATTAAACTACAACCCCCATCATCCCTTGTGAGGGGAAAACATTTGCCATGGGGCTCTCGAAAGGCAGGGAAGGCTGGTCTAGTGTATAGAAAGATCCCTCATAAACACTGACTATGGAACAAATTACAGAAGATGGACTGGATTCTGTGTCAACAAAATAACCAGGCCACTCTATGCATTCCAGGGCACATTAGTGACCTCTACATGATCATAGAACCTTCCTTCCATAAAAGACAGGCCTAAAGCATAGCCTTTTGAGTAGGCAGCAAAAATGTGCCTGCTAAGATAGATAAACTGTCCCAGAACAACTAGTGTTTTTGCTGGAAGGAATTACAGATATTCCAAAGGAATTTACTATGCCAAACTAAAAAGACCAAAAGAATAGACAGCTGCTGTAAGAGTATCTATGAGTAAATAAAGTTACCCAAAGGTTTTTAAAAGCATTTTAGCAACCCTAAAATACCCAGCTTTGGAGAGATTTAGCTGGCTGGTTGTCTGGCATATCCATCCAAGGAGATTGCTGAGAGCAACTCTTTGGTAAATTTTAGGACAGTGAGCGCACTGCGGCATCTTCTACGGAAGATGGCCGCCCTGTGACAAGTCCCATCCCTTGGTACCAGAGGCTCGTGGGCAGAGAAAGACAATGAGCACCATTAAACCCCAAATACTATACGTATACTGTAATCTGATGGAGTTTATATTTGCAACCTCGCATACGCCCTGTGTTTTGAGTGACTGGAAGGATCCTTTCTGAACTGGTGTGACTGTCAATCTACCCAGTACTAACCAATCATTCCTCTCTGCCTCTGAATTCAAAGACATGCCTGCTTCTCTGCTGAGTGTTTCTTTTCCCTCTCTTTCTTGTGTTGGAGGCAGTTGCTTATTTGCTGTTGATGTATCCGCAACTGTAAGTCATGTTTTTTAAATTCTCTCTCCTCTTTGAGTCTCTGAGAGCAAAAGGAATTTCTATCAGCAATTCAAGACTTCCCAACACACTCTACATACAAGGCAGGGAGCTCTTTAGCTTTGCCCCCTCTGTCACTGGTTTGTGCCAAGGCCATGTGTCTGAAGAAGGGCCCCCAAGGTATCCACAGAGGTTTTACAATCATACTGGAACCCAGATTTTACCACCCTCTGGACATTATGTGGTGCCTCTAAGACTTCCGCCCTCTCGGTTCTTCAGACACAAAGGCTGGAATGCTCCTGATGATTGCATAAGCCAGGCATCCATATCCTGATGCAGCTAATAGCAGCTAAATGACAAAGGGTGGCAGCAACATAAATCCTTGGCGCAGGTGGGCGTATGAGCAGGAACTTCATCAATTAGTTGCAGTTAGCCATAGTGGGTTATGCCAACACTTACATCAGCAAAAGGATGTTGACTACTGGAAAGAGCAGTAGGACACTCTCCTCCTTGTGAATAGGACACATGCACATACACACGCACGCACGTGCGCGCGCGCGCGCACACACACACACACACACACAGAGAGAGAGAGAGAGAGAGAGAGAGAGAGAAGGAAAGAGAGATTAATGGTGACATCATGAAAGAAGACATGGGTCATCATGAGGAACTAGGCCGCAATGCCAGAATGACTGGCATCAGGTTCTTTGTAGATGGCAGCTTTGTCCTTAAGAGGGCAAGTTAAAAATTCCTGAAACTTTGGCTAGCTCACAGCAGCATACTCATTTTTGAGGCTGCCACCCTTTTATCAGTAACATTTGAACTTTGTCAAGATAGTTTTAAGTTTATATTTGGGGTGTGTGTGTTGGTTTTTGTTTTGTTTTGTGGGGGAGTAATGCATTATAAATTGCTTCAGGTTCCTCTAGCCAAAAAAAAAAAAAAACTAGCCCAAAAAGATTGAAAATAAAGTACAGTATATTAAAGAAGGGATCTTTTACAGGTAGAGGATGATTCTTCCATACTTAAAACCAAGGTTGTCGCGGGCGCACATGCTGCGCATGGCCACGCCCAGGGAGGCTCGGAGAACCTCCACCCGTACCCGAGCCTTCTCTGTGGCTGGCCCGACGCTGTGGAATCATCTCCCAGCAGAAGTGCGCCTAGCAGAGTCCCTGCCCGCCTTCCGGAAGGCTTTGAAAACTCTCCTCTTCCGGGAGGCGTTTGGTTGAGGTTTTTTTTTTCCTTCTCCCCGCCATCTGCATTTCTTGCATTTCCTGCAATTGTTGTTTTGTCTGTTTATTTTATTAGTTCACGCAATTTGTTGTTCTCTGATTTGCTGTAAACCGCCCGGAGTTCCCCTCCAGGAAGACGGGCGGTATATAAGCGCCATAATAAATAAATAAATAAAAATTAAAATTAAATTATTGAGCAGCTTAAGGATCTGGGAATGTTTAGTCTTACAAAAAGAAGGTTGAGAGGGGGTATGATAGCTCTGTTTAAATACAGCGGTACCCTGACTTAAGAGCAATTTGACTTAAAAGCAGAAAACCGTTGCCGTTTTAACTGCTGCCTTACAAATTTTATATTTTTTTATTTTTTAACTTATTTTTTCATTTTTTTAGATAGGTACCCCCGACGTAAGAGTAGTTTGACTTAAGTCAAGAGCATGCATTCGGAACGAATTAAATTCGTAAGTTGAGGTACCGCTGTCATATCAAAGCGGGGGCTTGCTTGGGGCAAAGGTTTCAAACTACAAGAAAAGAGATTCCATTTAGAGAGTGGCGGAGTCTCCTTTTTTGGAGGTTTTTAAGCAGAGGCTGGATGGGCATCTGTCGGGGGTACTGTGATAGGGGTTCCTGCATGGCAGTGGGTTGGACTGGGTGGCCCTTGAAGTCTCTTCCAACTCTAACGATTCCATGATTCTATGATTCTGTACTTAGGAGCACAATACATTAACATTTACTTCTGAGTAAATCTGCATCTTTTACATGCTTAAGCAACTACAATTCTATTAATACTTTTCCTGGGAGTAAATCTCACTAAATGGTAAAGCTGGTACATTGGTGCATGTGCAGAGTATTAAGGGAATCTGTGCAAATCCGGTGGTCTTCCTTCTTTAGCTAGCTATCATGGAAGAATAGAATTTTTTAAGCCAGCAGAACATAATGAATGCCTGGAACAGAGTGATGGTCCTCTTTGTATCCATATGGTGATCTTTATCTGTATTATGTCAGATAGATACCACATACAGCTGTGTCTCTTGACCTTGAGTCATGGTCAGCCCAGCCACTGGTGAAGCTTTCTGAGAGTTGCAGTCCAGGAACATCTGGATTACCCAAGGTTGGGAAACACTGACATACAGTGTCCTCATTGGTCCAAGGAAGCTGACTTTTGAGTCCCAGAGACTCTTGCTAGGCTCTGCTTAGACATCCATAAGTTAAAAGCAGAGAGGAGAGGGGGAACAATGTATAAGAGAAGGGAAGGGAGAAAACAAATTACAGTAATGGCTTTGGAAAATGAACCTATTGTGTAAATTATTTCCATCCTTGCAAAGTTTAAAAGAGGGCATGGTGGGAAGATGAGTGAAATAATGGATGGGATTTTTCTGCTTTTTTTCTAGTAGGGATTTATTACAGTCATCTGACCTGATGAACAATTCAACATCAACTTCACCGAAAAAACTGCCCCTTCCTAATTAAACTCAACTGACTTAGGTTTTGAGCTCACTGCCAGTAAACTCAACTGTTAACCCTGTTCGGCAAATTTCCTGATCCCTGGGAAATACATCTGTGAAGATTCTCAGTCATCCAGGTGAGTTTATGTGGAAGTTGAGTCATGGCAACTGGACTTCATTTCTTGAGAGATCGAAATGTTTCGCTGCTCATCCAATCTGGAAGTTGAGTCATGGCAACTGGGCTTATTTTTCTTGAGAGACTGAAATGTTTCAGTGCCCATCCAAAGAGTGAAACGTTTCAATCTTTCAAGAAAAAGAAGTCCAGTTGCCATGTCTCAACTTCCAGATGAACCCACCTGGATGATTGAGAATCTTCACAGACATGCTCTGCTCATCCAAGCAGCTTCGTCAGGCTGAGGACTGATGAAGCTGCTTGGATGAGTAGTGAAACGTTTTAATCTCTCAAGAAAAGCGGTCCAATTGCCATGACTCAGCTTCCAGACTATCCCTGGGAAATACTACACAAGGATGCTTGTCATGTTCTCTAAGGCTTGGCAGTGCAAGAAAATAAGGCAATGGAAGGTGCAGAAAGAGGCAAAAAAAAACCCCGGGGGGACTGAAATGGTGCAAATTTTCACCGGTCGCACTGCAATTGCTGCAGCAAAAACTGTGCAAGTGTGCATAATTAGGAGGAGTCATTTGATCAAACCCCTAGTGGTGGTATAGGATGATGCGGTTAAAGTGCGCTTCAGGGGGCGTGGTCGACTGGGCTGCCAAAATGCTGCGCCTTGGAGTGGAGGCACGATCTTTTGCTGCGCAGTCACTCGCAGCAAACGCAGCACCAAAACGGCCGTGTGACCGGGGCCTATAGTTAATAAGCCTCCCATGATTTCTACCCGTGCTTTTTCTTGCCAGGAGAAAAGAGACCCATTAAGGAGGGAGGAAAAGAAAGACCTCTGTATGCTGCAAGCCCGCTATCTGGATCATCCATTGAGGTGTGTTACAAAAGCTTCTCTCCCCTGGCAACTGTAAATAGCATTCAGGTGCTGCTCGGGCATTGCTTGCAGGCTTTCAGGCATGTTGTTGCAATCTAGAAGGCTATGAACTTGAATGGAAAAGGGCGGGATGAAAGGTTTCATTTATCTTTTGGAAAGAGGGAGGAGAGACTCAGGAAGCCGACCGCTGTGCCCAATATCATGTTCTGCCATTTATGATCTACTGTATAAAAGTTCTTTGAAAGCTGTTTGTTTATGTCTGATTTGTTTTCAGAAAGGGCTATTGAAAAACCAAACACTTGACCTTTTGGTAAAGATTGAAAAGAGCAATTTGTTAGCAAGAGGTAAAGCGTTTCTTAAGTATGAGTAATCCAGACTGTATTTTTTTTTGTTAAAAGAAAAAGAAATATTCCCCCTTGCTTCAAGACATGCATGCTGATGTCGTTCTTCCAGACATCGTCCATCCAAGCCCCCTACTCCCTAACAAAAGCTGACAGATTTTACAAATGACCTTTCCTAGCCCTCTCCCTCTTTCAGCCCCTCAAAACCTCCTTTTTGGATTCGGGAGGGCACGAAGCTCGGATTACCCAGAAATGAAACAGCTGCCCTGCCGGAAACAGGGCTGCATTCCAGGCATACAAAGGGTGGGGAGTGGGGGTTGCTGCCTACGACAACCAGATGAGCCTCCCTCCCTCCTTCTCCATTCTATGGAAAGGGGGGGGGGAATTTGCATTATGGCAAATCAGATGCCCAAATACTCTTTGTAAAAGGGAATTTACTAGGTTCTGTGCAAGACCTCAAGTCATCTAAACTCGACTGTGGAGCCTGTGAGATGTGCTCAAATGCCATGGGTTACCACATTTCTCTCGAATCCTGCCAGTCTCTCCGTTCCCTTGATGCTCGAAGGGTGTCAGAAGCAATCCGTGGAGCATTGAAAGACTGTAAAACTATTCCGAGCCGTGCTGTGGCATACCCTTCGGCATGCCACAGACGAAAATAATATGCTTGCAGGCAACTCCCTGCTCCGATCTCACCCGAGCATCGCTCTGCGTGCCATATGCCCTTCTCTGCGAACAGTACAGAGGAAGGTCGCACTTGAGTTGCTGTGCTCCATACAGGGTCTTCACTCCCACTATATTAACCACTGGTCCTTCACCATTGAAAAACCAAAAGGGGTTGGTCTTCTGTAGGTAGACTGGCACCCTGCAAGGAAACTGAGAGCCGGAGCAGCTCTAAAGGAGCCACCTCTCCCCTTTTATGGAAGACAGTCTGCCATTCAAAGGTGCTGCTGTCCATCTGAAGAGCCATCCAAGTCTTATTTAAAAATTAACTACAGTACCAGAAGAAGACAGATCGGGGAATCTTGAAGGTGCTTATCCGGAGTGAACAAAAGACTGGGCAGGCAGGCAGCTCGCTGGTCAAAACAATTCCTAGTTTGGCACTTAAGCGTACACGCGCACACACACATGCACACGCGCACACACACACATTAGCATGTGCCATTTTATATAAGCAGCTATGCTTCATTAAGATGATGTGCAAAGGATTATACTGTACTCTAAGGAGCCTGTCTAAAATGAAACGTTGCAATACTGTTTTCAGTTTAGGGAAGAATGTTAAGTAAGGGAGAACATGCCAGTGATTTATAAGAGTAAGGGTGGAATGGAGGAATGGGTTTGAAAGATATTTTCCCTCCCTACTCTGTTCCTCCTCCCTGACATTGCTAATACCTAGAACCCAAACCATGGAACCTAATGAAGCTGACTAGTGTGAGACGTGCTTATGGATTTTGCTACAAGAAGATACAAGAAGATACAAGAAGATATACAAGTTGGACCACCAACTTGTATAGTTTTAAAAGAGGCTTGGGGTCACACTTGAGATTACATTTACAGTATCCCATTCTTTGCAGAGGTGCTCCAGCACGTGGAGAAAGATTTCTGTTTGTCACTGTGTGTGATTTTCTTCACCCACTTGCATCTTGTACTTAGCATTTTTTCTGACCAGTCTCTGAAGGTAAGCATGGCCTTAATTTACAAAAGTGGCAATACTGGTTACTTACAAGGAACATGTACTTCTCCTTAATGTCCAGTTTGGCTTTAGAGAAATCCAAGGGGATATGGCCATCAGGGCATACTAGCTATGGTGATTCTCTCTTTATGCTGATATATGATTTCCGGTACAAGAGGCGGATGCAACATTAGGCTATAGGTGATACCTTTATAGGCTACTAATAAAGAAATTTTAAAAACCATTGCAAGCTTTTGTGGACTGGATAGCACTACCAATCACTATCTCAGATTACACAGGGAAGCCATTGAAAGACATAAAAGACCATGACTCCCCCCACCCCCAATCTGATGTTTTTCTCCTTCCACCTCTGGAGTGTCTACTTTCCCCCCCAGTCTGATGCATTAACATCAGTTGATGTGGAAGGTTTCCAAACTATTTGGTTTAATTAAAGTTGTTCCCGCAGGGTTACAGCAGCAGTGAAAGAGCCAGCACAACACACCTGTTGCCTGGGTCTCCTTTTGTCTTTCCCTTCCTTTCCCTCCCTTCCTCCCTTCCTTCCTTCCATCCATCCATCATCAACTCCTTTCTTTCTTCCTTCCCATCCCTGATTCATTTTCATTTTCACAATTTCAGCCTCAGTTACCTCACAACACTGAATACTGTATCTCACTCTACTTCACAGTATAACATTCATCAATTTAATTTAACCCTCCACCAAGTTCTTGTGAGGAAAAATTTGAGGGGAGAATAAGATATTAATCTTCAAATATCTTGGAGGGGGAGAGAAAAATACAATCAATACCACACACACAAAAATATCCCTCCAGAAAGAAAATCAGACAAGAAGACCTTTTTCACCAGGCAAAGGAAATGCCTGCATGCAGGAAATCACAGTGAATTCAAGCGCATGGCACTCCCACCTGCAATTCAAAGTTATAACACTCAAGGCACAGGTTTGCAGGCAGCTATTCATTGTAGCGGCTTAAGACTGAGAAATTTGAATTTTGGAAGCCGAACCAGCTCTTTGATACAGGGAAATGTTTTCCCATATCACAGAATAATGATGAAATAAGAATCGGGGGGAGGGGGGAACATGCCCAGCTGGCCTGTGAGGATAGAGAGCAAAGGATGCATCGTTAAATTTAACGGGACTCAAGAAAGAGAACAGGAACCCATCAGCTCTACAAGCTGCAATCCAGCCTAGTGAAGGAGTCCATGTGTGTGGGGGGGTGAGGAAAGGAAAGTGAGAGAGTTAATGGACGCTCTGTTTGAAAGTGTGTACATAAGCCCTACTGAAAGGGCCATTCACACAAGGCCCAACCTGGTCACCCTCGCTATTAATAGCCATGAATTGCCTGCTTTGTCGCTGGGGTTCTTCTTGCAAAAACAAGTTATCTGTTTAAAAGGGTAAGAAGCAGGAGCCACTGGCCTGGCCAACGGGGCCAAGGGGGCACCAGCCCTGTGAGGTGTGTGTGTGTGTTTGTGTGTGTGTGAAAGAGAGAGCCAACAAGAAGGTGTGCTTTCCAGATATGGTTTCCTCCCTGCCCCTTCGCTTTTCTCACAGTAGGAAAATATACAGAAGAACTCAGATTGCTGAGCAGAACAGTGCTTGACCTATGTCGAAATAAATGGGGTGATCAGAGAATCACAAGACCCTACATCAGCAGACGCTGCTGTCACATTACCTCTCTTTTCCTTGTCAGTCCAGTCAGTCAGCATGCCCCAGTAGTTCTCAGATCATTATTTTTTTGAAAAGCAATGCATTATTTGTTAAACTCCCCCCCCTTTAAAAGGGTCACTGGTTGGTGTTAATCATTAATCAAAGAGTGACACATTTGGTCTCCCACAAATGACTCTCAGAAATGATGATGCTGCTTGACTCCTCTCAAAGTGGTGACCTCTGAAAACATTTCTTGTGTTACATTAAAACTCTGCACTTTGGCTTTGTTATGCCTTCCATCCTTGCTAAGGGTAATGCATTACAGGTAACTTCCTTCGTTGTTAAGTGCGTGTTTGTTTCTTCCAGGTCGGGGCCCCAGCATTTATATTTTCTATCCCTCTACCAGAAGATTCCTGCCAATGTTCACAAAGGCTGTTATCTTTTTTTCCTTTTCATTTTTTTGGCAATCTACAGAATGTTTGGATGCAAACTCCGTCACCCTAAAACATATCTGGGATGGAGTGTGAAATATTTGCAGGCGAGAAGCGGTAGACACAAATGAGAATAAGCACACCACCCTCGCAATTTCTCCCTATTACAAATGTCCGTTTGACTCCCTGTTTTGCGCCATAACCGCAGAAGTCGATTTAAAAGAACCATGTTATCCTAAGAGTGCCAAAGCCAAAGTACAGAGGAGGGCCCAAAAGAATGCCGTCCTATTATGGCACATGAAACAGAAAACCCCCACTCAACAACACCCTTCCACATCCCCGGAACTAAAAATTCGACAAGAATCGATAAAACAATCTAAACTTGTTCTGGCTTACCATGATATCTCAGTTTTTCTGAGGCAACTGCCTCACTCTGCCTAATGATAGGGTCGGCCCTGACACAATGGGGGGGGGGTGTGGAACACTACACCAAAAAACCAATAATGCTCTTTTGCCCACTCTTTTCCTAAAACAAATATTCTCTTTTTAAAGCAGCTCATCAACTCACGTGAAAAACAGCAGCTAGGAGTCCTTTTCGTCCCTCTCCCCTCCATATTGATAGCAAGAGATGCTCTGCCACAGTCCTTCTGTCACGCACCTCATTCCCTCAGCCGTCCTAGCTTGGGGCGCTCTGGCCAAGCCTCTGCTGAGGCAAGGCACTCGCAGGCAGGAGGGTGGCTCAAGGATCCCTCTGCTGGGGGTTCAGCTCACATGGGAGGCAGCAGCTGAGAGGGCATCTTTAGGGTCCCCGGACTGTGCTGGAGAAGACCTGTGTGGCATCCAAGTGAAGCTGAGCTGGCACTTCCAGATTCCTCTCTATAATGGGTGGCCTCACACCAGGGCTGAGGAACGTGTGGCCGTCCAGAAGTTGTCAGGCTTCAACTCCCAACCATAAGTAGAGCATACACGGTGGTGGTTGTTTTTCTTATGCCCCGTTTTATCCTCAGAACAACTCTGCAGAAAACCAGCAGCCTGAGTTTGTGACTGGCCAGAGATCACCCTGTGTAAGGATTTGGATCCTGATTCTTGATCTCAATAGTGGCGGTCCAAAAATAAATACTTTTTTAATATTTGCCTTTTAGCCCAGTCAGGATAGCCTGTTTGCACCGAGCATGGCTGGGATGCGTTGTAAATCAGTTACATAATTGTGAGCCAGGGGCACATTAAAAGATGCCAAGCCATGTATAACCTTGGAATATGCCATAACAACCAGGTCCTGTGTCAGCAGCAGGGAAGACCTGTTCATCTGATATTGATGAACACGCCTACCCACGTGGGCATGACCAAGGGTTTCAGGACCCATGATCCAGCAACAGTCTTCCCTAGGAATTTCTCTACCTTCCTTTCTCAAACGTTGTTTTGCATATCTCTCTCTCTCTCTCTCTCACACACACACACACACAGAGAGAGAGAGATACTGATTATTGTTCTTTTTATGTGACATCAAGTCACCTCCGACCTATGGTGGCCCTCAGAAACCCTCCTCAGCTCTTGTAAACTGAAGCCTGCAGCTTCCTTGGCGCAAGGGGTGGAAAAGAAAAAGAAAGAAAGAAAAACCTGCGCCTAGGCTTTATGCTCACAAAGAGTAACGTGGTATAAAGCAGTGATGGTGAACCTTTTAGAGACCGAGTGCCCAAAGTGCGATTCAAAACCCACTAATTTTCTTGCAAAGTGCCAGTACAGCAATTTAACCTGAATACAGGTGGCTATGGAGGGGCGATGTCGGGTGCCCACAGAAAGGGCTCTAAGTGCCGCCTTTGGCACCCGTGCCATAGGTTCGCCAACACTGGTATAAAGGGTACACTATTAACTCCTTGTAAATAACGCAGTGGAAGGAAAGCAGTTCCAGCAAAATTCACTTTTCAAACACATTTTGCTATAACTTATACTTAGGATGATTACAGGGTAACAGATCCATGAAGACCAGGGGTGAGAAACTTTTGACCCTGTGAATATTTTCGTCAGGAATTATGGGAACTGTGGTTCAAAACACTGAGAAGGCCAAAAGTTTCCCCACGTAAAGCAATGCGGAAAACATGCGCTCCGAAACAGCATGGGGAGGGGGGGGGGAGCATGGGTCATAGCTAGCTTGCCCATGCGGTGGCGGGTGGTGCGGAAAACTCCAGGTACGGTGAGTTCTAATCGCAGATGCTATGGCCTCCGAACCCCGTGGGCTGAGAATCTGGCGATTGCAGCACACGGGCATAAGGAGGTGGAGATATCCCCTCACCTCGCCTTGGGGGAAGTGAGAAGCCATTCGAGGGCACTCGTCCGCCGAGGTGGGGTACATAGCGCCCCCTGCGCGCAGGGAAGCCAGCTTGGCACTGACAACCGCGCAGGGGTTCTGCACTCGCCCAAAACATAGTCACCTGGGGGGGCGGTTCCTTTACGGTCCTCAACCCCAATCTATGTTTTCCGCACACTGTCAGCCCCCTCCTATGAGGTTTAATTCGGTAATTGGCACCTAACAGGTATTGATTGGCGTTATTGGGATTCTGGCGGATTGGCTCGGATGAATCGGATGTTTAATTGGTTGCCGCTTAATAAACCCTGGCCCTGTTCACCCCATTTCGAGTCTTGCGTCATTACTCCGTCCTTGGGGGGCAATGGCGGGTCCCGCTGCGCGGCTGCGCCGGCGGGACCCCTTTGCCTCACCTGGGCGGGTGGCGCAGGACTCGGTGCCGGCCGCGCGGACGCGCGAGCCGGCGGCGGTGGGGGCTTCGGGCCCTTCCCGGCCCTGGACTCCGGCGGCGGGGCGGCCCGGCGCGGCGCGGCTGCTCCCGCTTTCCCGCTTCCGGGGGGGGCGGGCTCCTCCCCCACGCTTTCCGGCCGGCCGGCTTCTCGCTCGCCCTCGCGAGGCCGGGAGGTCTCGCGATGCTTCCCGGTCTCGCGAGGCGGAGCGAGATCCGGGGCCTATTTAAGGCCGCGCCGGGCTGAATCGGCCTCTTTTCCGGCGCGGCCTTCGCCCACCCACCCACCCTTTATTAACTGCGAGTGGGACGTTAGTGGTCGCCCGAAGGGGGCCGGATAGGAATTTTTCCCCAGTAGGGTGATTGGCCTGCCCATGCTGGGGTTTTCGGAGCTATAGGAACCACCGCATAAAACCTTTCCCAAAGGACTCAAGAGGCCTCTCTGGACACACATAAATTCAAAAGATTCTGGCACTGGGCAATGTCTGATTCATTCAGAAGTGGGAAAAGTTACACTTCTCAGGATCCTTGTTTAACATCTCAGCTGGAGTCTGCTTTTTGCATGTTCACCATTCCAGAATCAGGAATTTACTCCTCTTGAAAGAATATATGCATAAGTGCGTGCGCGCGCGCACACACACACACACACACACACACACAGAGGGGGGGGAGGGAGGGAGGGAGAGACCCATGCCCCCCAGTGGTCAAGCCAGACCCCTCTGCAATGGCAGGTGTAGGTTCCTAGCATATCTTACCAGCATCATGGAGTATTCATCAAGCTGGGAAAGAAATCATCAGCCTGGACAGTGGGCAGGCCCTGGTTGCACCCTCTGCCAGCAGCGGGCGAGGAGGTTAACCAGAGCAAAGGACTGGCTGACGGGGCCATGCCTCTTTCGTAACCAGAGCCCCGAGAGGAGCCACAACACCATCATTGACTCAGCTTCCCTCCTGGCTGTCCGGGGGAGTCCAGAACAACATGTTTACTCACTGACTAACAGTCACACTGACTGCAACACAATGACTGCGAGCTATTGTGTACCAGTTTGAAACGTGTCCCCCCCCCCTCGAGCCACACAACATTCCTGTCAACGCAAAGGGGACGTATTTACACTGCAGGAACCCACAGGTCCCGAAGGCGCTGTCCCCGGCAACATTATAGAAACTGTGAAGATAATCAGCAGATCTTGATTCCTATTAAATGCATTTTGTTCAGCCGCCAACAACCACAGCCCTACAGTGTGTTTTGAGAGGAGGATGAGAGTTGATGACAAGAATGTAGGAGAATTCAGAGAATGTTATTTTTCTCTCTTTTTTTCAAGGTTTGGACCCTGATTTTTTTATAGCCTCAAAGGCTCCCAGATTGAGTAATAAAGATCAACAGTAGGATTGTCCTAGAGCTGAGGCTTGTAATCAGGAAGGCTTAACACATAAGGAAGGAAGGAAGGAAGGAAGGAAGGAAGGAAGGAAGGAAGGAAGGAAGGGAAAATACAGGAACCAGTCCTTTAGGGTATAGGACTGCACTTCCCATTGTTAATCTACCCACAGGATAGACACAGCTCACTCTCTGGAACAGGGGAAGAGAAGGGAAGGTGCATGTCAGGAACTGAATCTGTTTGTACAACACAGGAGTTAGCCCAAATCTATTATTACCTCTCAGAGGAATATGGTCCAGGTTGTCCAAATAAATGGCTGCTGAGAGCCAAAGGTAGCTGGTCTTCCTGCAAGGCGGTACCCCTGTTTCCTTCTTTTGCTCCGTTCTCTTTAAAGGCTGGCAGAATGTATCAACAACAATTAGGTCAAGAATTCGTGGTCCCCGAATTTATGGGCAACCACAAGTGAAGAAAAGCAGAGTGATTTCTTGCATGCCAGGGTCAGGGTCAAACTACACATTAAAAAACCCCAATAATACTAACCTTCAGTCAAGTCAATTTTGACCTATAGTGACCCTTTCAGGGTTTATCCAAATAGAGAACCAGAAGTGGTTTACTGTTCCCTTTTTCTGGGGTTATCTGGGATTGCACTGCTTGCCCAAGGCCACGCAGGCTGGCTCTACTCACAGCAGGCACAGTGGAGAACTGAACTCTCCAACTCGGGCTCCACAGTTATGTCCTTAAACCACCAAGCTATGCAGGCAGCTATATTAGAGATAACCCCTCATTAAAAAAGGAAATCCCTCAAGTGCCGAATTATGTGTGGTTGTAATGGTTAGGTGATCTGTAACATGTAATTTGCCCCTCACTGACAAGAGGGACGTGCTCAGGGCTACGACCCAGAGCGTATCCTCCCCTTTCATATAAATCTGTTAAAGCATTTCTCCAGCCAGAGAAAATGTTGAAACACAGCACAAAAACACGAGGGGGGGAACTACCCTAGATTAGCAGAGGAATCTGAAGCTGAGACAAATTTTACTTCTGCAACTAGAAATCCAGGATGTGGTGTTTATCATCCTGACAGCAACCAGCTCTCCAACAGAGAACCAGACAGGCTGAGATGGGAGGTCAGGGTCCAGGGAGCAGCATGCCTGCTTCGCTCATGTGAAATACAGCTTCCTGTCAATGGACCGGCAACAGGGGGATATTAAGTGCACAAAATAGGAAAGAGGCATATAAATACCAGCAGAAGCAGCCACGGCAGGAATGTGTACCTCTTGGAAGTCTGCAGTGAGTACTCACAGAGGCATAAACTTCCCACAGTGAGGAATGAAGTGATGTTATCAAGGGGGAAACGAAAAGGACCCACTCTTGATTGGTGGAGTGTTGGACCCTAACATTGAGCACCTCTTCTTCTTCTTCTTCTTCTTCTTCTTCTTGATGTTGATGTTGATGTTGTTGTTCAGTCATTCAGTCATGTTCGACTTTTTGTGACCCCATGGACCAGAGCTCGCCAGGCCTTCCTATCTTCCACTACCTCCCAGAGTTTGGTCAAATCCATATTGGTTGCATCGATGACACTGTCCAACCATCTCATTCTCTGCTGTCCTCTTTTCCTTTTGCCTTCAATCTTTCCAAACATCAGGGACTTTCCCAACGACTCCTCTCTCCTCACGAGGTGGCCAAAGTACTGGAGCCTCAGCTTCAAAATGTGTCCTTCCAAGTGAACATTCAGGGTTGATTTATTTCAGGATGAATAGGTTTGATCTCCTTGCAGTCCAGGGGACTCTCAAGACTCTCCTCCAGCACCACAGCTCAAAAGCATCGATTCTGCGGCAATCAGCCTTCTTTATAGTCCAGCTCTCACTTCCATACATCACTACTGGAAAAACCATAGCTTTGACTATCTTGACCTCAGACTGAGATAAATCCCAAATTCTAATTTTGGGAGAAAGGTCTGGACTGAATCAGAACGGCCAAATTGAACCGAATGGAAACAAAGTCTTCAAGCTGGTTGCTTTTGGGGAAACTCCCATACTTTCTAAAGGTACCTAGTACATAGGACTTTAAAGCCTAGCTGTCCTAAATCTAGCAGGTCCATCATGTCTCCAATTTCCCTATGTATCAAGGGGGGAAGGGGGGAGGGATAGCCATTTTCCCAGGGTGCCAGAAATCAGTGGACTGACCTCACCAATTTAGAAGGTCACTTGGATCTGCTGCACAAATTAGTCTGGTTCAAATCAGGATATATTACCAAGCCCTGGTTTGGCCCCCAAACTGAATCAGGGGACCCATGGAATGAGAATTAAAGACCCATAACTAGTGCACCATCACATGAGGGATGGTTCCATTTCTGCCCTGAGGCAACCACCTCAGAGTTTACTGCTGTATTTTTTTCCCTTCTAAATGTGCCCTGGACATTAAGGTCACCGATGGAATGAGAACTAAAGACAACAAGTTGGTTGGAATTGGTGGCAGGAGGGGAGAGGGAAGAGGAGGAGGAAAATGCTTCAGCAGTGGAGTCACCGAAGTACTTGGTGTGAAGACAAGACGCAACACAAGGGGTAACAGAGCAGGCGCAATGGAACCAAAAAGCCAGAAGGCACTCAAAGGCCATCTACCCCAGTTCTTAAGCCCTCACTGAAATACACCATCCAAAGATTCTGGTACCTTCTCACACTGTAAAGTAGGACACTTGGGGAAGTGCTCAGCCAATACCCAAGGCTGTATCTCTTGTAACACCAAAGTTCAACTGAAATAGCAGATTCATGACAGCTGGTCCTTTATGCCAGAAGGGGCACTCTCCCACCTTAGGCCAAGACTACACCCGTGCGCACGCGCGCACGCACACGCACGCACACACACACACACAGTCCATTCCTGCTTTTCTTCTTAAGTTCTCCATGTGTGCTACCTGAGGGTTATGGGTGAATGCTTGCTTACCCCCCCCTCTGTGTGTGTGTGTGTATGTGCACGCGTGTGTGTGCGCGTGTGCATGTGTGTAAATGTCCATTTTTGCCCCAGCTACGTCACCCTCGCTTCTATCCCCTCAAATGGTTGCTGTCCTTTCCTCCCTTCAATTGATGTGGGTACGAGTAGCTATAGCACAGGCAAGATTGACTTTTATTGATATGCTTCAAAAGGCCAATTTTTTTCTTACTGATATTCTTTATATAAAGCAAAAATCAGCTGCTTATATACTACTCCATAGTGCTTAAAGCTCTCTCTTGGCACTTTACAATTTTATTATGCAGGCTACACATTGCTGCTCATCCCTAGGAAGCCTGGTACTCAATTTACCAACCTCAGCTGGATAGACAGCTAAGTTAACCTACAGCTGCCTACCTGAGCCCAGGATCAAACTCATGTCATGAGCAGAGTCTGGACTGTAGTATTGCAGTTCAACAGCAGTGCTACAAGGCTTATGTAAGCTCTTGTGTTTCCAGTCAATCTGTTTTATGTTTTAACGGTACATGTTTTATTCCATTACTTTTGCTAGTTGCTTGGAGTCCATTTCTTGCAGTGAGTCAGGCGAGGAGCAAATAAAAAAGGAGATTTAGTTTAAATGGGAAGTTCAATCCAGACCACAACATGTGACAAGGAGACACACTGTAAAAAGGGTTAAGAGTGCCATAAAATGATTCAGTTGCAGCTGAGGTGACCCACATGCCACAGACTTTTCAACCTGAGCTGAGGTAAATACAGTAGGACTCCGGTATCCTCTGGGGATTGTTTCCAGGGCTTCCCGTGGATAATGAAAACCATGGATAAGAGAGAATACCAAACCCCACCCAAAACTGCCGTTTTGTGACAGTAGCTTGCTTTACGGCTGCTGCTGTTTTGTGACAGAAGCTTGCTTTACAGCTGCTGTTTTGTGACAGAAGCTTGTTCTGCGGCTGCTAAATTATTTATTTAATTTTTCCTCTGCAAACCATAGATAACTGAATCAGTGGTGAATGAATCAGTGGGTATGGGGATCCTACTGTAAACATGGCTGGCTCAGTGGACTAAGGCTCCGAAAACTGTCGCCTGCAAAGTCACCAGCTCGGCGATTTGAATCCCGGGTGCCATGCAGTGGAGTGACCTCCTGCTGATAACCCCAGCTCCTGCCAACCTAGCAGTTTGAAAGTATGTAAATGCAAGCAGATAAATAAGTTCCGCCTTCAAAAGCGGGAAGGTAAAACAGTGTTTCTTTGCAGCCATGCTGGCCATGTGGCCATGGACTTGCACAACACTGGCTCTTTGGTTTGAAAATGGAGATGAGCACCGCCCCTAGAGTAGGACACAACTAGCAGGCATGTGCTGGGGGAACCTTCACCTTTTGTAAATGAGTAAGACCTCTTTCTGCGCACTCTGCTCAGCCCTGAGCAGGAGCATAACCAAGAAGAATAACGGCATCCCTAAGGTAACGTGTAGCTAGGAGAGCTTCATTCCAACCAATATTTTGTCTCTGGTCATGGCAACCCTGATTCTATAAATGAGGGGTTCAGCAGCGAGAGACTTCCAAAGGAAACCTGACGGACCCAAAGATGAAAGGGAGAGGAAGAACAAACCACAGCTGTAGTAATGGAATTTGCCAGCAGCGGGATTTAAAGTGGAGACAGCGGACATGGCCCGCTAGAGCTTTGGTGATTTAAGGCTTGCAACAAGGGAGCTTCCCCAAGCTGTGGCTACTCCCCTCTCAAACAAGCCGTTGGCCACAGCCAAGTGTGCAGCTCCATTGCGTTGTTTCTGTCAATCTACGGTTAATCTGTGGTCAACCTCAGCAGCAATTTCCGACCTCCTGCATGGCCGTAGAGCTTTTTGCAAAGGATGGGAGGGTCCCCTCCGGCAGAACACGGTGTTCCCAAACTCAGGAAGCCAGATGGGAATTGGGCAACGCTTAAGAATAGCAGGCTGGGCTCGTGGGGTCAGGAACCAGGCTTAAAAATAGGATCTGTCAAGATATCAACGCTTTAAGACCTCCTCCCCTGCATCGTGGACAGCCTGAGAACAGAACCAAACTCTGCCGATTTCCATGTTGGCTGGGATGTTCAGCCACAGATGTTCCCCGTCTTCCCAGGCACAGAGCTCATGGTCTCAGAAGGGAAAAACGAATCTAGTCCATTTCCTTTTCCTGCTTGATTATCAATGTCATTTCCTGGTTTTCACACACATACACACACACACCTTCCCTCCAGCTTGAGTTTCCCAGCATTGCTTAGATTAAAAGCTGGTGATTATGTAGGACAGTCTTGGCATCTGGACATCTCTCTCTCTCTCTCTCTCTCTCTCTCCGTCTCCTCCCACCTTTTCTTTTCTATTCTCTTTTCTTTTACGCATCTCCTCTTCTCTCTCTCTCTCTCTCTCTCGGCTTGGGAACTGTGTGCATCAGAATTGCTGCTTAAGCAAAACGCCATGTTTTGCACATGTGGCCTAAATGAAAGGGTTGGAAGTATATCTGAGAGGCCATCGCTTTAATTACCTCCCTGTGAACTTCAACACAATTGCTTTGCAACACCAAAAACCATCACCAAGCATCCATGCCAAGAAGTAATAATAAGTAGAGCTGCCCCCATGCTTAGCAGCCAATTTTTGTCATGTTAACTCAGAAGTAGAAGCCAGTGTGGAGGAAACCATACTGAACTAAGCACCCCCAAGGGTTGCTGGCATATGGGGATAGAACAAATCGCAAGGGGTATGGGGTCTCATGAGGGGATCCCAATCAGTTGTGAGCCTGTTTCCTTGGAAGTAATTGTTGCCAAGTTGAGTGGCCCATCTGCTGCTTAGGAAGTGGTTGGGGGAGGGTTTTGAGTAGAACAGCCCAACTGGCTGTTGCTGAAGGGCTTCCTCCTGAGGAGACATGCCTTGTAACTGAGGTCCCATCCATGCTGCCTCCACCACTGCTGGGATGTGGCCCCCAAGACACCCCTACAAGTCTTCCAAATCCTAGACTTGGAATATATATACAGTGGTACCTTGGATAACAACTGCCCCGGATAACGAATAATTCGGATAACAACTGCAAATTTCCGGGTATAGGGCTGCCTCTGATAACGAATTTTCCCTATGGGCTGCCTCGGATAACGAATCGCAATTCCTAGGTATAGGTCTGCCTTGGAGAATAAATTTTCTCTATGGGCTGCCTTGGATAACAAATCTTCCTATGGGCTGCCTCGGATAACGAATTTTCCCTATGGACTGTCTCAGATAATGAATTTCCAGCATGCATCAGTAAAAAAGTTATCCCAGGTGAAATTGCATCTGTACCTTTAAAGTGCACTTTTTAAAGAGTTTTGAGCAAAAAAACAGGTGTCTGTGCCTTTTTTCCTAGGCTCCAGAACGGATTAAACGGTTTCCCATTCATTCCTTGGGAAACTGTGTTTCGGATAACGACGTGTTTCAGATAACAACTAACCTTGGAGAACGAATTACCGTCGTTATCCAAGGCACCACTGTATATTGCACTACAATTTCCATAATCCCTTAATGGACAGTGATGAAGCTGTTTGCGAGTTTCCAGGAGCTTTAATGCAGAAAAGTAACTTTTTCCAAATTCTGTCTACCACTGTTCTATTAAGTAAGAAGTGTTCTAGCAAATGAGAAGTGAGAGGGCAAGATCAAGCCTTTAACCCCATATTAAAATCCTCCCACACTCTCCTTGCTTGGTTAATAATAATAAACACGAGGTCCAGGACCTGGGATTCTTAAAGCACAAAGATGAGCTGGCTCCATCCTTGCAGTATCAGATCTCTTAAAAAAGAAACTTAAGGAAGGATTTCCCTTCTGGTTCACATCCAAAAGGCATCGGAGGAGGAGGGGTAAAGTGAAACATCAGCATTTCAGACAAAGAGAAATGCTTATTTCAAGTTCTCGGGGATCCTCCTTAGCATAATAACTTTCTGAAACATCCACCTAAAGAGGTTAATTTCCGCTCGTAACATGCACTGTGCTTGGAAATAATTTGTTCCAAACAGCATTACTTGTAGTTCATTCTTTTTTTTATTTTTGTAAGAACACAACCATAAATAATTTATATTATGGTTATAATATACTGTAATAAACCATAATCTCCCTCTTTCTGCAATGTAACTATAATCATGTAAGTTACTATGCTGGCCTCACTTTCTCTTGCATGTTCTGCCCAATGGCTTCTAGCAGCCTGTATTCAAAAACTTCCCAAAACTATCTAAATAATCTAAATAACACCCTCCACCCCACAAAATGGAGGGTTGAGTAGGTTTGAATTGAGCTGACCTTGAATCATTTAAAAGAAAAGACACACAATTCAACAATATGGTCACTCGAAGGAAATATTCTCTGGTTATACTCCAGTTAGATCATTGCTTTTTTCTCTTGGTCTCATGATATTAACAGGATTTCCTGTGTGCATGACCAGTCCTGCTTCTTCCCAGAATTGAAGCCAGGAAGGTGGCCACCATTATTGTGGCGCATATATATATTTAAAAATTTGCACAGTCAGTACATTGATACATTAGTAAGAGTATATAATGGGGTGGGCGGGAAGGGGGAACACCATTAATCCTTGCCAGATATTATTATTATTATTATTATTATTATTATTATTATTATTATTATTA
>JAHTLZ010003468.1:9325868-9341099 GCA_023846285.1 Phrynocephalus versicolor | reverse complement strand
ATTATTATTATTATTATTATTATTATTATTATTATTATTATTATTATAATATTTCTATCAGATGATACATCAAAATGTTGGTACACCATTTCTCTGGGGTGTGTGCAATCACCATTATTGCCATGTGGATATGGTGCAATGCAATTCTATTGGAGCAGCCAACAAAACAGAGGACACTTTCTCAAAATAAAACAAAAAATAAATAAAAAGGTCCCATAGTGTAGCCAGCCATTACGATTCAAATAGGAGGAAATAAACTGGTAACACTAAAATTTCCTGGGACATTCACAACGGTGTCTATACCACGTGACTGCAAATCCCTACAGAGGATATATGGACAGTATTGAAAGAGCTAGACTAGAGAGTATTTCCCTCATGTTACCACGATATTTCCAACTAGACAAGAAGGTCCCGTGACTTGACTCCCCATTCCTGCTTCCTTCTAGTGGCACTGCCAAGAAAAACACTGTTGTCTGCTTTCTTCTCCAAAGGAGATGTTCTAGCTGCTAGCAAAGGGGGTCAGTGAGTCTCTATGGTGCAGGAGAGGCACCCTGGCAGTCACTTGCACCATGAAGAACCATGGCGGAAATGGCAGCGGTCATGGCTCGTGGAGCAGGGTCGTAGCATCTCCAAATGGAAGGGCTTGTGGATGAGTCCTCATCATTACTGAGATGTTGGTCACCCCTGTGCTACCGAGTCTGTGCCAAGATGCCTATGACTGCCTTGCTCTAATATGCATCAGTGAAGGGATTCTTGATGAGGACAAACTTGAACTCGCTCAGCCTTCCCCAGCCTGGTGCGGTCAAGATGTTTTGGTCTACACAACTCCAATCATCCCAGGCCACTGGCTCTCCCAGCTGGGATAGTTGAAAGAAATCAAAAGAGCAGCGGCCGAAGAAACCTGGGCTGTGAGGATGGACTCCACCCTATCACTCCCACTGCTGATTCAAGGAAGATCTTGCCCCCAGCAGCTGCCCCACCTCAGCAACATTGCCCTAAGATGCAGTGCTTCTGGAATCCCGCACTGGTGCAAAGGCCTCTTTCTTGCTGTGCAAAGCATCTCCGAAGGCTGGCTAGAGAGCTCACACAGAGGCACCTGACCAGGTCTCTGGCTGGCTTGGTGGGTCCCAGGAGCCCAAGGACAGATAACCCGGCAAATCAGAGCACCAGCCTCAACTTGCTACCTCTTGTCCTGTTTACTCAGCAGTACTCTCTGCTGAGCTGGCCCTAGGAGGGCCTCAGGAGAAAGGGAAAAAGGCCATCCGTAGTGAACTATGAAACACTTATAAAAAGAAATCAGTGCTGGCAATCTCAGGTTTTTACATGCCTTTCCCCAAAGTTCATGTAGTTGTGTTTAAAAACAGTGAAACCAGACAAAGAATTTGGCACTTTCTGGGCCTGCCAGTTCCAAAACCTCCCTTGCGCAGGACACCAAGTCCAGCCCCTGTTCCTTAGGAACAGCAGCAGCGTTGGCAAAACTCTCCGGATCTTCAATAGCCAAAAGATCACCCTAGACCAGTGGTGGTGAACCTTCAGCACTCCAGATGTTTGGGACCACTCCAGATGTTCTGAACGCCCAGAATTCCAAGCCTGCAATGCCAATGACAAAGGACTGTGGGAGTCGTGGTCCAAAACATCTGGAGTGCCGAAGGTTCGCCATCACCTGCCCTAGACCAACTCCCCAGGAATGAGGAGTGGGGTGTGGGGGGGGCTGAAATTTGACAACATCTGAAATCCAACGACATCTGCTCTAGGAAAAAAGTGAGGAAGTTTATTTTTGCTGCTGCTTCAAACTCAATTTTCATACACATAATTTGTAAGAGACGGCATGTCAGCAGTGGATGCGGCCAAAGTTGCAATGGGGGAGCAATGATCTCAATAGGTGTCAGAGTTGGACACACGCTCTTCTCTCCCCCTTGCTTCTCTGACAGTCTCCTTTCTGCCACCACCTCCTAATGAACTGTTCTTGTTTTTATTATTTTGTTTTGTTTTGTTTCCAATGCACTGTTTTGGGAGAGCAGACCCACTTTTGCCACAGATATGGCTTGCCTGCTTGCCAGGCAGCGTTCTAAAAAGAAAGCAGAGGGTCATACGTTGTTCACCCTATAATCCACAGATCGCCCAAACAAAATGGGACAGCATCGGGAATACATGAGTAAGGGCTAGGAGCACATTCACATGTGCAAAAGGATTATTTAAGAAATATATCCTCGTGAAACAGTCCCTTGTTCTTCTAATTGACGGACCCTCTGGCCTCTCTTGTAGGATGATGGTGGAAAATGGAGGGTTTGGCTTTTTTCAGGCCACAGAAAGAAAACCAAGGAAAAGACAGTGGTGCGGTGGCACCTCAGATTTTTTTTTTAAAAAATCTGAAAACTGGGTGACACCAATGCGTCCTTGAGCTGATTTCCACAGAAATACAGCCACAAATCTCATGATGCGGTACTTCATGCCTGGCTGACCCAAGACCTGAAGCAAAGACAAGATGGCCACTCTTCTATTCCTGACTCACTCTTTTCAGCCACCTGAGACTACAAACTAGCTCCAAATCCACAAAGCAATCCATGAAGGGAGGGCACTGAAAACCAACCCATTGTTGGGGATGAAAACAACCAACCTTCTCTCTGTGGCATTTACACTCTGGTTGTGCCTTCAACACAGCTGCACTTTTGTCTGGAAGCCCTCTCTCTCTCAATAGAGGTGGGGGGCTCAAGCACAGTCTATCTGCTACTTATCAAGGGTTGCTTTCATTAGTCCCTAAACAAATCAGACACACTCCACACCTCCACCAGCAAGGCCACAGCTAGCGACCCATACTTAATTGGTGTTGGGAAGAGTTGAACAAGTGGGACTTTCACGCACCCAGGCCATTGTCCACCTAATGAGCCTATTCAGGCCGCTGTCCAACTTATGAGCCCATTCAGAGCAGGGTAATGTAAAATCAAGGTGAACTATAAATTGAAGGCCTTGCCACTAACTTTCCTCAGATTGACGAAGCTGCTTGGATGAGCAGTGAAACATTTCGATCTCTCTAGAAATGAAGTCCAATTGCCATGACTCAACTTCCAGACAACCTCACCTAGATGACTGAAAATCTTCACAGAAATCTTGCTTATGATATGTTTTCAAAAGGAGAAGAAATATACCATGTTTTTCATTGGCGGCAAGTCCCAGAATGATATATCTAACGATAAGGTATCAGAAGATGAGACACAGAATGATACATATTTCGGGCATATTTTGAACCTGTTCTGAGATATACAAGCCCCATTAAGTCACTTTTTTGTTCTCTGTCTCCTCTGTATGTAACAAGAGACCATTTAGTCCCTGTTGAGGGACAGGCTTTGAACCTATCCCTTTTGGATACTACCTGTCCTGCGTCAATTTCAGATTTATCTCACTGAAGCAGAAGAGTAAGTAGCAAACCCTTCCCTTTCACCTAAGCCAAGACATACGCAAAGATAAAGGTCTCCCCACTCCCCACTTGTGCGCTAGTCGTGTCTGACTCTAGGGATAGGGCTCATCTCCGTTTTTAAGCCAAAGAGCCAGTGTTGTGCAAGTCTGTGGCCATGTGGCCAGCATGGCTAAACTCATTTCTGCACACGGAGCACGGTTTACCTTCCCGCTTTTTTAATGGTGGTACCTATTTATCTACTTGCATTTACATGCTTTCAAACTGCTAGGTTGGCAGGAACTGGGGTTAAGAGCGGGAGCTCACTCTGCCGCGTAACACCTGGGTTTCGAACCGCCAAGCTGCCAACTTTGCAGCCGACAGTTTTCAGCACTCTAGCCCACTGAGCCACCAGGATATTTCCCTATGTTTTGCCTCTTTTTACTCATTGTCCTTGGCTTTAAATATTGTCTTTTAATGATGTAAACCACCACTGTATACATGGCTACAAAGTTTTAAACATTGTATACATTGTATACAAAGTTTAAACATTGCCTTTTAATGATGTAAACTGACTTGGGTACTTTTTAAAGAGAATGGCAGCGTAAACAATATTTTAATAAATAAATTCAATAAGGCAGAAAAATCAAATACACATCTGTATCCCTGGCAGTAAATATATGCATACTATATGTATATAAATATATAAATAAATATAATATAAATATAAATATAGATAAACAAAATCAACCATATGGTAATAGAAAGGTTAGATATACAGTGGTGCCTTGTATAAAGGAATTAATTTGTTCTAAATGAAATTATGTTAAGCACATTTTCCTTTATACAAATTTCCCATAGGAATGCATTGAAAACAGAATAATTCTTAATCACGACCATTTTTATGTTGTACGGATTTGCCACATAGGCGATTCTGTTAAGCAAATTTCCCCTATCTCCGGAATTTTTTATGTTGTACAGATTTTATGTTATACAAACCGTATGTTATATGAGGGTCCGCTGTATAAAATTTCTTGGCCTTTCATAATATCTCTAGTCAAGCACCTAAAAGTGTCCACCTCATTTTTACTTAGGGCTGGCCTCCTCAGTTGTCTTGCTTTGGCATTTTTCTCTCTTTAAGATAATGATATTTAGTTATTTATTTATTTATTTATTTATTTATTTATTTATTTGTTTATTTTAAAAAGCAGTACTTGTCAGGAAATGGTCGAAATAAGCTAACTGGGCACTTAGCCACCAGCTGTCGCTCATTCGCAGCGTTTTTTTTTTATCCTGGGTTTTGTTTTGGTTTTTTTGGACGATCTGTGTTAATAAAAAGCAAATATCAGAACTGGTTCTCAAGATTTCAAGCACAAAGAGAAGATCTGTTAGGCAAACTTCTCCTCTTCCTCCTCTAGAGAAATAACATTTGAGGTCCTTGTCGCACTAGGGGAAATGGAAAGGGAAAATGCAGCCCACCCCCACCCCCCAAAAAAGCTTTATTTCTAAATGGTGGCAGAAGGTAATGGTTCCCAATGCTCAGGAAAAGAAGTCTCGTTAAGTTGGCTGTAGGAAACAATCACAATAAATTTAAACTCCTTTTGCAGCAAATAGCACCTCCAGGACCACATTGTACCTAGAGAGAGGTGGGGAGAAGGAGAAAACTGCATGAGAAAACCAGTGTGCGTTTCCAATCTAGATTAAGAGCATATTCCACACTGAGTTCCCACAGCCGCTTTTCCTTCAGAATAAAACACATCCAGCCTTACGTATCCCTCTTCTCCCACCCCATTTTTATCCCTGTTTATCCTGACATACAGTACATTTATTTTGGCAAGGATTTCCGCAATGCATAGCCAACGTCTCCAGATGCATTCGAGCAATCTGGAAATTAGCGGGGTTTTTTGCAGCTTGCTAGGAAAGTGTCTCTTTTCCCCCCTGACCCCCTTTTCTCTTCGGCCTTCGTTCAACACCAACCTACCCTGCAGTTGCTGGTTACCTGGGAGACCTCTCTTCTCCCCAGCGCCCTGAGGAGAGTTTCCACAGCATTCTGGGGCTTCATGGCTATAGGAAGGAAGATGGCACCAGTTCATGTTCAGGTCTTGACCGCGCTAGGTAGCATGTTGGAGTCGCGGGGATAACGGAGGTGGCCTGAACTCCCTGCAAGATCAAGATCAGCTTTTTTGCCGGGCATTCGTCAACCAGCTCAGGGGAGAGTGTGAGGCAGGAGGATGTGGAGCTGGAAACAATGAGGTGCTGGAGCCAGGCTGGGCTGTGAGACCCGGGCAAGCAGTCAGAGAACTGCTATTTCCTGGTACACAATGGCACTCCTTTCCCTCTGCTTCCCTTTGTTCGGGTGGGGATGGAAAGGGATACACCGGGACAGAGGGACAGCTTGAGTCAGGAGGCCTGAGGCCTGCCAAAGAAACAGAGGAGGTCAGGTCGGTCTCCACCATTGGTCCATGCGTCATCCACACCTCTTGTAAGCCAACGATGAGGCTAGGGCGTCACACCCAGCAGAAGAGCACGGGGGAGTCAGCCTTACAGCTGTCCACTTCAGGGAGGCGAGCTAAGATCCTGAATGGGCAGATGGACAAAAAAAATTCCTTGCAGGTAGAAAAGTTCATCAGGTGGACTAAAACCTCTTTGCAAGTAGAAAATTAGTTCATCAGGCAAGGGCCGCACAGAAGGCTGTTTTAGGTTGATCCTCTCAACCAGAGCCCTCTGAACTAGATTGTGGAGAGAGAGAATAAGCGGCTGGGTGCATGAGCCACACGGTAAATTTTATGATTTGGAGAGGATTCAGCCTAGAAATTTCACAGCTCAAGCATCTACATCTCACTGGCTTTCCACCTTTCTTTCTCTCTGGAGTGCCGGTCTTCTATTTGCAAAGAGGATTTATTTGAGAGACTCACAGAAAATGGGCATTTGAATCCTTGCCTTCCTGATCTTGAAAAGCCCAGCACTCCACCCCAACATTGCCCCGAGTCTCTGAATCAAATAGATGTGACCACCACTCCAAACGCAGGGGGTCGGGTGATCAGCATCTAGTTTTCGGGAATGGTCACTCTTGAGGAGAAGCTGCAAGGTGCTCTAACACAGTAATTCAACGGGAACTCTTCTCTCTATTTGCAAGCTATGAACAGAACCAGCCAGCACTCCTTGTTGGCCAGGTTTCGTCCTGGTGCTTCTAGGTACCAATTCACAGTAGACACAGCCACAAGCCATGAAGCATTCACTCAAAGCAGAACCTGCTAAATGGGCATCCCATAATCTTGTACGTATGAGCCTCTTGGCACAGCGGTTAAACTGCCGTAATGCAGCTATAACTTTGCCCTTAATCTGGGGTTCATTACCAGATAGCAGGCTCAAGGTTCACTCAGCCTTCCATCCTTCTCAGTATTGGGGGGAGGGGCAATGTATATTTATTTATATTTATATTTATATACAGTACCACCCTCTTAGTGCAAACTGAACTATAGCCTGCATCATAACTCGTAAATGGCCCAGAGAGTGCTTTAAGCACTTTAATGTGTGTGTGTGTGTGTGTGTGTGTGTGCGCGCGCGCGTGCGCATGCTGATTATATACCATCTCATAGTGCTTAAAGCATACACACTCACATTGACCCCATAGAGTATTTTCTTCATAGAGATGGGGAAAGTTCCTTTTTTTCGGATAAAAACTTTTGGAGTAGAAGAACCCAAAGGCCTCCCAGTTTCTGGAAGTGATGTTCCAAGCAAGGATCTCCTCCACCCTCTGTTCCTTCCATATCCAGTGCCATATCATGTTAGGAAAAGTTAGCTATTTGCTATTCCTTCTTTCTAGGCAGAAAACGGTGCTCTCTTTAAAATTAAACTAAAAACAAAATAATTTTTAAAAGTGAAACAGTGAGCCATTTCCCTCTTCCCACTGAGGTTCTTATGTGCAAGTGCATGTTTTGGTTAGCAAAGGAAGAGGTGGAAGAGTCGTTGGGTGAAGTACTAAAGTGAGCCAGAGCAGCGCTGGGTTTGAAGAGGCCGGGTTTTATGCCGAACAGATACAACCACCACGGCCCGGATGGCGTGATTACAGCACAAGAGGAACTGGTCTTGTCTGCACAAATACCATTTGCAGTCTTTCCTCCTGGAAGCTCAGTGCCAGCGCATGGGCACTGCATAATCTAGGGCAGCCTTTTCGCCTTAAATAGGTTTACAGCTGTTATGGCTCTGGTGTTAAAAGCTGCCCTGTCTTTCCCTGTTCCCTATCCGTTACACCAGTGATGGTGAACCTTTTAGAGACCAAGTGCTCAAACTGCGATTCAAGACCCACTAATTTTTCGCAAAGGGCCAATACAGCCATTTAACCTGAATACAGGTGGCTGTGACAGGGTGATGCCCACAGAAAGGGCTCCGAGGGCCACCTTTGGCACCTATGCCATAGGTTCACCAACACTGCCTTACACCCTCCTGCACAGAGACATTCGCTCACAGACAAGCTACAAGTCTAGGGGGTTCACGTGGAAAGCAACCAGCAGAAAAAGTGGGGAGACAAATAGAATGATAAATTTCCATCCAAATTCCAGCATGACATGGCATACAGGTATCTCTCCAGATTTATCTGTGCAGGAAATCTTACAGCTAGTCAGGGGTGACCAGAATCAGGAGTGAATCCCATCTTAATTTCAAAAACAGTGAAAGCCACTTAGCCTTCATTTAAAAATGACCTGGGCACCATTCATTCAGTGATTCCTACGTGCAAGAAGAGCATTTGGTAATGGTCGGTCGATTCACATTGCTATCCCTCATGAATTTATATGGGCAAAACCACACATGGGTTGAGCTGTCCATGTGGGTGAGGGTGGTCAGTAATTTTCCTTAAGTATGTGAAGATTCTTAGCCATCCAGGTGGGTTTATCTGGAAGATGAGTCCATGGCAACTGGACTTCTTTTCTTGAGAGATCGAAACGTTTCACTACTCATCCAAGTAGCCTGATGAGTAGCAAAACGTTTCTACCTCTTAAGAAAAGAAGTCTAGCTGCCATGACTCATCTTCCAGATACATCTCCCAAAGTGCACCAGCAGCTCATGATCTGAGCAGAGCATACAAGAAGCAAGTGAAAAGAAACAGGAGCAGCTGTTACTACCATAATTACTTTTGGGACAGTTCACTACATGAACACGTAGCTAAACATTATAATATAAACAATCTGATGAGTACATATAGTGAGTTTTAAAAATACAGTAACCCATCTTTCCCGTAATCTTTTTTAAAGGTACTACTCTATTATCAATCTTAAGTAGCAAACAAAGTATTCTTTGGTTTTGACTTCTGGTAGATAATTAGTACAGTTCCACGTGTGGTGGAGTGATGGTCTAGGACTCTGGAAAACAGGGGTTCGAACCGGCACTCAGCCACAGGAACTCACTGGAGAAGTGGAATTGGAAAAACTTCTCTTTAAATGTCTCACTTGAAAGGGGCAATATCTCATGCTGAATGCCTTATTAGGCTCGCTCTTAGTCATTTCCCACTTGATAGCACAGAAAACACAAACACACACACAAATGATCACAAAGTGTAACACCCAAATTGGCCAGTGTTTCCCCGCAACTTTTCTGGGCTGCCAGTAAAAGCAACAGAACATGTTAAGGTTAAAAACATACTGTGCTAATAATCTTTAATGCAGTAAACAGTTTGTGGGACCAGAGCACCAACACTGGTAAACAGCAGCTTGGCTGCCAGGAAGTAATGAATAAAACAAGGAGTTCCTTTAAAAATAAATACAGTAATTGCAAGCTGACGATCTGAAGTGGGCACCTCAACCCCTGAGGGCAAATTCTTCCTTGGACCATGCATCACTCTGCAGAAAATGAGGGGAGAAACATAGCAAAAGAAAGGAAAGGCAGTGGGCAATTTTATGGAGTGAAATATAACATGGGTCTATATGTAATTTTTAGGATATTCTAATTGCAAAAGAAGAGCCACAGGAGGCCACTAAAAGCATTGCAGTGTTTGCATATGAAGTCAGGTGCCTACATCCACCCACTCCATAAATCTCGGTACCTCAGAGGCAATTTAGAGCAGTGCTTCCCAACCTTGAGTCCCTAGGTGTTCTTGGAATACAACTCCCAGGAAACCTGGCTAGCATGGCTAGCATAGCTAGTGGTGTAGGCTTTGGGGACTTGTATTCCAAGATGCCCTAAGCACATCTGATCTTACCTGATTTCGGAAGCTAAGCAGGGTCGGCCCTGGCTAGTACTTGGATGGGAGACCACCAGGGAATACCAGGTGCTGTAGGCGCCTGGAGTAGGAACTGGCAAACCACTCCAGTACTCTTACCAAGAAAACTCCATGGACATGGGGTCACAAAGAGTCAGCCATGACTGTAACGATGCAACACACACACACACACACACACACACACACACACAGAGAGAGAGAGAGAGAGAGAGAGAGAGAGAGAGAGAGAGAGAGAGAGAGTCCAAGAACACCTAGGGACCGAAGTTTGGAAACTCCTGGTTTAGAGGAAGCAGGGGTAGATGAGGGACAAACAGAGCAACTAGGAGTTCCATTTTGCCACCTACAAATGTAGATGCTGACCCCCAGCACCCATACATCACTGCACACAGCATTCATGTTGGAGGTGGGGGTTGCCTGCTGTTGCAGCTACCTGCATAGGCACAGTGGTATAGTCATTCATATTGATGGGCGCAGATGCTGCTGAACGACACTTCACATCATCCCTTGCCAGCACAACCAGCACTAAGGAATACTGGACGTTGCCTTCCTATAGCACTCAGAGGCCCACGTATTTCCCGTCACACATGTTAGGCCATGGGCAAAGAGACGGTGCTTTTTCCCTTGCATGGAGTGCCTTCCAGCTTGGAAATGCCACACATCTGAAGATGCTCTCGCTCTCTGGATGAATGGACTATTGTAACGCGCTCTACATGGGGTTGCCCTTGACTCTCCTTCGGCGACTGCAGCGGGTCCAGAATGTGGCGGCCAGACTGGTGGCGGGTGTGCATCGGTTCCACCACATCACCCCAGTTCTGGCCCGCCTGCACTGGTTGCCCGTTGCGGCCCGAATCAGATTCAAGGTCCTGGTTTTGGTTTACAAAACCCTCCATGGCCTAGGACCTGGCTACCTGACAGAGCGGATCAACCAGAGGTCAACATCGGCCTGTCCGACTAGGTTGTCGCGAGCACACATGCTGCGTGTGGCCACGCCCAGGGAGGCTCGAAGAACATCCACCCATACCCGAGCCTTCTCTGTGGCTGGCCCCACCATGTGGAACCATCTCCCAGCAGAAGTTCGCCTAGCAGAGTCCCTGCCAGCCTTCCGGAAGGCATTAAAAACTCTCCTTTTCCGGGAGGCGTTTGGTGACTGATTTTCCCCCCCCTTCCCCGCCATCTGTAAAGTCATTTTTTTATCGTATAGTGTTTTAAACTGTTTTATTGTTTTAACTCAATAGTTGCTGTTAGCATTTTCTTATGCTGTAAACCGCCCGGAGTTCCTTCGGGAAGACGGGCGGTATATAAGCTCAATAAATAAATAAATAAATAAAATGAGGGAAAAGACAGAAAGGACACTATATAGGGCCAGTGCCCCGTCATATCACAGGAACTCCAATTAATATGTGTCACTTGTCGTGGGCCATCCAGAGAAACCATCTGAGCCTTTGCAGTGCGCATCCACAGTGCCCATGGGACAGTGGCATTCGAGGGAGCAGGTGAGGAACCTCGCCCATCGAGACTGGTGCCAAAGAGGATTAGAGGTCGGGGAGAAAGCCCTCATGTCAGCCCCCAGAGCTGCTAAAAAATCCCGTGGCTGGAAATGAGTCAAGTTGCATCTGCTGATGGCGTACCATCTGTCGTGGTGGTCTAATAATCTGGCTGGGACATAGAGCCAGTCCTTTGCCAGCGTTGACATCTGCAGGAAGGCCAAGGAGGGGTGGGATGCCATGTGGTTACGAACACCAGGATTGCTCCGGGGCAAAGATTTTACTCTTCAGTGGCATTTAATGAGAGGGCTGAACAACGCTATATATATATACAGTACAGTATATCTGAAGGAACAGGCTGTAATCCACAGAAACTCATCCAAGTTTGGCTGTTTTCAGCTGCCACCATAGTTTTGCTTTCGTTTTTGTTGCTACTGAAAAATAGCTGCCTTTTCGACCCTAAGCACCCATGCTTTATTCCATTTGTAACCCTCCCCTGTTTTCCCATTTATTTTGCCATCATCCCCTCATTCCCCCACCAAAAAAATAGAAATCCAAAAAGAGAGAAATATGTTCAGATATAGATAAAATTACATAGTTATTTCAGGAGTCTTCTCCCACCAATGAGAACAAATATAAGGCTGATTTGGATAATATGCACGTACACACAACCCACTTTCTGTGTTTTTTCCTCTCTTTTTCTGATAATATTATTATTTCATGCCAGTATTTTTTTTTTAGAGTCGAACTTCCTGCTGCCCTTGCTTCCTATGGAGAATGTGTTTGCATGTTAGAAGCTCTCAGTAAGAAAAAAGCCTTTAAAAAGCAGTGTAATTAGCTTTTTTTCAAGATGCCAGAAAAATAAACCTATAACTCTGCAACAAAGTCAACACAGTCCAGGGACAAAGTTGAAGTGGATTTGTAAAGGATTTATTTCCTGAGAAGTCTAGAGAACTGATTTGCTACATAGATAAAAATACTGATAAACCCTACCTCTCCTTCAAGACCAATTACCGCCTACTGTGTTACCTCTTTTCCCTCTAGGGAAGCCCTACATTACAGACTGCATGTCCCACCTTTTCCACAGCTCAAGGCTGGGTACGTTGCTCTGCAATTCCTAGTGCAGGGATGGCGAACCAATACAGTGCCAATACAGCAATTTAATCTGAATACAGGTGGCTGTGAAAGGGCAATGTCGGGTGCCCACAGGAAGGGCTCCGAGTGCCACCTTTGGCACCCGTACCATAGGTTCGCCAACACTGTCCTAGTGTTATCTTTAGAACAACAACCAGCAAGGTAGATCAAAATGGAGAGAGTTGATCCATAATCACCCTGTGGATTTCATGGCACAGTGCATACATGAACCTGGATCTTGAGTATCCCAACCTAACAAATTTTAGAAGACATCATCTCTTGGAAGAGATTTATTATTCTTCCTTTTTCAAATAATAAAAATGTGAAATCAAGTGAATTCTGACTTGGGCAGCCCCTTTGATAGTTTTCTGGGTAGAGAGTGTTACAAGTGGTGGTTTCCCATTCCCTCCTTCTGGGGATGTTCTGGGACGGTGCCGCTTTGCCCAAGGCCATACAGACTGGCTGTACTCACAGGAGGCACAGTGGGGAAATCAAACTTCCAACCGCTGACTCCACAGCCAGGTCCTTAACCCACTGAACTATCCAGCCAGCTTCTAAGTTCTGTGCTGTTTAAGTTATGATTGATCACTTCATTTGGCTAAGTTCATTTTAGGCTGTTTTTAATCTTCTGATTTGGTCTTATGTACATGATTGATTTAATTGAGCGGGACTACTCTGGGTTTGGTTTTTTTTAATGCTTGATTCTGTTAGCTGTTTAGAGTCCGCCAATGGGTGGGGAAAAGCATGACAAAACTTTTCTTACAAATAAATGCTTCCCGAACAGGACTGATCTTCAGAAGTACATAATCCTCCTTGGCAACCCCCATGTTATACACACTGAAGTTAGCAATTGTTATAAATTGAAAAGGGACAGGCATTTATGAATAGTGACTGTTTGCCCAGTGGTTATATAACAACTGTACAGATGCATTTTTTTTAAAAAAAAGTTTTTGTTCTGAAGCACTTCCAACAAAAAAGTCTTTGAATAGGGAATAGGCAGCTCTCTTGCCACTTAACTTCGAGTAGATCCCATAACAGACTTTAGAACAGGGGACTTCATGTTCCAGAAACTTCTCAGTGTGAACCCCGAAAGGATGGTGGGAGCAGAGTACAGTGGAACCTTGACTTACATGCTGCTTGACTTGCAGCATATTTGACTTGCTGCAAGAAGGGGCCTGTTTGACTTACAGTGCGGAGCCCCAGTGGAAGGCACCGGAATCTGGCGACAGCCACGACCCAGCATCGCGGCTGCCGCCTCCAAACTGTTCCTGCCTTCTTCTGGCAGTGGTGGCTTCAGTGAGGCCAGCTACGAGCACCTGGAGCTGGTCCTCAGCCTCAACGAAGCCACCGCTGCTGCCGGAGGAGAAGAAGGGCCGGGAGCTCGGGGCTGGCCTCGCTGGTTAGACAGTCGGCTCAGTCTTGTAAAAAATCTAGCTACAGAAGTCTGGTCCACAATGGAAGCATTTTAGTTGGGGAGCTGTACAGTTGTGGGACTCTAATGGTAAGCATAGAGTTGTTCAGAACTTGGAACGTCAGGTTAAAAATCAGTAAAACTTAAATGTTAGACATTGTTGCTAGGAACATTAAAAAGTGGAGGTGTATAACTTGTGGACTATAATTCCACTGCCTCCTCCTCTCTTTGAAGAGACATTTCATTTACATCCCTGGAAGGAATCTCCTATCCCAGTCAAATTTGTGTTAAATTGCTGTTTTTGGGGGTCTTTTTCATCATCTGGAACGGATTAATCCACTTTCCCATTACTTTCTATGGGAAAAGTTCATTTGATTTAAGTCATGTTTGACTTATGTCTAGACCTCCGGAATGGATTAATGACGTAAATCAAGGTTCCACTGTAGTCCAAGCATTTGGAAGGCCAAAAGTCCCTCAGGGGCCTGATTCATTTACTCTGAATCTGTTTTATCCCTCACTTGAGTAACCCAGTCCCACTGGAGATGTTTATTCTCTTGTGAGAAGGGCCCATTCAAGTATTGGAATTGCTGGTGGGAATATATTTACTTGTGAGTAGGTAGTTGTGGCAGCCGGAGACAGCAGCCACAAAGCAGATTTGGTGCAGCAGTACCAGCCCTCTACAAGAAAGCTGTGACTCCACCTCATCATACATCTCAGATAAATAAACTAGTGCCCTTTGGATCTTGCTGGACTCTAAAACCCATCAGCCCCAGACAGCATGGTACAGTCTGCGTAAAGTATGATGGCAGCTGGAATACAATGATATCTGAAAGGTTGTATGTTGTTGTACAAGATAAGTCAAAAACAAATGTTATAAAAGGTTTGCACAAGTTACAGTATACTGGTGACAGACCCTAGCTTTTCATTGCCATGGGGCAAAGTTTTTCTTTCAGGAGCAGCACAAGGTGCATACACGAAACCACCCCCGCCATCCTGACCTTTCATGTCTTTTGCCAGCTCTGATCCTGCGGTCCCTGACAATCCGCTGAAATCTGTCACATTATTAGCCCTCCATTCTCGCTGCCCCATCACAGGGGCTGGAAAGCATTCAACTCATTTCAAGAAGGGCTGCTCAGAACTGCTACAAACATGCCCAATTCAGCGGGAGAGTGGAGAGGACCAGCCAACGAGAGCAAGCAGGATTGCTTCTTCGGTCAAGGCAGGGCCCCCCGGGTTTCTGTTGAGCTTGGCTCCTATTCCCTGCCCCTTGCCAGGTGGGAGTGTCAGGGCATGGGGCAGGTACTACTCTCTCCTGGCTAGTTCCAGGTAGCCAGGGCAGGGAGGTCATTGCCCAGCCCAAGGCCACGAGGGCGGGTGGAGTGGAGTGAGGAGAAAGTGTTTTGTCCTGCCTTGCTAAAATGCTTCATCCGGTGCCATTTCCAATTTACCAATCAATTTGGTTATCCTAAAAAAATGTGTTCGCACTGGAACTTCAGAGAGATCGAATTACACCAGCCAGCTGTTGGCAGAGACGTGTGTGCCTTCCTGACTACACACACACACACACACACACACACACACACACACACACACA
>JAHTLZ010003468.1:9305415-9325858 GCA_023846285.1 Phrynocephalus versicolor | reverse complement strand
GAATTGCAGTGTGCTTGTGTGTTCTGTACACAGAGATGTACTGAAATCCTTGGCAGACTCGTGCGCCTGTCTGCTGTTCCCAGAATGCTCCACCGTGAGGCTTGGGCTACTTAGTGCAAATAGTGATGATGAAAGACAGGTTCTGACCTCACTCTTGCCCAAGCATGGAACAATAATTGAGTGTGACAACAGTTCATTCTGAGAGAAGAAATGGGAAAGGTGGATAGAGTATTTGTAAGGGCAATATGTTGATCCACTACCTCTAACAATCAATGGCCCTGCTTTTGTGAAGAGAAATCACCGCACAGAAAGGAAACAGGCAATATAAGAAGCACCCGGAGTGTTCTCTAGCCAGCAGAGTGGAGGCTTCTGGGTGGAACCAAAATGGCTGCCATGTCCTTAGACTCTAGCATGCCTCCCCGTTTCGACTGAACTAAGCCCTGTAGCACAGTGGTTAAACTGCAGTGCTGCAGTCTCAAGCCTCTGCTCACAACCTGAGTTTGGTCCCAATGGGTTCAGCTAGCTTCCTTGAGGCTGACTCAGCCTGAGGGCCCTTTGCCTAATTATTTTGTAAAATCATGCTCCAAACACTAAATGACAGCATATATGTAAAAAAAAAATAGACAAACACAGAGATGACAGTGTATGTTTTCATCTCACAGAGGTCAATCTCATGTCACATGATCAAAGCCAAAGCAAGAGGGCCACAAAGCCACAGATCCCAATATTGCTAGTTATGGCACTATGGTTAATTCAGGGAATGTTTGACTATAGGGTTCCAGGAGAGAAATGACCAGTGGGGTATTGCGGGGGGGGGGGAGGATGAGATAGAAGAAGAAGTGAGGAAGCAAAAGAGGAAAAACACCAGGTGACAAGGGGAAAGAAAAAGATTGCTGGGGGGGGGGGGAGAGACAGAGAGAGAGAGAGAGCATTTAGCTCTGTGCGGGGGGGGCGGCTAGAGAGAAGGCCATGGAAAGTGTGCTTCAGGTAAGGGGATGACTCCCTGGCTGGGCTGGGGGAGAGAAATCACACCTGTGTGGGTGCATGAGGAGAAAATGAATATGAGGGTAGATGGGAAACTAAAAAAGGTTCTAAGAGCTTTCCAAAGCTGGCTACTTCTACTCCCGCAGTTATGACTAACTGCAGTATTTTGGCTTCAAACCCATTTATTGATATTATCCCTGTTCTCGGTATTTTATTGAGTGCTGGTTGGGAGTGTATCAAGCACACTCCTAGCAGGCATACCCACAAATATTAATAATAAATAACAGACAATTCTGACTCATGGCAACCTCTTCCAGGGGTTTTCAGGTAGAGAAGAGTCAGAAGTGGTTTCCCATTCTTTTTTTCTTGGGGGGGGGATGCCCTGGGACTGTGCAGTTTACCCAAGGCCACACAGGCTGGTTCTTCTCCCTGGAAGCACAGTGGGAAATCAAACTCCCAACCTGTGACTCCTCAATCTGGTATCTAAACCACTGAATTATCCATCCAGCTTCTATTCACACAAGTATTACCTTTCCTTACTGAATCCACTCTATGAGCATCAAAGCTGGGCCGCCATAAATCCCCCTGTGCCTTTCCCCTATACCAGGCATGTCCAAACTTAGGCCCTCCTGATGTTTTGGACCACAACTTCTAGAATTCCAAGCCTGTATTTCTAATGGCAAAGGACTGTGGGAGTTGTGGTCCAAACATCTGGAGGGCTGAAGTTTGAACATGCCTGTCCTATACATTTTCCGTGCTGGTTTTGCTTCCTGCCACACTACAGCCTAGTGAACTGTTTGGAACAGCAGTTTTTTTAATATACAGTATTAGAAAAGACGCATAAGAACATTAATGACAAGAATCACAACAACACGGTGTCTCCTAGTGCCCCAAAGGGGGCTGATAAGCAGCATGCATATATACCCATGAGCACACACCCTGCTTTAGGTTTTCCTGTAAGTCATCTGCAGCAAGAAGGAAATAATATAGCTTCTTAGGGGATTTCTATTTTGCCTTCCAGTCATACAAGCCAGGACGGGTGGCATGACTCAGAACTTGCAGAACTGTTTTGAAACCCATCCTTTTGAATGAAAAAAATAAGGTCGTTCATTTATGCAATAAACATGTACCCTATATTAGATATTTTAAGATATGAAGTCTTCCCAGAAGCCTTCAGCATTCCCATCTCTGACAGGTAGGAGTTCACCCAGTTGTTGCACATAGCCTAAAGTCCTGTGGAAGCCGTGAACATCCAGGTAGTGCCATGAATGGGGAGAACTGTATAGAACATTGGTTCTCAACCTGTGGGTTCCCAGATGTTCCTGGACTGCAATTCCCAGAAACCCCTTCCAGCACAGCGAGTGGTGGAGGCTTCTGGGCACTGCAGTCCAGGAATATCTGGGGACCCACAGGTTGAGAACCACAGGTATAGACAATGCTTCAGCCTTCTATCCAGGCATGTCTGCCTGACGTCATACCCATCTGGCAACCAGCCTGAAATGTTTGGCACACAGCTCTTCCTTCTTTAACCGATGTTGTTGAATAGATGGTGCACTTTTCGTTTTCAGTGCTAATAATTAATTAGAGCAGCCTTGTAAACAACCCTGACAAAGTTGTTACATGCTGTCAAGCAGCATCTGACTTGAGGTGGCGTAACAGATTTTTCAAGGCCTGTGAGGTGCTGAATGAGAACAGCTCCATGAGTGATCCAAGGTGGGAGTTCAATTCCTCACTGTGTATCCCAGGAGAAAAGCCGGCTGGAGTAGCCTTGGCCCAGCTGCACAGCCCCAGAACTAACTCGGGAGAACAGAAAAAGTAAAACACTGTTGAGTACTCAATGCTTGGAAAAAACTGGAAAGGGGAGCTACGAGTCAGAACTGACATGACAGCACTCAACCCCTATTATTATTTACCAGTATCACCTCCTTGTGAATTTCCAGGGTCAAACAGGGATTTGAACCCAAGTCTCCTGACCCTAGTCCAAGAATCCATCCACTACACAACGCTGGCTTTCCTGCTGAACTTACTAGTCTGCAAAATTGCCACCACCACCACAACAAATTACTAGCTTGCTAACAGAGGACGGACGGAGGCTGCTAGGCACAGAGTGGATGCACCATCCCTTTCTTGCCCATCTATTCTTTCACTTGAAGAGGATTCCTGGTCACTTATGATGACTTGAGGTTTTCTAGAGGCTAGATGCAACTGCCTAGATGCCCTAAGCCAGTGGTGGCGAATCTTCGGCACTCCAGATGTCTTGGACCACAACTCCCAGAAGTCTGACCCTAGATTGCCAGTGACAAAGGACTGTGGGAGTTGTGGTCCAAAACATCTGGAGGCCGATGGTTCACCACCACTGCCCTAAACACATCGAATCTCGCCTGATTTCGGAAGCTAAGCAGGGTTGGCCCTGGTTCATACATGGATGAGAGACCACCAGGGAATACCAGGTGCTGTAGGAGCCTGGAGTAGGAACTGGCAAGCCACTCTGGTATTCCTCCCAAGAAAACTCCATGGACATGGGGTCACAAAGAGTTGATCAGGACTGTAACAACACAAAACACACACACACACAGAGGCTAGATGCAAGGCCGGCTTCAAACTTCTGCCTGCTTAGCACATCTTAACTCGCAATAGGTCCAACATGGACATGGATGTCCAGGAAGCTTTGTGAGAAAGCTGGGCCTCATCCCTATCTTGAGACATCCCTACACCTGTGCGCAGTTTGATTGACGCTAAATGATTGTGTGAATGAGGAGGCAGAGTGGTGTGAAAGCCCACCCTAGTAAATGGGGACTGAGGCATGTGATACAGTTCCCAAGATTTCCAAATCTGGTGCTTTCCAGGTGTTTGGGACAAACCTACCAAGAGTGTGTGCACATATGCACACACACACACACACACACACACACACACACACACACACACCACTATGGCCAGTGGTCAGAAATGAAAGAGTCAGTGGCCCCAAATAATTAGAGAGCACCAGATTTGGAAAAGGGCAAATAATTCTCAGTTTCTGAGTGCATAACAGCCTGAAGAAGACTGCATCCCTATGCCATGAGAAAAATACAAGTGGACCCTCGTATAACATGCGGTTTGTTTAACAGAAAATCCACTTAATAGAAAAAATTCCGGAGATAGGAGGGAAATCACATGGGGTGAATCCGTACAACAGAAAAATGGTCATGATTAGGGATTAATCGGTTTTCAATGCATTCCTATGGGAAATTTGTACAAAGGAAAATTTGTTTAACATAATTTCATTTGGAACGAATTAGTTCCTTTATACAAGGTACCACTGTATTAGGATTCTTCATTTAACACCAACAACAGGTTGAAAGGGGCAAGGATCATCGTCTGGAACACTTCACTTCTTTTGGTCAGCCATGTTCTGATTCTCCCAGCCAACATGGTCATGGGATTGGTAGACCTTAAAAGTAACTTGTTTGGTCTCTTTTCCCAATAAAAGCCTTTTGTATTTGCTACCTCTGTTGACACGTCCTCCTTCTGTTCCTTTTCTCTAAGCCAATGGTTCCCATGCCTCGATTCTCCAGATTGTTCTCGGACTATCATCCCCCAAAGCCTTCCCCTCTAGCTGTGCTGGCTAGGATTTCTGGCAGCTGCCGTCCAAGAACATCTGGGGAAACCCAGGTTGAGGACCTCTGCTCTAAGCTGCTGATTTTCTGCTCATCCTGTTTCGATACTTGGAAAAGCTGGAGAGCAGAACAGGAAGAACAGGAAAACAGCCCCAGCCCTAGGGACTCTGGACACTAATACCCCAGGTTTATGCAATCTTTGTGGGCTGCCATGCTTCCTATATGTTTTTGCAAGATCTAACACTGACCTCCTCTGCTTCCAAAGATGAGGGCTACAGCCCGGAAAAGCTTAGGAGAAATGTTATGTGGACCCCAATTGGAAGCCAATTATAGCCAGAGGCTTTCAAGGTCAAGGAGAGATTTAAGGAGTAGCTCTACTGGTGCCCCTCTGCTCCACTCCATTTCCATGGCAGAGGGAGGTTTGAACCCAGGCTGTCTGTCCACACACACTACTGGACATCTGATGCAAAGAGAGCACTTTAATGTTTTGCGCACCCCAAGACTCTGTCTTGGCTGTCTTGCTTGTCCAGATCCTGTCATTGCAGTCATTAATACAGTGTTCATGTCCAAGCATACCAGAGGTGGGGGTGTGCAAACAGCATCTCCTACCATCTCTATCAAATTCCTATGCTAGCCAGGGCTGCTGGGAGCTGTATTGCAGCCACGTATGGAGAGCGTAACATTCCTTAGCTCTGACATGCAAAAGGAATGGAAATATGAAGCACCATTAATATTATTGGCATTGTACAAATGGTTGAATTAAAGCTGACCATCAGGCACTGAGTTGCCCTGACTGGAACATCAGGGCAACGTGCTCTGAATATTGTGGGATCCCATACATTGGTGTAGGAAAAAAATTCAGGGTCACAGTGCTGAGACTTTTTGATTTAGCATCATCGGCCCCCAAACCCAGAGATACTGTACTCTTGTGACCAATAAATATAGATGAAATCCTTGCAGGAGCTAGAGGGCAGTCGTGGGGAATTTTGCCGGCAACAGCATATAATGTGGAGCTGTCCTTGTCTTGTGGATGGATTGGTCTTGACAGGTTATGAATTATCTTTGTAAAAATGTCCCGGGGCTGGCGAGGAGAGAAGGAGTTGCCTGAATTTTGGGGGGTTTGTGGGTGCACGTGGTTATGAGGATTGTCGTGGTGAGTACCTGCAGTGTGAAAGTAACAACTACAGTGGACGCCTTGTATAACAAACAGTTTGTATAACATAAAATCTGTACAACATAAAAAATCCGGAGATAGGGGAAATTTCTTAACATAATTGCCTATGGGGAAAATCTATACAACATAAAAATGGGATTACTCCATTTTCAATACATTCCTATGGGAATTTGTATAAAGGAAAATTTGCTTAACATAATTTCATTTGGAATGAATTAATTTCTTTATACAAGGTGCCACTGTACTCTACTGATCCTGCGCTATACGCACGGCATTTCAATTGTTTGTACAATTGTTCTGTTCAATTCCCTACTGTCTCATTTCCAAGTCTTCTTGTATTGTTAAGTATACCTTTTGCGGCGGGGGGGGGGGCAAGGAGGTAATTAAACATATTGTGGAGGAGGATCTATCTCACAAAGATTATTATTCCCTAACAGAACCTCCATGTTCGATGAAGAATACCACTGAATATCTGGAGAGAGACAGACCAAGAGGGGACAGCTCTGGCTTATGAGCTATTTTAAAGGTCTGGGACAATTACAGCCTGGATGAGATCCACAGAGCTGCTAGTCAGATCAGAGGGAAGGAAAATGTACTCCTCCCAATGTGGTGGACTACAAATCCCATCAGCCCTAAAGCAACCAAGGGAAGGCAGAGGATTCAGAGAAGTTCTGAAAGCCACATTTTGCTCACCCTGTTTTTTCTTCTTCACACCCAAGGACCCATTTCTGCACGGAGGTGGGGGGTGACATGAGCTCCTCCCCACTCTCTGTGGGATCCTGTAGGTAAAGAGGACCCGTAGGATATAGTCACGTGCGCCCCTTGGGGAGTTGCAGTCCAAAACAGTTATCACCTTTTTGTGTGTGTGCTTCACCTACTTGGAGCACTGGGCTGTCTTTACAGAAATCTTGCTGTCGCCCTTCAAACGTCACACTTGCAAACTCTCAGGATTGGGACAGAAAATACCCCTTGACCACCACCACCCTCTCCTGAGTCCTCTAAGAACCAGCATGCCAGCACTGTCGGCACTCTGGTGTTTGCACGACGGGGGTGGTATAGAAATATAAATAAATAAATACTGTACAATGTTCGTAGTTCCAGCCTCTCCAGCCTGCCCTGTAGATGCACCCCACTCTTTGCTTGAAAAGCAAGCCCGCCCTCGCTTGTCGCCCTTCTCCACAGGGGAAAAGGGGAAGCTCCTCAGTCCATCAGTGTTTGCTACCCTGCCTATTGAAGAATCTTAACACAATTATTGGGGGGGGGGTCTTTAAGGAAATGACCGTGGGACCCTGGGCAGGACGCCCCTCTCTTACAAAGGATAGACCGGCTGTCCCCAGCACAGGGCAGGGGATCCCATAGCCAAAGAAGCAATGCCGGGAGCTCTAGTCTTGGCTTACCTTCATCATGATTTCCGTTCCTGGGAGCTCTGTGCCCTGGCTTTGGAGGCACCATCTCAGCACACACACACCCAAGCGTCGCCTCTGGAGCTGGACCCAGGGCCGGCCTCCATCTCAGCCCCTTTTGGTCCTGGGCTTAGTGGCAAGGAGGAAATAAAGTTCTTTTCCAGGAGGGAACTTCGGTGCCTCTTAAGCCTGAGCTCTCCAGAGTGGAAGCAGAGAAACACACCCTCCTTTTCTCCTCCCTCCCTCCCTTCCTCTTCTTCCCTCTCACCCACCCACCCTCCCTCCCTCCCTGAGATTTCCTGAGCTTTTCCCAGCCTCTCCACCCTACTACCCTCCAAAAAAGAGCAGGCATGGCCATCACACTGCATTTCCTGCCCAAGGCTGGTGGAAACTCCCCCACCCACCCTCAGTGTGTGTGTGTGTGTGTGTGTGTGCGTGTGCGTGTGCATGTGTGCACAGGGAGAAGAGGAAGAGGAAGAGGGAGAGAAGTGGTTCTCCGAACTCAGCAGCTGCTGCAAGGAAAGCAGTGAGCGAGTGGAGTTCGCAGCGGGTCAGGCTGCCTGCCTGCCTGCCTGCCGGTATGGGCTGTAACCCTCTCACAAACCATGGCTGGATTAACCAAGCAGAAGAGCTAGGAGGTGTGCCTGCCTGACCATAGCTGGAAATCACTCATTTCTAATAACTCTGGAAGGCACTTAAATCCAAATGGTTTCACTCAGAAGCAACTTCCTCCCTCCCCTGAACAGGTACCACTTCAGAGATTTTGGACGTCAACTCCCAGCATGCTTTGCTATTGGACACTTGGAGGGCATCAGATCCAGGAAGCCTTTCCCAGGATAAAAATCGCAATTCTTTGGAGCAGAAAGAAAAGCTTATGCTCAAAAGCACTCCTCCTTTCCCTTGCTCGGAGTTGAGATCTTGCCAAGCTCTAGATCCAGACGTTTTATGTTACAACTCCCATAATTCCTTTCCATTGTCCATGCTTGGTTGGGCTGATAGCAAGTAGCTGTAGGCTAAAAATGTCTGCTCCATTACCCATACAGGTTCAAAGCTTCCCTATTCTTCAATTAAACCATCAGTGGTGGTGAGATAAGCAAGTGTCTTAGGAATTAATCCACTGGGTATAGTTATTTAGAACCTGGCTGGGTCTTGCCTTCAATAATGTAGCCCCTGAGTCTCATCAGCCTGAATCTCTGCTATGCCAAATAACCTTACAAAAGTTGATGTTTACAGACTGCCTAACAAACATCCCCAGTTTAAGAGTGTCAAGAAGGCTGTTTCATCTGCTCTAACACATAAACCTGTAGAGAGTTTAGGATATTTTTTGTGGGCAGGGGATACTGTATTTGGTATAGGGAAAACCTGGATTTTACACATGAACATTTTTGTGCAAAATTCCCATTTTTATATGTTCAAGGGAAAAATGTAGCTCAAAATACACATTTTTATACAAAATATCATTTAAAGGTATAAAATGCATGTTTTCACAAAAACCAATTCCAAATTTTGCTTACGGTAGGATGGGTGGTCCAATGTCACCCAATGGGGATGTATTGTTGAAAATGTTGAATGTTGAATGTTGAAAATCCTGTGAGGACAAAATATTCCTTACTCGTCTTCACAACAGTCTCTATAGTTACACGCCCCAGAGCCTAAAAATGCAGGCAGCTATACATGGCATGGCATCCATTTTATTAGGAACAGCTCACAGTCACAGACGCAGAGTAAATAACCGGGTAATGGTTAGCATGCTGGATTTCTGCTGAGAAAGGGAAACAGGAGGACATGACATGTTTTTAATCAGTGAAAGGCTATCCATTCAAGATCTTTTAGGAGTTCCTTTCCCCAACACCCCTTTATCTCAAAGGCGACAAACCACTTCTGCCTAATTCTATCTCTATCAGGCAGTGATTTAGGAAAGTTATTGTTTGTTATTACATGCCACATAATGATTTGGTGACCCTATGAATCACCAAAAGACCCGGTCAGTAACAGCTTGTGCACATCTTGCAAACTGAAGGCTAATCCATCTCATGTTTCGTCCCCCTCTTTTTCCTGCTGCCTTTCTTCCACCTTTCCTAGCTTTATTCTCTTTTCAAGGGAACCTTGTCTTCTTACCATACGCTCAAGGTATAGGAGCCTCAGTTTAGCCATATTAGCTTCATCTATGGAGTACCCACTTATTTGTCTCTTGAGTTGTCTATGGGCACTTTTACACGACCCCTAAAATCCGAGGCAAAGGGCTCCCAAATCTGGAGCTTAAAAATGTTTTCCCACCAGCTCCGGACTTTAAAAAAAAATTAAGTACGACCACGCCCACCTAAGCGCATCGCAGCGCACTTTTCAAGTACCTGGCCTCCAGGAGGTAAAAAATCTTCCAATGCGGATTGTAAAGCTGAGAATGCCAGGCTCCCTCGCCTTCTGTTTGTTTGGGTTTTTTTTTGTCCCCACTGCCCCTTTAAGAGACAGGAATCATTACGGGGGCTACTTCAACCGGCAGACAGGTGAGCCTGCATTTTTCTCCCTTTTTTTTCTCCCTCCCCTCACGCAGACAGGAACAATGGAGTGCAGAGGGGTGGGAACACAGGAAGCGTGACAAACCCCCACGATCTCTGGTTCGAATTTAAGTTGCCACCGGATTTTAGAGATCGTGTAAAAGCGCCCTATATGGAATCTGTAAAGTGCTCCTCCGACACCAGGCTTCAAACAAATCTATGCTTTTCTGCTTTCTTCATAGGCCAACTTTTTGCACTCGTATACCGCATTCAGGAATACCATAGTACTGATGGTCATCGTCTTAGGGCCGGACTACACTGAAAATTGACCTGTTTGTGCTGGAGTTATCACGGTTAACTTGGCTCTGTTATCCACCGTCTACTTAATGTGCAGGGCACTGCAAATACAGTGGTGCCTCGACTTACAAATTTAATCCATTCTGAATGCACACTCTTAGGTCGAACTACTCTTGTCGGGGTACCTATCTAAAAACTTGAAAAAAATAGTTAAAGAATAAAAAACTTGAAAAAATATTTGTAAGTCAAGCAGACCTTATCTAAAATGTGTAAGGCAGCCGTTAAAATGCCAACAGTTCCGCTTTTAAGTCGAATTGCTCTTAAGTCAAGCTGCTCTTAAGTCGGGGTACCACTGTACTTCTAGTCCTTTTTTAAAAATTGTCTGCCATGAACAGCTTTGGCAGGACTTCTTGGAAGGAGCTGGAAACAGTGGGAGGCGAAGAACCCCTTCGGAGGGCAAAAGAGAGGCTTTGTGCATGCAGATGCAGGTAAGGATCCTATAGAAAGACTGCAGGAGCTCCCCCCCCATTCTCCCCCCCTTTCTTTTCTTGGGCCCCTCAGATACCTGGCCTTGGTGAAACAAGTCGGCTTCCCTGGCACAAGCCGTGTCCCAGAAGGATGATGGGAACAGTGGGGAAGGAGTCGCTGTTAAAGGCAGAGGATGGGAGGGAGACTGTGGACCAGATTTGAAGGTGTGTTGTGGAGTCTCATTAAGTACCTATCTGGGTTAATTCAACATCGGTGTGAACAGCAACAGAAATGGCTAGGAGGGTGGTAGGCAAAATTTCAAATCACCCTGGAACAGCCTGAAGGCTAAAAAAATCATGGTCCTAAGTCTCCAGTGACACATTCATACAGTGAAGGATCTTTTATTGTTCCTTCACAGCTGCCTTCTCTCTCTCTCTCTCACACACACACACACACACACACACACACTCACTCACTCACTCACACACACACACACACACACACACACACAGGGGGAGGGATTAATGGATCTTAATTAGCTTGACCATTCAAAACCCAGCTGCCCTTAAATACTTTGCACTCCAACAGACCCATATAGTGTTACTAGACAAACTCTGTTCCTTATCCTTACTACAGCAAGAACTGCAGCTAACCTCAGAAGAAACGTCCCTGCTAGTCAAAAAAATCCCTGAACTTTGATCGTGTAGAAATTGCCACTTCCACTATTCATCGAAGTTGAGTAACACCATTTAGTTTCATACAGACATTTCTGTTTAAATATACAGTACATTGTTTATTCTTGCTCTCTAATCCATCTCCTACAGTTAGTGGCTGGACACCAATAAACCAACAAATAAATTGCCCACATCCCTGTAGACTCTCAAAAACCTCTAGTCCATCAATGGTCTTCAAGGAGCCACGGAGAGAACCCAGTGTGCAATTATTCTGGGTTACCTGGAGGACATTCCTACTCAGGAAACTGGGCAGAAAGCTGGTTACAAGCTGAACTCATGCACAGGGAAAGGGTAGATGAGGCGCTTGCCAAGGTGGAAGTTCGCAGTAATAACCCTAGGCTTCTGGGAACCACCAAAGAGTTAACTGGAAGGAACCTGATCCAAACAGAAGGGAGGGTGTGTCACCTTGACTCACCTTGTTGGCCTGACTGTAACGAATAACTTGCACTGAACTGCTTATGTGCTAAGGGATTATTTGTACAGACATCTGTAGCCTTGAAAGGTACAAGAGCAAAAACAGTGACTGACACCTCGGACAAGGAGCACAAGCCCATGACAGACTTGTCCAAGGCTGCCTTTTTATGGCCAGGCAGATCTTGGAAGACACACCTCCCAAATAGGAATCCAAAGCTCAGGCGACTACACCAGTTGTCTACATCAGCAGTTCCCAAACTTTTTTCACTTGCATGCCCACTAGGCAGCCCATTTCCATACATTACGCCCTTATTACTGGGGGACAGATGAGGGGGACTCTCTGCTCTCTTGTCTTCAAGCAGTTCCTCACTGCCTCTGGTAGCAAGCATAAGCATGGCCGCAAAGGGGTTAGAATCCAGAAGGATAGTTGTCTTATATACCAACTGCCATCAACAGGAGCAAAACAAAGCCAACTGGTGGGATCTCATGCCATCAATGGGGAGAGAAGTCAAAGGGTTTCTCATTGCTCAGGTTATCAGTGAGCAATGGATACGCCATTTCCTCACCAATACTCAGGTTTTTTTTTAATGTAACCAGAAAGGTCCTGGTTTGTACCCTTGGGTGTACATGTACCCCAAATTGGGAATCACTGGTCTACATCACTAGTGCTGATATTAACGTATAAAGCCCTTAATGGTTTGGAACCTTGTTGTTACTTAATGGAGCGTCTCTCCCTAAGATTGCACACACACCCCAACTCCAGGCCATCTAAGCCAGCCAGGTTTCACGGTTGTGGCTGGCCATTGCTAGAGAAGCTGAGAAAACTACCACCAGGAATCGTGCCTTCTCATTGGTGGCCACAATCTGATGGAACGCATTACTGCAAATACTGCATATGCCAGGCTCCCTCCCATCTGGCCTTCAGGAAACAGAGACTGTTTGAAGAAACCCTTAGAAACACCTTACTCTTGTGGACCCATGAACTGGATATTGATTTCAATTGGCCATCCAGTTTCTTTTTTTCTTTTTTGGATATTCTTGGTTTTAAATGCTTTTCTGGATCTCATTATTTATTTCCTTGCAGGTGGGAATGGGTAATTGTGTTTCTAACTCTTGCTAGCCACTCAAAGTAGTCCTTAGACACTAGACAGGCAGGATATAAATGGAATGAATGAACGAATGAATGAATGAACGAATGAATGAATGAACAAATGAATGAATGAATGATCAAACACAGCTGTTGCACGTTGCCAACATGTTTCTTTTTCAGAGTTTGATGAAAGCTGGATTTGTGGATTGTAATGCCCAGCATCTCCTAGCTCCGCGCAGCTACTGGAGGATTTGGCAAGTGTCCAGAATATGTAGCTTTGCCATGCTCTGCTTACTTTGCATGCCCTTGTACTTCAGTGGCATTGTCACAGACTGTCATGTTTGCATTTCATGGCATTTGACCACCGAGTTTATTTTCTTTCCTCCTCTACTCCTGCATACAAATACAAACCAGCCCATTGACCGGAATGCTTCAGGCCTCTATCCCCGGGCGCTGAAAAACCTAGCTACGCCTCTGCCTCTCAGGAGGACAACTGGAGTTCCAGCTGGAAGCTAGTGCCATAGCAAAGGTGGCAGAGCACTTCCAAGACCAAAGGAATTGTGTTCTGGTGTGGCTCCTGAAGCTGGCAGACTACCTTCTGTAGTCATTCTGTCTTTTGCCCATTCGCAGATAGTCAGTCTGTGCTAAGAAAAACCAAATGGAAGAAGCAGCAGGGAAACAGGAGAGGGTTGTAAATAGAAGATAAATTCAGTTGCCTGCCCCCTGCACCCTAAGAAAATGCTCTGATTAAAAGAGAAAGCTATTGGAAGATCCCTGCAGAAAACAGCATCCACAGGAATTTGTCTAGCTGGGGGCATAGTGAGCTTAATTCATGGACACTCTCGGCTCAGAGTCCACCTGTTTCTTCTTCTTCTTCTTCTTCTTCTTTTTTTCTGGGAGGAAAAGCTTGTTTTCTATAGGGAATTGGACTTAAGGCCTGGGACTCAGGCTTTGGTGCTAAAGACTTGGACTCGGGACACAGGCCAAAAGACTTACCAACATCTTGGGTGATTCTTGATCAGAACGGGACTGGCTGCGGAATAAATCAAGGATGGAGGACATGTGAAGCCGCCCGCCCCTCACGCTATCAAATAGCAACTCCCTTCCACCTTCACCACTGGACAGGAATGGCTGGAGCTCAGCGGTGTTTGAAGGGATTAGGACAAATGCGTGAGTCAGTTTCCAAAGAGAAAACCCCTGCAATCTTCCTTGCCTCCAACCCATGGCCAAGGCCTGCTCCAATTTAACCCCTATTGAAGTCTCCCCCACACACACCAGCTTTACCCCCTGGACCACCCTGCTCCTTTAGCATCTCGGCATCACACCAGTTGGGTGCAACTTCTGCCACTTCTACTCTGCCTCCTCCCAAGTGGCCTTCTTATTCCCAGCTCCTGGCCCAGTCTCCCAGCCTTAGCAAAGGAAGTGCTGTTGATAAGGCTCAGGAAGGCCCCACCTTTGTCCCTCCCCAGGGTCTCAGTGGCACCTTCTTCTTCCTGCATCCTCGGTCCAGATCCTGCCAACTTCAGCAGCAAGCCAGAGACCTGGTTCCTGCCCAGAAAAAGGAGGAAGAGAAGCCCTGATTCTCAATCACAACTCCTTCTTTCTGCTAGGACTATTTTGTCCCAGTTCACCCTCTGTCCCATGTGTTCATATGTTAACCACTGGTCCAGGTCTAACTCTGGGTAGTCTTACTCAGGTTGCTCTGCTCATTGTCATTAAACAATGAACCTGCACCAGGACTCAGCTCCAGCATCTCCCTTCCATTCTGATTCAAGAGCAAAAGCCTTTAATACAGACATGGAGGGATGTTTCCCTGAAGAGGTGCAGTGGGCTTTTTTTAACCATCCCTGAGCAAACACAGAAAGATTTGTTCCAGGGATGTTGACAAGTCTCTGGGTCCGAGTCCCAAGTCTGAGTCTAAGTCTTTGGTCCCACATCCCAAGTCCAAGTCTTTGGTACTCAGTCCTGACTTCCAAGCCTCAGGCCTGAGTCTCTATTAAAAATAAGCCTTTTTCCCATGGATCCTGTAGCTCAGCCAACAGATCTGTCTGTTGGGTATCAGAAAAGCGAGCTGCAAACATTCCCGGCGGACTGCCACAAATCCTTCCCCGATAATTTTCGCAGTACAAACTCAGATCGAGTTTAAGTCGTTGCTTCATTTAACGGAAGGAATTCTGTGTCCCTCCTGTCCCCAGGGTCTCTTTCAGCTGCACCTATAGATTCTAGCGGTTCTCAAACTGGGTGCCGCAAGCGTGTGCCAGGGGTGCCACAGCTGTCATATTTAATTAACTAAACTTCCCATAAACATAAAAGAAATAATGAAAAATTCATCCAAACAGTTTCATTCATCGCATTAAAGACATCTCAGCAATAAATTTGCACTGTTTCCCCCCTTCTTTTCCTAAGTATTCAAACTGCTTGTAGCTGTGCCGTGAAATTTTTTTAGCCTGACAAGGGCGAAAAAAGTTTGAGAACCACACTGCTATAGAAGGCTGCAGGGCCTATGAATATGAAGAAAACCAGGTATTCACATGGCCAAAGCTGCCCTAATGGAAGGCAATATTGGTTCAAACCCTCTTGTTGAGATCACAGTGCGCCATCTTCTGGCGAGGTACCAAACTGAATGAGAAATGAATGAAGTTGTCAGAAAGCAATCCAAGTTTGTTTGGCTGTATTCGTTCCAGCCTGTTCTTTCCGCAATTCCCATCTATGATTTCTTACGGCAGAGAAACCAGATGACAGCACTGCTGGATCATGTTGTTCGACATCAGCAGCCTCCCTCTCTTTCTGAAAAAAACTAGTTTGTTGCACTTTTTTGCAGCTGTGAACAGGACTCCTTGGGATTAAGAAAGTTTACATTTGTTTGGGACATAACATGAGGTAGTGAGGGTGGTGGCTATGATTTCAAAACTATTTCCCCTCCTTTTTTGAGGAGGTGGGGGGGCTTCACTGCTGTTGCTGTGCCCCTTACCACTTGGCCCACATAACTGGATTTTTTTCCCCTTTTAAGAACGCCAAGCCTTTCACATTTGCACTGAAGCATACATATATACATACCTTAGTCTCTGTGTATGTTTGTGGATATTCACTGAAGCAGTTCATGTGCATATATCTGTGTGCTTCAGTGCAAAAGTAAAATGCATGTTTTTATATACAGAAGCCTTCATCCTTGAGAGCAAAGCATTGTATGTAGCTTCCTGAACATTGTGGGAGGTGACTATCATACACCCTATGCAGCGTTCCAACTACGTGGTGCGCTTCAAACACCAGTATAAAGGGGTTCTGTGTATGCTCAGGTCTACTCTAAGGGATGAAATCTTGGGCCTTTGACAAAAGCTACTGTGATAAAACAAGCAGTGTGGGTTGGTCACAAGGTGGTAAAAATGTACAGGTGTTATGAATAGCAAAGACCAAGAAATCATAAATATGCTTAGTGCCTTAAGCATGCTGCTTTTCCACAGATGGTTGCATGACCCATCTCACAACCAGGGCAGGAATGGCCCTATCCTGAGGGAGCTGGTCAACGCAGGAAGTAAGATGGCCCTTGTGCAATTATCCTTCCCCTCTGCATGGAGGCAATAGGATGCTGGTTACGAAATGCAGAAAGCCAGAATACTTCAGCCATTTCATGAGAATGAGATAGATAGATAGATAGATAGATAGATAGATAGATAGATAGATAGATAGATAGATAGATAGATAGATAGATAGATAGATAGATAGATAGATAGATAGATAGATAGATAGATAGATAGATAGATAGATAGATAGAGCTGGTCATTCAAGGTAAAATCCTTCATGGAGAAACAAGCACAAGAACAAAAGAGAACCTGGGAGGCTGGTTTCTACACAAGGCAGCATCATGGATGAGAGCTGCCTCACCCCAACCCACAAAAGCATGACGGGATCCGGTCTTCAGAAGGCAAGTTTCCAGTTTCATTTTTTTCACACACTGCATTTCAGGCACAGTGACACTGCCAAACACATCCTTAGACTAATTAATATTTACAGATTAATATTAGTAGGCCAACTGAACAGAGTCTGGCTTTTGCAAATTGAGTGAAGATAGATGTGCTTGTCTTTGTTGGACCCTGTTCTTTCTGCATCATCCCATCATCCAGAGGTGCTTCCCCTCCACTTCTCCAATCATGTCCCTTTGGAGTCTTAATGATGGAGCTGGAGACATGTGGCCATCCAGATGTAGTTACTGTCCAATGACATCTGGAGGGCCACGTGTCTCCAACCCCTTCGTTAAGTCCCCCATACCCCTGGTTGGGCTAGACTGCACTGATGAACACTGCAGTCCAAGAACATCCGATGGAAGCTTCAGGCTACACTTTTCCCACCTCTACTACGGGGAATGTTGTGTGAATGGGTGAGAAGAAGAGTTCTCTTAAAAGGAGCAAAAACAAGCAGGGGTTGAAGCCTCCTCGGCTGTCCAACACAGCAAGGACCACCCCACACCTTTCCTTGATGGACTCCTGGATGCAATTAGGCCTGCTCTGCTTAACTCCCTCCTGATCTTGGAGTTTTGGCTGCAGCCACCCACATCTGGTGCCCCAGGATGCTGTAACTCCATCCCTGTCAGGTTAATGACTCTGGCGACTGGAGGAGGGGAAGGAACCGATTAGATGCTGGAAGGGACACCGGCCCAGCTGCTGCTGCGGAGCATGTCAGTTCATCTCCCAGAAAGCGTGGGGGAACTTACTCTCTGCAGCTTATAGCGCCCAGAGTCTCCACTCAGACACTGGCCAGGAGAGTGGGAATTTCCTGATAATGGTGGTCTGAAAAGGTTACTTTTTCAAGTTCTGGCTGCCATCGCTGGCAGGCAGCTCAGAGGAGGTCCTGTGGCTGGATCTGGCACAGCGCCTTACAATCCGGGGTTCTCTCTCTACTCGACCAGGATATTCACGGCCAGAATCCTACCGTGTCCGTCTGAGTTTTGCATAGCTTGCCACAGCTGTTTCTGGCTCCTTGAAAAGGTGTCAGGCTTTGTTTCAGTCATGCGTCCAGTCCTGGACCTGACTGTGCAACCGAGAAGGGTCCCAGGATCTCCGCCATTCGCTGAAATTAGCAGGGGCAAATTAGGCAGAACTGCAAGATTCTGGCTTCTAAAGCTCAAAGAAGAGATGCCCAATTAAAAAAGGAGGGCAAACCAATCCATCCTAGGGCTGGAGCTTTTAAGCTTCCACCTTTTTTTGATTAGCAAGAGAAACAGTTAAGTTGCGCAAAGCGCAAGAAAGAAAAGAACTGTTTTAGACAAATACCCAGGATGGAATTTGCAGCTGCAAGATATCTATCTCTTTAAAAGGCATTAGAAAAGGCCTAGAGCAGACGGATTCATGGAGATACAATAATAATTATGTCACAATACCTTTAGTGACAAAGTGAGTGGCAAAAAGAAATTGGCCAGAGAAATCAACCAGATCAGTAGCTTCTAAGCTTGCAAAGGAGGAAGTGTTTTTCTCTATCAAATATTTCTCTCCCTGCTAGCTCTCTTTTCCGGTTTCTTTTTAAAACTAAGCTGTACTCCTATGATTCTTCTGATTCCCTCTGACTACAATTGCAAGCAGAAGGAGAGGAAAAGAACAGGTAGACACTGAGACAGGCAAGCATACATGTCTTTCATGCCATTCACCATGGCTACCACCAGTGTTATTTTCAATATTTGGATTTTTAAATTTCTTTCAAAGTGGGGTAGTGCTGGATCAATATTACAAATAGATTTCCCTGTAGCCCCAAACCAATGATCCTGGCATCCATTACTTGACAAACCCAAAGGTCACAAAATACACTGACAGAGGGGTTCACATATGCAGAAATAATTCAAAATAAATCAATTTCACAAGTGATTTAAAACAAACAGCTCTCTTGCAGCCAAGAAAAATACTTCAATTTCCAACCAAAACCCCCACAATTCCTTGCGGGGGGAGGAACCCATGCTTCCCCTTGCATTGTGTCATCAGAATTTAGTCTTGATTTTAAACATAATAACCCAATTCAAAACCAGGTCCCCACACACAAACACACACATCTAGCTGTGACTTCAGTCTTTTCTCTCTTCCCCACATATTTTCTTTCTTTTCCCTGCCATGCTAGCAAATCTAAGAATATAAAAAAGGTGACTGTACTAATTTTCTTTGTCAGCTTGAGTGGTCCTGGAATCACTGTAGGGGCTCAGAGAGTCACATCTCTGACAGCTGCCGGAATGAACCCTCCCTCCCTCCCTCCTTCCCTCCCTCTCAGGAACAACCAGAGATGAATTCTTTCTTCACCCCCAAAAGTCACATTTAATCCTTCCGCAGCAACAGGTTTCCCCCATGATTTCTCTGCTGTTCAAAGCTGGCTAAGGATTAAATCTATAGCTCCAAAGGAATCAGACCATTTCATTGTTGATTAACCCTCCCACACCTCTTAAGGCTTACCTACTGAGTATAGTGGGGTAATCAGCGGAAACCTCTCTGACAGTCCTAACAGCTCCCAGGGATGGGGGCTCGAGTTGTAGAAATCTCTGTCAAGTCAGACTTAAGTTGCACCAGTGACTTGACTTGGACTCAGCCCATCCCCCCATGACTTGGATTTGATTCATAACTCAGAACCTACCCCTTATTTTGCTTTCCGGGAAGGGGGGGGGTTATTTTTAAAAGGGACTCAATCTTGGGGTTTTGGGACTTGATACCAAAGATTCAGGCTCAGATTTGGGATGAAAGAATCACCAACATCCCTGCAGGCTCCTCTGCACCCCCTACCCCACCTACCTCTGCCCATACTTTTCCCGCCGCAGGTTTTAAACCACAAAAAATGACACTGGGCAGACACATTGCAATTAATTCCTCCCAAACCACCACTACCACCACCATCCCGACAACCCAAGTTGCTAGGAAGAAATCCCTCGGCCACCAGCAGCCCCAAATTGACAGGATCCTAATCGACGGTAACCCACAACAGAAGCGCCAGACACAGAATGTGGCACGGGGTAGGGAAAGAAGTGATGCATTTAGAGGAGCCATCTTTTCCTTGCATATTAAACATCTTCAGACATAAACATCTGTATCTTCTATAATTTCAGTTGTCCACAGTTCTCCATTTGCAGTGAAAAGGGAACCAAGCTGCACTTGAAAGCCATCTGCAGTTACAAGCTCCCTGAGGTCTCTTCCAGGCAGCGCATTCGTACCTCTGTTTACTGCTTCCTGTTATGTCAGAAGTTTATGTGATTTACTGGTATTTATTGGGAACTCTGTTTGGACAGTGGGTGGTCTACCACTGAAATGCTTCTGGGCAGCTGTAGGTCCTCCAAAGTTATCTGCATGTGAAATACATCCTTTCTCCTTCATTATTATCCTTTTAGAACTACGGAGCTAGAAGGCACCTTATGGATAATCAAGTCCAGACCCTGCCAGGGAAGCACAGTGTGTGTGTGTGTGTGTTAAAACCCCAACCTTTGGCTCTAGTGCCAAAGACCTAAGCCACAGAGCTACCTCCTGCCTTTCTTCCATCTGGTGCACCTCAACACACAAACACACACACACACAAAATGAAGGAGAATCTAAAAATACCCTCTTGCACCAGCTCCCTAGCTTCCAGGGCCTGCAACTCTAATGCCTACTTGGATCTTTCACATTCTTCTGTAATTTTTCCTATTTCTTCTTGTTATTGAATTGTGTTTTACTGAATACACACATTTACACACATTTACAGACACAGACACACACACACACACACACACACTCTTCCCCAATTCTTCTTCTTCTTCTTCTTCTTCTTCTTCTTCTTCTTCTTCTTCTT
>JAHTLZ010003468.1:9285995-9305405 GCA_023846285.1 Phrynocephalus versicolor | reverse complement strand
TTCTTCTTCTTCTTCTTCTTCTTCTTCTTCTTCTTCTTCTTCTTCTTCTTCTTCTTCTTCTTCTTCTTCAACATCATCATCATCATCATCATCATCAACAACAACAACGGCATTCTCCTCTAAGGATTTCCTTCGTCCAAATATGACCCTTCCCGATCACATATATTTGAAGGAAGGCACTAGTGGTGTTTGGCAAAAGAAAAAGAAGGCCAAAAGCAGCAAGCTTCAGGCTGCCGAAGAAAATGAAACAGAATGGCAGAATGTAATAGGCTGGCCAAAGACAAAGCCACATGCATAACTCATGCAGAAAAGCCTGTTCGTTCCTGTATGTTCTCGGATAAGGGGAATGTCATATGGACAGCATCAGAATCTAAATAAGGTCCCTGCATGACAGGTAATTTTAAAAAATTAGAAATATCATTTATAAGAGGTCTAAATCATTTGTGAAAGAAATCAACCCCAAATGTTCACTGGAAGGACAGATTTTGAAGCTGAGGCTCCAGTACTTTGGCCACCTCATGAGGAGAGAGGAGTCCTTGGAAAAGTCCCTGATGTTGGGAAAGACTGAAGGCAAAAGGAAAAGAGGACGGCAGAGAATGAGATGACTGGACGGTGTCATCGATGCAACCAATATGGATTTGACAAAACTCCGGGAGGCAGTGGAAGACAGGAAGGCCTGGCGAGCTCTGGTCCATGGGGTCACGAAGACACGGACACGACTGAACGACTGAACAACAAATCATGCTTAGGGTAATTATTTCTTTGTTAACCTGGCACAGGCTTTTAATGCTTCTTTAAAACACATACATACATACATACATACATACATACATACATACATACATACATACATACATACATACATACATACATACATACATACATACATACATACATGTCTCCAGTTACCATCCAAAGGAAACAAAGCCATGCATAACCCTTCCTGGAACACTTCTATCAAGAGAAGCAGATGTGAAAGCATCTGGAGTATTGTTTCCTTGCTTAAACAGGCAAGGAAAAATTAGTGCCCCAGGTTGGAATCAGAGCACAAACAGAGAGCCTTGAATTGAGACAGAAAGAGGACCCTCGTGCAAGAACGAGCAACCAGGAAACTTCCCTAAAACAGCCTCTGGATGCTTCACAAGAGGAAGTGCAGCGAGATTTGCTTAATCTGCAGCTGTGAGGGGTCCCATTCCATCCAACAGCACAGCTGCAGAACACCCAATGGCAGGTTGCTCAGGAGTTCATGGCTTTAGACTGCAGAGCATCCAGGAACTGGTCCCTCAATACGTTCCCAAGAAGCTGGAGGGACAGCTCAGGAATTGGAAAGTAGCTAAAAGAGAAAGTACAGATGTTGCAGTTCATACCAGAGCCAAGTGGGTTAGAAGAAACCCAGCTGGAACCCCGCAGTCATGAGTGAGAATACACGCCTTTCAAACCAGTCCATGAGGGGAAGACTTTGGATCCTGAGATGTTTTAGAGCAGTGTTTTTCAACCACTGTTCCGCGGCACACTAGTGTTGCCTGGTGTGCCGCTGGAAAAATTGAAAAATTCGAAAGATTTAAAAAAAATGTCAAATTTTCGCCCACTAGGCGTGTCCCGGGCAAAAAGGGAAGTCTAGAGGAGGAGGAGGAGGAGGAGGAGGAGGAGGAGGACCAGAGCCTCCTGTCGGCACATGCGCCCTGGGCGTGCAGGAAGTGGCGATTGCTGGGAAGGAGCGCGAGGGTGGGAGGAGAGAGAGAGAGTGTGTGAGTGGGGGGGCGGGCATGCGCAGTCTCGCTCCTCCTCCTCCTGCTGCTGCTGCTCTTGTTGCTGCTGCTGCTGCTGCTGCTGCTGGCGATGACCATTAGCCGGTCTCAGGGGCGCTGCCGGTGGTGTCGTGGCTCCAGTCCTTTTCCCTCCCCTCCTCGGTGAGCTTGCCTCAGGCGGTGGGGGTCAGTTCGAAGGCCGCTCCAAAGGAGCCGGGGCTGGGGAGCTGGGTCGGTGGGTGGGCTGCCTGGCGGGCTGCCTGGCTATCAAAGTTGTCGCTCGCTCGCTCGCCCCTCTTCTTCTTCTCCTCCTCCTCCTTCCCAGCCGCGCGCCCTTGCCGGGCATCTGCCGCACTCGTGGGTCAAAGGGGGGGGTCGGCTCCTGTAAGACCCCGGGCTCCTCCCGAAAAAGGGCTCGGTGGGTGTGTGGGTGTGTTGGGCTTCCTGGTGCTGCGGGTGGCCAGCGCCCCCCCCCCCGCGGGACCCCAAGGTCACCCGCCCACCCGGCGCATCCTGCAACCGCGCAGCCCATCATCCCCAGGTGCAGGGGGGTGGGGGTGGTCTCAAGCCACAGCTTGATCTACTCCTTCCCCCCCCCACTTGTCTCCCCGCAGTTGTCCTTCACGCCCTTGTAATTCCCAGAAATCGGGGGCTGCTTCTTTTTTTGCCTGCTTTTCCAATGGAAGGCCGAGCGCGGGGCTAAGATCGTTCTCGCCCTTTTGCTGAACCCCCGGATGCGGCACCGTTCGCTCCTTGTAGCGCCTGCGAGCAAACGGGGGCGATGCAGCACATCCCAGCACTTCCTCGGAAGCCTCCATGTCCCTCCAGGCAGGCCTCGGCTCACAAACGGGGAACGGGAAAAGGGAATTGCAATGGGAGGAATGGGGAGGAAAGCCCAAAAGAGGGAGTTCCAGGTTGCTTTTGCTGATAGCCTGGTCTCAGTGTTAGTGGGTTCCCGAATGGAATTAGTAGGTGATTGCAAACTAGGAATAAGTGGATCTTTGCCTGCCCTGTTATCATTCTGTGGGTTGCTTTAATACCCTGTGCTCTCCTTTGTACCGGTTTTGGTTTATTTTAAAGGCTGAAATTGTTTTCTGAATGTAACTACTTGCAAGCTGCAGGAAAAATGTGCAGTGTGCATTATGGTATTTTATAATTTTTCATATTTCTGTTTACTTATTATTTCATAATAAAGTAATTATAAAATACTTTCTTTGTGTTTATTTGATTCCTATTCAAGAGAATTACTTTATATATAGTCAATATAGGCACAGAGTTAAATTTTTAACATTTTCTAATGGTGCTGTGCCTCGTGATTTTTTTCATGAAACAAGTGTGCCTTTGCCCAAAAAAGGTTGAAAAACACTGTTTTAGATGGTCTTGCTCCTATTTTGGAATTTAAACTCTTTGAAACACTCACTGTATCTGTTTTATTTATTAAAAATATTTTTGCTGTGCCTTTCTCTTTAAAAAGAACCCAAGGTGGCTGACATCAGTAGAAGAAGGTGCTTAAAAGATGAAAACAGCAAGTATCAGAACCAAAGAAATGCCACACCAAAACTGTAAACACAACACTCCAATTGGCCTGAACATGGAAACGGGAGTAGGCAGGAAGTCCCAGAATGCCTCAAAAAGCTTCAACACCAGCCAAGTTGAACATGGTTTTCTGTAGATTGTAGTACAAATCAAAAAGGTACTTTGCCAAGCTCTTCTGTTACCTTGTCAATGTTTGCATTGGTCCCTATTCGCTAAATACCTCCTCCTCCCCCTCCTCCCCTTCCCCCTCCCCCTCCTCTTTCTTCTCCTTCTCCTTCTCCTTCTCCTTCTCCTTCTCCTTCTATTGCTTTGTCCTCGTAGAATTTTGGTGATCAGTAGCAGAATCTGGTTTTGATCTAACGCTATTCTAAATAGAGAAGCTGTCCCCACTGCGAACCATTGGCTTAATTTCTTAAGCCAGAATGTTCTTCTACGTCCTGGGTCACACTTCCCATCTATTTTTCCTTGAAGGATAACCTGCAAAAGATGGTATTTGCTAGTATGCATTATGTGACCAAAATTGCGATTTTCTTCTCTTTACAGTATTGAGAATTTCTAACTTTTTATTCATGCACTGTAATATGACCACATTAGTGACTCTGGCTCACCAAGGTATCTTCAGAATTCATCTGTACATCCACATTTCAATTCCTTCCAGCTTCCTGCATAATGTGTCTGTAAGAGTCCAAGTTTCAACTCCACAAAGAAGTACTGTACACTAAATGCATAAGATCTAAGTATTCAAGTACTGTCTGACAGATAAGTCTCAGTTTGTCAAGACTTTCCTCATTTTCTGGAATGAATTTCTAGCTTGTTCAATTCTACAATGGATTTCGCATGAAAAAAATCCCAGTTATCCTTGACATAGCATCCCAAGTATTTATAAGATGATATGGTACTCTCTCAATTATATCACTGCTAATCTTGAGAAGGCTCTGTGTCCAATTTTGTTTTTTACTAAATACATTCATTGGTCAATATGGCACTTACTTCACGTCCTTGTTCCATGACTCATTTTGTACCATGACAGCATAGGTCACGATCACATTGTTTTGTCGCTGTTTAGTCCCTGTTTGCATTTTCTCACGGTCGTTATAACTTGTCTTGTGACAACTGTTACTTCATGGTCTTGTTCCGTGACATATTCTGATTTTGTCTTGCTTTCTTAACCCTTTTTTTAAATATCGTAAATAAAGCTTTTTTGATATTTTTATTTATTGGTCTTCCGGGATTTACACATCAATGCTACAGAATTGTCAGTACTTTCTTTAATAAACATTTGCGCTGCATGGTGTTTCCCACAGGGAAACTAATGTTGAATGCCGGTTCAGCCGCTGACCACTAAGTGGACACTGGTTGTTGTGTGACAGGTGTTACCACATGGTCCCTTGTCTCGGAACAGGAACTGGGAACAAACCGTGACAAGAGAATACCCCAACCCAGTGCCAGGTACAGTATTGTCACACTCTGATCCTGCTTCGGGGGTGTGGTTGAGACAAATTTCAGCTGTTGAACGATAGACGTGAAGTAAGTTTTTTTGTACCAGTCCGAAGTGCAACACTTACAGAGACATAATGGACATGACGTAACCACCTATGGCAGCTTGATGCTGCTTCCTACTCAAGTGTTGAATAACTGCAACTAGCTTCCATCTCAGCTATAGTTAAGAGTCCCATGGCCACAAGTGGTGTGGTCTGAACAAAGAAGTGCTCACCCCAAAATCATGAGGGCGGGTCTGTTTGTCTGCCTTCCTATCTATCAGTCAAAATATTTATAATCTGCTCTGTATCTTGTGATCTCATGGTAGAGTGCAGCAGCAGCAACAAAATCAAACCAATTCATTATTTTAAGATCACCTGAACCTGCTAAAACTAGGTATTGTCACTAGGCTGTCCCTGTCCAGGAATTATCACGACTTACAGGCCAACCAAAAATGTTCCCAGGCTTGCTGAACAGTGGGACCACTTGAGTTTTGAGAGATAGTGATGGCTAAAGGAGTGACCCCAGCCATGTCCCTGCTTCTATAGAGTACAACCTCATTCAGAACAGATATCCACCCAAGACCTAGACAAGGGAGTCATTGAAACAGAGCCTCCATCTTGTCAGGATTTGGCTTCAGTTTATTGGTTCTCATCTATTCCCATGGCTGCCTCAAAACAGTGATTCAGCAAACTCATTTCAGGTCACAAGTGCCTACGTCTATTGGTATTACCTTCAGGAAGGACTGTTGGCCTGGGAACCTTTAATTTAGAAACCAAACTCCTAGTCTGATTGTCAGGAACATCAAATATTTTTCTCGATTCACTCCCTTCCGATCCAGGCTGCTGTTCAGGGTGTGTGAATCATCATGGTTTTCCTTGTTTGCTGCGGGAGGTTGTGGCAAGGCGAGATTTGGAGCCACTCATCACCAATCACAGGATTAAACCAGCCTCAGAAATGCTGCTTTCCACATCTCCTTTTCCACTGCAGACAAGCAAGGTGGGGAAATCAAGTCTACTAGACTGAGCCCGGAGAGAGTCCCATGGAATTGGAGCTGCTGTGCAGGCACTCCCTCCCTCACCACTTTCCTCTCTGTCTGTCAGTCTTCCTTCACCTTGGATGGTTACTTCACGTCCATTCTCATCCCGGGAGGAAGTTCGTTGCATGTTAATATCGGTCGTGGTCACGTGGTCTTCTTCCGGTTCTGTCCCTGTTCCTGTGTGTCCATGGGCGTGATGGATGATACCGGCATGACTGTTACCACACATCCTCGTTCCGTGATGAAATGCTAAATTCCATGCCTTTGTTCTCCGTTTGTTTTTGGTTTTTTGGCCCGACCTTCCGTTTTTCAATATTTCGATTCTCCGAAGCCTTGCTTTCCATCTGTTACGGAGCTAAGTTTGAGGCATTTGTCTTTCAATCTCTCTGCACTGTGTTGCTGACTCCATAGGGAATGTACTGGCAAATGGCACTTCACACTCCTGCCACTAGATGGAGAATGGCACGTTGCGTGATGAGCCTTAACTCACGGGCACTCGTCTCAGAACGAGAAGCGTGACGAGCAGATTCCCAAGGCCAGGGAGGGGAATCTCTCATCCTGCTTAAATTGCAGTTAAGAGGGCGTGGTCGGGACAAACTCCCCTCATCCCGCAATGGACGTGCGGTTAGATTACTTCGTACTGGTCCCAAGCGGGACTGCGAACAGTGATGAGATGGACGTGAAGTATCAGCCTTGGTTATATATATTGTTTCTCCTCATCCTAAGAATCAGGACCCAAGGTCTAAAATAAATCTTATGTCCAGTGTTGTTGTTGTTTTAAATCACATGCTTTGGAAGGGCAAAATAGAGCCAACATCTTTGATACTGAACAGAAAAGGGAAAAATTCTCTCTTTTTTGGGTGGGTATTTATTTGTTTTTATTTGCTTATTTTATTTATTGACAGCCTTTCTCCCAACAAGGGCACTACAACCTCCAGTTTCCCAGCCAGTCTGGCCACATATGGTGTTTTTGCCCAAGAATTTCTATAATCCCCCAAAGGAACTTCTGCTAACACTGATACATTGATTCGTCTTTTCTTTAATATAAATGAAGTTGTCAGTGAAGCAAGAAGTGTGGTTGATTATGGATTCCCAGATTATGTGGAGGAAAGTTCCCAGAAGGACTAGGAATCCAATCCTGAAATCCAAGAACACATACAGATACAAGCGTAGGAGACACTGCCCTCCAGAATCAACCAAAGGCCGATCTAACTGAGAGTCTCATGTTCAGTATCAGCCGATAAATTGCCGCTGACAAGTCTACAAGAAGCATATGAGCACAACACCTTTTTTGGCTGTTCTCCAGCATCTGGTATCTAGTGCTAAAAATCCATAGCAATTAGTTTTCCTCCCTTAATTTATCTCATTTTCTCTTAAAGCCTTCAAAGCTGGATAATCAGTGTAGTGTAGGGGGATAGAGTGATGGATTAGGACACAGGAGACTCCGTTCAAATCCCTGCTAGGCTATGGAAACTTATTGCAAGTTTCCATCGTAAAAACACTCCTTAAATATCTCACTTACTGTATCTTGAATATTAGGGATACTATAAACTGCTTCTGACTTCATAGCACATTCACTCACACATGCACAGTGGTGGCCATTACCACATCTTGCAAGTTCCATAAATTAACTAATCCCTGATGGTTCAGTGTCCTCTACCAATCAGCTTAATTGGGTGGTTCTTGGTTTCATGAGAGGTTGCAGAGCATATGGCAGAACTACATCTTAGGTATGACAGCAGGCTGCTTATGTAAATAGTATAAATTGTTGCACTGCATTTCCTACAATACTCCCATTGTCAAGGGCATGGAAAAGTACAACAGGATGATCTCAAGGCAGGGGGTAGATTGTTGTACTGTGCTACAATGAATATAGGGGAAATCAATGGGACAATTGTAGCCCAGAGCTTGAAAAATAATAGTAATTCTTTTTTCCTACCATTCCCTAGTCCAGTGGTGGCAAACCTTCAGCACTCCAGATGTTTTGGACCACAACTCCCACAGTCCTTTGTCATTGACAATATAGGCTTGGAATTCTGGGAGTTGTGGTTCAAAACATCTGGGGTGCAAAGGTTCGCCACCAATGCTTCAGCAGCCCATCCAGCAGCCTTATTGCCTTGGGCTTTGGAATAGGTTTGAGTAGTTAAAAAGCCAGTTTTCAAACTTTGTTGTAGGCTCATGTTGCATTCATGCTATGTGTTCACTACACAGAGAATTTGTGGGCAAAAATCCTGTTGAGCAACTCCAATTGCACAGTGAAAGTGACATTATTATCAGTGGACAGACTGCCTGAGATTAAAAATTCCTTTCTCAATTACAAGGTCTCCACCGCCCATATACAATGAGAGAAAGTCACATCTACCTCAACAACTGAAAAAAGGAAGTCTTCAATCAGAGGCAGTCTACCTCTGCAGCTGCTGAATTTCCCATTCCACAGGTGGAATCCACCAATCAGAATTTCACCCAATGCTAATAGTTTCCTGGAGACTAAATCCTCCTGAGTGCATGTGATTGTCAATTATTTTCCTAATATTTTCACATATTCTGTCGAAAACCCCACCTACTTGCTGAAAGTCCCTTCTGGGAAATTGGCGCAATATAAGAATGCAAATAAATAAATAAATAAATAAATAAATAAATAAATAAATAAATAAATAAATAAATAAATAAATAAATAAATATTCTGGGTTTTATTTGGGTTGGAAAAGTTCAGAACAAGGCTCTGTTCAAATCATCAGAGGTACTATAAATGGTTTCTGACTCTACATGTAGCTGCTTAGCCATGGAACAAGCAAACAAGGATGGAACAAGCAAGAATATTAAGCCATGCTCAAACTATGGTTTAGTAAGAGTGAGACAATATTAATTACACATAATTTCTCCTTTTTTAATAACAAAGGCATAAAAAGTTACATTAATATTGTGATATAAGTAGTGGTAACTTGATTCCTTTTGCAGTATAACTTTAACTGCCTTTAGCTCCTTTTATGGTTACCTCATGATTGCGTATCCTTACTACGTTAAGACAGCCAAATCACACACTACAAGGGGAATTACCATGGTATTTCCTGCTGTGAGTATTTCCATTCTAGCACTCCATTCATTCAAACAGACCCTGAACAATCAGGCTTGCAAAGAAAGTCCATGTTTACCAACCAATGGCCAGTGATAAAGCAAAGGAAGGAAAATTGCAACAGATGGAGCCGAGGAAAGCGTGAATGATCAAGTTTATTTACCCTAATAAGAAATATTGCTTCTAATGATGTCTTCGCAGTGTTATCCGCTTTGACCCCCAGAAGCACCTCCTATCCAAGCTACCTCGGTAACTCACAGTGCTTCTGCTTCTTCCTCCCCTTAGTTCCACACACCTATATTCAGCTTCCAAATATGTAATCCTTTCTTTAAATGGGTATTATTGGTGCCTCCGCCAAATGGTTCGTCTTGAACGTATTGAAGTCTCCAGCTAAATACTGTATTTTTTAAAAAAACTTTCCTAATGTGGATCCAATTTTGTTTAAAACCCTATTCTGCTCAATGAAGCCTGCCCTGACAACTTTACCAGTAGCTAAACTAGAAATACTACCTTTCTTTGTACATAGGATGTGCTTGGATCATTGGTCATAGATATAATTTGTCCAAGCTGCAAGTGCTAATTACGGGCAGGAAGGCCTGGATAGCAAACAGAGGAAGAATCAAGTCAGCATTAGCCTATAATCAGATTGATGACTCCTAATGTACATTCATTGTAATGAGGTGCCAGGATGCAGATTCTTTATAGGCCCAGGCAAAGCATTGCTTGGCTAAAATTACTCTTCCTAGCATTTGTTGTTCCTGGTCTTTTCCCAGATCCAAGGCTTTGTCCAGGATAGGTGGTGATCTTGGAGGGATACTGTATTCTTTTTCTCTGTTTCCATGGGGGTGGGGGTGGGGGTGAGGAGGGTCATTCCCTTGCTTCATGGTGGAGTGGGCAAGAGAAAATGCCATTTGCCTCCAGTGCCAAAACGAGTAATTATGGTTATGGTTGGAATCTTCCAAGTGAGAAGGCATCAAGTACTGCTTAATAAGCCTTACAAATGTGGGCCAACAAAACAAAACATCCTGAGGATATTCTGTAGTGGGAAGGTATGTTTACAAGAGCTTTCTTTTCCTTTGAGAGGTCATTGTCAAAGATGTGGTATTTTCAGTGTTGGGTTCAGTCACACGTGAGAAAAGATTGCCATTTGTACTGATATATATATTTTTCAGCAGTCACATGGGATAATCAGACCCACCTTGTCCTTTAACAAATAAATATAGAGTACAAACCTTCTCTCCTCCTCCACTTTTCCCTTCCCTCCTTTACTCACTCATTCTCTTTTCCTCATCTCTCCCTCTCAGTTCTTGGCTTTCTTTTTTCCCCCTTTTAGAACAAGGTCTGGAGGAGGAAGTAGATTTTAAAAGACTTGCAAAGTATTTTGAAGAGTTAAGAACAAGAAACAGAGGAGACAATTAAGGAAAAAACTTTATCATTCAAAGCAGGAAATGTTTCTTTCTCTGCTCAAGCCCTCTTTCACCTGCAAGGGAGGGGGGAAGCTGTCTCCTTCTGAGGAATGTATTCATGTTGTTTTGTTGTATCAATTACTACTAATGATTTATTGATATCCCTTTAAGGAAAAAAAGAGGGTACAAACACAGTGGCCATGAATCAATGTGAATTGTCTGTCATATGAATGTGAAAATTTAAAATGTTTCAAATAACAGCAAAAACGCAGTAACTGGGGTTCTTTAGGCAAGTGTGATCAAGGCCACAGCGTGGAAGCATATGCCTGTAAGTTCTAGGTCTCCTTTAGGAAGGATGACTACTATTTGTGCTCATTTTGGAGGGATCTTCTGTCTGTCTGATCACACCTGATGAAAACAGAACAGCCAGGACATCAGCAAAAGGAGATGCCTCAAATAACCACATGTGGATTATTTTCACGACTCTTTTCCTCTGTTTAATCCTTACTTTCACCCAGGCACTCAGTTTTGTGTTCTCTGTCTGGCTGCCATGCGTGGGACTGTGCGGATAAATCTCCAAGACACTTGATACAAAGCTGAAATGTGGCTTACACTTAGTTCTGGAACATGATCTCTTTCATGACTTGGTCCCACTTTCACTGACCTGGAGAACTGATAGCATAAAAAATTATTTTTTTCAGGAAGGGAGTGGAGTGGGGAAATTCTCATTCTCTCCATTTCTCTCTTTCTGCTTAACTCAAGTCTTGACTTCAAAAGAAATAAGTGGATAGCTCCAGGGAATAGAAAGCCAGCAATCAGCAACCAATAGTGATTAGCCATAAAATAGTGAAATCTTGCTTTCTGCGTCCTCCATCTTTAAATTTGTCCAATGTACTTTAATTAGAAGGGGTATTGCAGGGTACCATTTGATGTCTTCCCTCGGGCTGTAAAACAGCTTGGGAGTCTTGCTGTGAAATGTTCTGGTGAAATGTTCACAGTAGAAGTATCAGGATCCAGAGTAAAACACCTCCAAGGTCCCCAGATAACGATAACGATCTTGGAACTGCGGAACCGGAAGGGACTATATGCATCATTGTATCCAACCTCTGTCAAGGAGCTGCATTCAGGAATCTGACTCTGGAGCCCCAGACAGAGACTCAGATCTCTGAGCTACCCAGCAGGTTTAATCCACACCTTTCTCATTAACTGGCACTTAATCCGCCCCTTTCTCATTAACTGGCCATTTCTAGGGGAATTTCTGGGGGGGGGGAGTGTGAGTTCTGTGTGTTCTGCTTATATACCGCCCCATACTACTACAAGTAGTCTCTGGGTGGTTTTACAATTTTTAATTACAGAGTGCAGGCTACACATTGCCCCCCCCCCCCAGCAAGCTGGGTACTCATTTTACCGACCTCGGAAGGATGGAAGGCTGAGTGAACCTTGAGCCTGCTACCGGGGATTGAACCCAGGTCGTGAGCACAGTTTTACCTGCAGTACAGGCATTTAACCACTGTGCCATGAGTGATACAGTGATACCCCGAATTAAGAGCAGCTCGATTTAAGAGCAATTCAATTTATGAGCAGAAAATTGTTGGCATTTTAACTGTCACCTTACAAATATTAGATATCGTCTGCTCGACTTATTTTTTTCATATTTTGATTTTTTAAACTTATTTTTAAAAAAATTTTTAGATAGGTACCTAGACTTAAGAGTAGTTCAACTTAAGAGCATGCATTCGGAACAGATTAAATTTGTAAGTCGAGGTACCACTGTAACATTACTCACAGGTGCCTAAAATTACAGACTTGTGTATGATGCTTCTTTTAATGCCTACACACTTAACAACCAGTTGAACAGATTAACAGTGAACAGTTACTGCTGGCAGAGGAAAAAGGGATTAAAGATACTCCGCAGAGAGGGGGGGGGCTCTCTTTGAATTCAACGGCTGGAAGGAACAATGGCTTAGTCCTGGATAGACAGATAATCACCTCAACCTAGTACAGTTCCTCCTAGCCACTCAAACCACAGAATGAGGTTGCCAATAAGAACCCAACAAGCCTACAGGTAGAAACCCTCAAGATCCTTTCTTAAACCTCTTTCAGGAATGGGGAGAGTTCAAAAGAAATATGGGGGTTGAGGGACAGTGTTGAAGGATGCGTGTAAAGAATCCCACGACAAATTCAGCCCCTGACCATGCTTGCTAGGAGCTTCTGGGAGCTGTAGTCCAAATAAGAAAATATTTTTTCACCCAGCACGTTGTTAATCTGTGGAACTCCCTGCCACAGGATGTGGTGATGGCATCTGGCCTGGATGCCTTCAAAAGGAGATTGGACAGATTCCTGGAGGAGAAGTCCATTACAGGTTACAAACCATGACGGAGATGTATAATCTCCAGGTTTAAAACCAGGGTACTTCAAGGGCCAGATGCAGGGGAGTGGTATCAGGAGACAGATACCTAGTCTCGTGAGCTCCCAGAGGCATCTGGTGGGGTCACTGTGAGATACAAGAAGCTGGACTAGATGGGCCTTTGGCCTGATCCAGCATGGCTCTTCTTATGTTCTTAAGTTCGGGTAGAAAAGATTTTCTCGTTGCTCCTACCTTGGAGGGGGTTGTAACCCCGTTTAGACCTGTTTGCTAGCCTTTAAAGAAGAGGTGGTAAATAGGGGCTGGGGTGTCCTCTAAATATTTGTTGGGCTGCAACCCAACCATTACCAATTGAGAGGAATCAGGGATAGCAGCTGCCCACCAAGACTTGGAAAAACCACGTGTGCTTTGTCCTTGCTTTTTCATGGCTACCAATATCCAACCTTCACAAGGACTTCGTGGAGATTGTAATGGTTATTTTTTGGGGGGGGTGGGGGTGGGGGAGAGAACCTCCAGCTTTCAGAGTCATCTACCTATCATGATCAATGGTCTTGCTGGATGGGGGAGTCTTCTGGGAGGCGTAGACCGAAAAAAAGAAAAAAATAGTTCTGCAAAAAGATTCTTAGGCTTGACGCCGAGAGGTGTGCCAATTTGTGTGTTCTTGGACTAAAACGCCCAGCATTCTAGGAGCTGTAGTCAAAAGACACATAACTACGTACCTCGACTCTCAGCATTCATTGCTCCCCCTCGATAATCAGCCCCGCAAAAGACTCCTTCTGTTGCACCATCCCATGGATTAGGCGCCTGTGGCTTTGTGGATGATGTTCCCCTTGAGCCAATCCTGCTGAGCGCTGCGTGAGCCCAAGCGGCTGCCCTAGCTCTTGCTGAATAAAATAAAATGAAATAAAAATTCCCTACAGATCAGGTTTTAACCTCAAAGAATGCAAAGAACGTCCTCTGAATTGGGAAAAGCAAACAAGCACAGAGGGAGAGAGGGAGAGGCAAAGAAAGAGGGCCCTGTGAAATGGTTATCCCCAATCGGGCACCCGCCTAACGTGCTGCAGGACAGCCGCCACCACCTCCAATAAAATGGCAGGGATGACAGAGTCAAATGCCTCCCGAGACCATCAGATGGGCAAAGGCTGTTCTAAAAGAGAAGTACAGAGTGGGAAGAAATGAACCAACCCGCACAGAAAAGGAAGCAGAAATGGAAACGCTGGGAATGAGAGCTTGGGCTGCCTAAAATTCATTTAGATTTAAGCATTTTGGGACTCCGCCTTGGAATATTTATTCTTCGTTTTGGACTACAATGTCTTTGTTCGGACTTAAACATCTATGCTGGCTGTGAGACTGTAGAAGGTGTAGTCCCCGAAAAGTAACTTTTGGAAAGCCTCAGACGACCCATTGCACATGGCGAAGCAGTGCATGAAAATTCCAGGTTCGGTCTGAAAATCTTGTTAACGAATGAGCAGAACGGCATTCTGGACTCCTGTACTAGCCTGAAACTCCCCATCCTTTGTTCAGTCTGGTTGGAAGGCCTACTCCTTCCTTCCTTCCTTCCTTCCTTCCTTCCTTCCTTCCTTCCTTCCTTCCTTCCTTCCTTCCTTACTTACTTACTTACTTACTTACTTACTTACTTACTTACTTAGTCCTACCATAAATCCTTTTAATTGTCTTCCCAGGATACTTCACGAAGACAAACAGAACAATCAAAAGCTGAACTTAAAAGTAAACCATAACAAATGACGACCTGCCATTTAAAAAGAGTTAAGAACATTAAAATTGCATTCAGAAAGTTCTGTAATATTGGCAGGTCATAGCAGGAGTCTTTGCCATGCTATAGAAAGCCGGATAGCTCTGGGGTTTAGGCCCCTCTGGCTGCAGAACCAGGGGCTGGGAGTTCGATTCCCCCCCCCCCCGGTGCCTCCTTGACAGGGGCTGGACTCAAATGATCCCAAGGGTCCCTTCCAGCTAAGCAGTTCTACGATTCTACGATTATTATTAATAAGAGATTCAATGAATGGCACACTCTAACCAATAATTATTTTTCTCAGGGAGAGAGCTGCTATCATTTCGCCTTGGACGTTCCATCCAATTGACACTATAAACCCCCAAACGTGTATCTCCTACACAGAACTGGTTTCTGTTTGTTTTCAGCTCTTAAGTGTACAATCGTTGTACTATCAAGGTACTAGTGTGGATGGTGGCAAAGAATGACTGGATCTTTTGAGCACCATGAGCAGAACAGGAGTATGCAATCCCAAACGCTTTGTTCCCAGTCCTCTCTCTTTTATTCCGGGCAAGAAAGTGAAATGGACAAAGCATTATGAAGTTCCACCTTTTAATTCATACCAGACTCCCCTTTCACCATTTAACACCCTGCCCAGGTTCAGCCAAAGGCACCAGGACCCACTCCAGGGTCAGGTTGCAGAAACAGTTTCCCCATAGTGTTCCTGCCTTGCATACCTTTGTGCTCCTGGATCCTCCTGCTGCCCTGTTTTTGCCACCATGGGAGCAGTCTACCGGACCAGGAGTTCAAGTCTAGAGGAGCAATGGCCAGGTTCAAGGGGTTAGTTAGGCAGACCAGCGTCAGGCCATCCAAGAGTCAGGAGTCAGTGGTGGCAAAACAGGGCAGCAGGAGGATCCAGGAGCACAAAGGTATGCAAGGCAGGAACAGGCAAAGGGGCAGAACTAGAACAGGGTTAATATCTGGGTAGCAGGAGCTCAGGCCAAGCCAAAACAGGAACACCACCAAAGCAGGAACCACATGCTTTGTTGTTAAGGCAAAGGCTTGCCGGGAGAAGCCTGTTGTTATAGCCCAGTCCTCAGGGTCCACTCCTGAGAGGCTCAGTGCCTGTTGCAGAGAGTGTGCCCAATCCTGAGAGCTTTAGTGCAGCTTTCCCTCACAGGAGCAAAGCCAATCCTGCACGCACCAAGGTCAGAAGGTTCAGGCACAGCTCTGGTCCTGGTCGTTGCCAGATACAAATTTCTTAAAACTGGAGATAAGACCCCTAAATGCCTCCACGTTCATTTAATGTGGTCGTTTTGATAGTCCATGGGGACTCCAGAAGGTCCTGAGGAACAGCCAAATGGCCCCTTAGCCTGCCAAAGTTGGCCAGCTCATATCTGAAGCTTCTCCTGTCCCTAGACTAGCTTCCTGTCCAAGGTAGCAGCAGCATGAATGAGGATTTCCTCCTCCATCAGTCAATATCTGTTTCTGGGCCAGGTCCTGCAAGGAGGAAAGGCCGGAATGAAGCTGCAGGAGACCTCTGTGAAATAGGAAACCCTTTCAAATACATAACGTAAAGAACCTGGGCCATAGCATATTTAGATAAAAGAGAACTATAGCCAGTGCTTTGTGGAACAGCTACTTAAATTCCTTTCCAACAGACTGCAGAAAATCCATTGTTGAACATCAGAAGGTACTACTCGAAAGCTTGGATGACACGCAATAAATTTGCCGAGTCAAATACAAATTTCTGTTTGGATATACTGTACTGTACTCTCCTTTTATGCCAGGTCACCATCTCTCATCCTTGGTTTCCTTTGTGGGAGAAGAATACCCTAATGATAGGCGTACAAGCCTTCACTTTATATGCGGAAAACACTACTGGGTACTATTTATCATATATACAGCACTGTCATTAGCAGCAATTTGCAGCAGTTTGGCATGTCCACTCGAAATTCCTCTATGATTATGTGCACTCATTTTACCAGGGGACAGTGAAGGCTGACAATGTCTAAGGTCACACATACCAGGCACGGGAAGTGAACAGGGTTGGGCCACTTTATAAACCAATCTGAGCCCCAGGGAAATGTGCTTCTGGAGTCCTCAAGATATTATAAAATTGCATGGATTTGCCCCACCCTGGCCTGAAGGCTCCTGTCACTGGACGTACAGACAGTTCCAGTGTTCATCTGCATTGCTTTGGATCCGGCACTTAGAATAGGGTGAGGAAATGCAGCCCTCCCGATTTGTTTTGATTTAAAACATTTTTTACCCCGCTTTTCTTCTTGAAAGGACCAAAGGGGGCTAACATCATTTAAAGACAATAGAAAAGTTAACAACAATGAAAATGCAAATACTTAAATGGATCAAACATAACAAACATAAACAACATCAAAGCACATTCAAGTCAAAAAGCTTCGCTGAAAACTGTCAACTGCAAAGTTGGCAGCTCGGTGGTTCAAATCCCGGGTGCCATGCAGTGGAGTGAGCTCCCGCTGTTAACCCCAGCTCCTACCAACCGAGCAGTTTGAAAGCATGTAAATGCAAGTAGATAAATCGGTAACACATTAAAAAGCACAAAGGTAAAACAGTGTTTCCTTGCAGCCATGCCAGCCACATGGCCATGGACTTGCACAACACTGGCTCTTTGGCTTGGTAACAGAGATGAGCACTGCTCCTAGAGTCGGGCACGAGTAGCACATAAGTGCAGGGGGAACCTTTACCTTTTTACTCCACTTAGGCAGCCTGTCACTCAATGAGGGAAAGCCGACCTGAAGAGAAGGGTCTTTCCTGGCATGCAGAAGGACAGCAAAGATGGGGCCAGGCTGGCCTCCTGTGGGAGGGAGTTCAAAAGTCTGGGAACAGCAAGGCCCTCTCCCAAGTCCCCACCAAATCCACCTGGCCTCTCCCAATAATTTTAATACTCAACTAGGCTCTTAAAGGGAGATTCTGTCCTTCATATAGCTTGAGCCCAAGCCATTTAGGGCTTGATAGGTTAGAACCAACACCTTGAATTCAGCTCAGAAATGGATTGGCAGCCAGTGGAGCTACTGTAAAAAGGATGTTATGCGACCCCTGTGATCAGCCCCAGACAGCAATCTCGCTGCTGCATTTTGGACCTGCTGAAGATTCTGGGCACTTTCCATATAGGCGGCAGCCCCATGGGTTCTATCACATGCCCTTTAAAATGCTGATTAAATTTCAAAATAAAGTGTTTCCAAAAATCTTGTCCCCATGGCCACCGGGATTAAAAACAAAACAAAACCCGGTAACACCCCCTTTAGCGAGTTTTCCATGACCTACCCCAGAAGTTGGGAATTTTTTTTCCTCTGGTTAAAAATCCAATTTTTTCCAGAGCCAGAAGTTGTGTGTGCTTTTTAATTTTTTTTTTAAAAAAAATCCCCACCCCACCCCCAGCGCTGATCAGCTGGCCTTCGGGCTGTCAGCACTGTTTTTGTTTGTTTGTTTGTTTTTCCTAGCACCGACCAGCTCATCCTGGGGCTCATTGGCATTTTTAAAATATATTCTTTAAATTTCCCTCCCCCCCAACGCTGATCAGCTGGCCTTCGGGCTGTGAGGGCTGTTTTTTTATTTTATTTTTTATTTTTTCTAGCGCCATCTGCTGGCCCTGGGGGGCTGGTCTGCACTTTTAAAAAATCCTTGTACGTGGGAACGGAGATCCCACATCTTCATTCATGTGACCAAGAAAGAAGAAAAGCCGGACTTTCACAATATCCGGATCTTCCCCCAGGTGAGATAGCAAGAGAAAGCTGTCCTTGAACTGCCACTCCGATCTCTCTAACCACCATCGCAAATGGGGAAGAAGGCTGAGGGTTGGTCAAGAGCATCCAAAGGATGGTGCTTCATCTGCTGTTGATCAAAGCCAGGGTTTCCCAACCTGTGGGTCCCCAGATGTTCTTGGACTCAAAACTCCCCGAAGCCTTCACCACTAGCTGTGCTGGCTAGGATTTTTGGGACTCATAGTCCAAGAACATCTGGGCACCCACCATGGGGAACCCCTTGACCACTAGACCTTTCCATTAAGCTGACATACCTGTGCTGTGCCTCTTCCTGGCCCCGCTTCCAGCTCCAATGCTGGAATAAGCAGGATAATAGATAGCCAGAGACTTGGGATCTGGTTTTTTTCCCTTCTAGCAACAACAGCAGCCTTGTGATCCACAGTTGGGGGAAACTCCTGTGTTGACTGACGGACGGGTTATAAGCCTATTATGAATTACATAACCTTCAGCATTTCACAGACGAACAGGCAGGGACTCCTGAGGACTTGTAAGAGCTCCATTCTCACCCCAAAGAGCATCCCCGCCCATCTTCGCACCTGGCCCCTCTCCCTCTATTACACACGCCCAGATGCTCCTCTTCAGTTATTGTTCATGGAAGGTGCAAAGTTCACATATTTATTTGCAGTGCAATCATAGATGGGTCTACACAGAGAGTTCTATTATGTTAAATGGGACTTACAGGAGAAAAGATTACCACCTTAGACTATTAGACTATTTTTCAAACAATCCCGCTTTCCCATCAAAATGAAAGACATTCAAGGCTGCTTACCATTTAAAAACAAGACAGAAAGAAATGAAAAGTATATAAAACAAGAGCAGACTGGGCTTTTTTTCCTTTGAGCCAGAAAGCCACGTTGGTTGTATTCTGCTTCACTTTTAGTGTTTTTAAAATCATGGCTAAGTTTTAAATACTGGCACCAGTAGTGCGTATTGTTTTGTGTTTTAAATTGCAACATTTATTGTAAATTACATGACAGGCCTTTTTTAAGACCACAAGACGGTATACAATTTAGACAAATAATCTCAGTGTTAAGCAAACAAGCAGTAGTATGCAGTATGTTCAAAACAGTAGCACTAAGAGAAAACCAGTAGCATCTGCAGTTCTAAGACTGAAAAGAAAGTATGTCTCTTACCCTAAATGCGCACTTGATTCACATGTGACAGGGGGAGTTGTTTTGTTGGTGGTGATTTGTTTGTTTGTTTGTTTGTTTGTTTGTTTGTTTGTTTGTTTGTTT